>PUFA01000285.1:1200000-1660954 GCA_003508835.1 Eonycteris spelaea | reverse complement strand
AATCATAATTTTAAAATACACCCTAATTCTAAGCCCAACATAGCATGAACCTAACCCCAACACTAAGTTAAACTAATCCTAGCCATAACACTAGCCCTAGACTTCAATTCATGTTAAACTTCAACCACCCAGTACCTATAACCCTAGCCCTAATCCTAACCTTAACTCAAAATCTAAATCTAACACTAACCCTACTGCTAACCTTAACCATAGTGGAAACCCAAAACCTAAACTTCAGTCTAACTCTGACCTTAACCATCATCCTAACCATATTAGAAACTCAACCCTAACCTTTAGGCTAACACTATCCTAACCCAATTCCATAGCCTACCTCAAAAGTAACCCTAACACTAACCCTAAACTTTCCTTTACCCCAACCCTAATACCCTTCCAAATTAAACCTAAACAGTGCCTTCAAAGCTCACCCTAAAGCTAACCCTAACTGTAATTCGAATTATTAACTGAATCTTAATTTTATCCTAACCCTAACTATGAACCTGCCTCTAAGCTGAACTGAACCCTCACCCTAACTTTAAACCTAACCATAAACCTAGCTCTGATTCTAACCTTATTTCTGATTAAAAACAAACCCTAACATCAAAACTCTCATTAACCCAAACCCTAATTTTAACCATAATCATAAATTCATTCCAACCTTAACTTACCCCCAAAACAAATTCTAACCTTAACTCAAAAACTAACCCTAACCTGAAACATTACCCTATTTTACATGCTAACTCATATTTTAATCCTAACCTTAATTTATAGTAAATCTTAAACTCAAAACTACTTCTGTAGTTAATCCTAAATTTAACTCTAACACTAAACGTAACCCTAACATTAACCCTAAATCTAACCCTTAATGTAGCTTTTACCTTAACCCTGAAGAATCCCTATCTTGATAAGTAACTCTAACCCTGAAATCAACCCTAAACCTGATTATAGACTTGACTCAAGTCCTACATTGACCTTAACATAACCTTATCCCAAACTTAAAATCTGATCCAACCCTAATCTAAAACCTAAACCTAAACCTACCACTTTTCTTACTCCTAACCCCAAACTTAATTTAACCCAAATCCTAACTTCAAAGCTAACTTGAATCCAAACTCTAAGGGTAAACTATCTCACATCCTAACATTAACCCTAATCCTAACCTAACCTAAAGCCTAACCTCAAAGCTAACTTCAAGCTTACCTTAATTTCAACCCTAAATGTAAACTCAGCCCTAACAGTAACCCTACCCCAAATTCTAATTCTATACCCAACACTAATTCTAACTCAAAACTGAACCCTAACCCTAACCATAAACCTACGCTTAAGTCACACCCCTACCCTAATCCTAACCTGAACCCTGATCCTAAATTTAACAAAAACCTTGATCTAACCCTAATCATCAACTAAAGCCTAACCACAAACCAAACCATAATCACAGTGCTTACCCTAATGGTAAACCTAATCAAAAGTTAATGCAAAACTCAGAGCTAACCCTAAACCTAACCCAAACCTTATCCCAATCTCATTTGCCTACATCTTACCTTAAATTAAACCATAAAACTCACCATAAATGTACCTTTACCCTCATCCTAACTTAATCCTAAATATAAACCCAAACCCAACTCCAGAAAGTGAGAAGCAATTAGTGAAAACTGTCTAACTAAAGGCAAAGTAAACCTAATCCTAATGATAAACCTCACCTTCAATCTAGCTCTTACCTAATCCCTACTTCTAAACCAGATCCTAATTTAAATTCAAACCTTAAACTCAATGCTAACCATAACACCAATCCTATTTAAACCTAATCATAAAGTCAATTGAAATCAGTCCTTAACATAACCCTAATTCTAACTATAAACTTAACATTAACCCTAACCTACCTCTAACGCAGGCCTAGCCCTTTACCCCAAACCTAACAAAAACCTATATTGAACACAAACCCCAAAACTAACCTCAGAGTTGTCCCTAACCCTATCCCTATTCATAAAGTCAACATGAACACTAACTTCAATTATATACCTAAAACTAAATGTAACCATAGCCCTTACTCTAACTCAAAAGTAAATACTAACCGTAAGAGAAAGCCAAAACCTAAACCTAGACTTAACCCTTAATCAAATCCAAACATTAACCGTAATGTGAAACTGAACCTAAACCTAGGTTTATGAATACTAACCCTAAAGCTAAGCCTCAAGGAAACACAAAACTTAATCAGAAATCTAATTTAACACTAACCTTAAACATAACCATAATTATTAAATCAACACTGCACTGACACTTAAATGAAACCTAACAACAACAACAAAAAATCCTAACAACAACAACAACAACAACAAAGCACTAAATAAAACCAAACCCTAAATTCAAACCTGCTTATAAACCTAAATATAAGCCAAACCCAATTCATTAACTAAACCCTAAAATTTAGAAATATCCTACTTGGAGGTAAAAAAAAAAAAGTTTGCTGAAGAGAAAGATTTGCCTTGACTAATGTCTGACGTTTTCTAAATAGTAAAAATCTTTCAATTTTAAAAAGTACACTCAAGTACCTTCCTTTAATTTTTTGGCAAAAAAAAAAACAAACAAAAACAAAAACAAAACAACAACAAAACTTAGAATTTAATCTTAAAGTAACAAAACAGGTGTCCGAGAATACATGTATTTTTTTAAAAAAAAACAAAAACAAAACAACAACAACAACAAAAAACCAGCCTTAAAATAGGCCGTGGGCAGGTTGGACCTCAAAGGGAAGCTCCAGGAGTGCAAGGGATATGAATTCAGCCACTCGAGAAAGCTTGAGCAGCACAGGTGACTTGTCCAGTCAAAGCTCTCTTGAGGAAGTCTTAGGTCTCAGTAAAGCACAGCTATTGTCTGTGCTGACAGTGCAGTGCAGGCAGTAACTCTCACCTCCCCAAGCCCTCCGCTGTGTTCTCCCATCACCCTGGAGCCTCATTTTTGCTGACACCCATTGTCTTTGCCTTCTACTCTAAGCTCCCATCTCCACTCCCCTGCACATGACATCTCATGTCTGAACTTTTTTGAACTCAAGATTGCAGGCCTGCACATGTCAGGGCAGAATCCACAGGAAACAAGAGCTCCCCACCTCAGTAAGATAAAGCCCCACCCAGCCACTATGGCAGACAAAGGCACAGAATACCTGAGGCAAAAGTTTCATCCAGGACCCTGATGGCTAAGGAAGGGCCTTCCCCGTGGCTTCTCTCAGGCTTCCTTTAAATAGTCAGTGTTGAACCTTTCATTTTCTAAAGAGTTCTTGTACTTCTTTTTTTTTTTTAACTCTCTTGCCCAATGTGTTAATGAATGTCTTATGATTGTAGAATGGGTGTCCAAATGACAGCCATTCAGTGTAGATGGTCTTAGGACTCAGGTTGTGTCAACAGTGAGCAGGATGTCTAATGAGCACCCATTGCCATATAACTGATCCCCTTCACCTTGTTTACCCTGCCCACCCTCCTCCCATGTGTGTTGTTAAAAGAATTGGCATCAGGATCCACTTGTGCAGGTTTTCGTCCTCGACTACACAGCATCTGGTGTTGTTTTGGTTGGATTCCAGATGGTTTCTGGGGAGAAATCTCAAGAGAATTCAGATGGAGGCAAAGACATCTACAGGATAGAAATTAATATTGAAAATTTGGTACCAGCACCTGTCTCGTGGTGCCCTATTTTAGCCCAAGGCCAAGGAAACAGATCTCATCTCAGATTCCCTGAGGTTGTTCATTTTTCTACAAAGTTAAAATCATTGTAATCTACTGAGTAATGAAGAAAATATTCCCAACATTACTTTTATTTCAATACCTCTTCATAACCAAACCAGAAAGTGTTACTCTTTAACTTTCCCAGCTTTAAAAGGGCAAGTGGACTTACTAAGAATAACAGAACATGTCCTTTTTTAGCATATTTTGTTTTCAAGTCAGTGGATGAATGTGTTGATGTGTTCTCATGAAACAGTGAGGCACACATCATGTTAGTCATATTCAATGGACTCCTCAGATGAGTCGACTGTTCTTTGGTAGCCACCTTTGTGTATGGATATAGTAATGACTTTCTTTTTCCAGAGATGACTCTATCTTGTCAATAAATTGTCACCAAGCAAAGTCCTGACTGAGGTTTGAGAAACCAAAACCTGCTGCTGTGTTTGGTCCCCAGTGAAAATTTTTTGGGGATACCTTGGTCAATCTGGTCATAAAAATTTCAGCTACACTAGTCATAGTCCAATGTGTGTACTCCATTGCATGCTCAGCACCCAGTGTCAGGTTCCATCCTTCACCTTGTGGTTAACCCCTTTACCAATGTTCCCATGTCTCCCCACTACTGCCTTTAGGCTCTGGTCACCAGCAATCTGTCTGAGTCTAGGAATTGGCTTTTGTTTGTTGGGCTTCTCTGTAATAGCTCTCCCTGTATTCACACATGAGAGGGAAATTATAAGGCTCCTGTCCTTTTCAGTCTAACATAGTTTACTTACCTTGGCAGAGTCAAGGACTGGGTGAAAGAACCATAAATTTACAGAAGAATCATGGGAGTTTCTTGATAATAGGCACCAAGGCTGGAGTTCCTGGTTGAGAGCAGCCCTGAAATTCCCAGAGCTGTCCGGCGACCAGCCATCTCCAGACTAAGGACTGGTGGCTGGACTGCCCAATGGCAGAATGTGGGAGCTTGTGACATTTGGCTAAATAGAGAAATGCCAATGCAGCGCCGACTTGCATGGTGAAAGAGGTGAATGCATGGCAGGTCAGGGTTGGCTCCCACTAGCCTGTCACCTAATAGCCATCCCTCTG
This sequence comes from Eonycteris spelaea, assembly GCA_003508835.1. Lineage (NCBI taxonomy): Eukaryota > Metazoa > Chordata > Mammalia > Chiroptera > Pteropodidae > Eonycteris > Eonycteris spelaea. The sequence continues at coordinate 1,656,164 of PUFA01000285.1, read as the reverse complement.
GCAGAGGCCAGAGCTGGCGTATTGAGGAAGGCTTGTGTCTCATGGGGTGTCCAGAAGACGGTCAGTGGAGAGTGAACACTGTGCCCCTCTGAGCTGGCCTTGGCTGTGGATAAGGATGAGGGGTTGCTACACAGGGGTTGGGGCTTCAGGAGGAGTCTGCCATTTAAGGAGGCTCTGCTGTATGCAGGCATGTGCACACATCATTCCCAGTGCTGGACACATAAATCAAAGAAAGGTTGCTTTAAAACGAACCCTTCTGCCAGTGGCCTAAAAGAGGCTGTTACTACAACCCTCCCACCACCCATGCCAGGCCAGCAGGGATGAAGAAACCGAGTCTCAGAGAAGGTCCGGGACAAGAGCTGCCTTGACTGTCCAGTTCTCCTGTGTTCCTGCTATAGGTCTGAGACTGTTGGCCAACCAAGCACAGGCCAAAGGCCACACTTTTAGCTCAACCCCTTCTCCCTGGGAGCTTTTCTTCTCCCGGCCTCGGTCCTCAGTTTCCTCTGTGGCAAACAAGATCACACCCAGCCTAGGACATGTCAGCCCCCCAGAGGGAATCTCTGGGAGGGCAGGGGTGATGAATCTATTCAGCCACTCTGGACACATTGAGGGGCACAGGTGAGCTGCCCAATAAATGCTTTTTTGAGGAGGAGGGAGGACTATCTCTCAGTAAATCACAGCTTTTGTCCGTGCTGTTGCTTCTGACCAGGCAACAGGCTTTCTTTCTCTTCTATCCCTTCACTGTTTTTTTTGTTCAATCTGGATTTCTATTTTTTCAAGCTCTCCTTACATTTTATTTGGTGTGTTCGCAATTAATCATCTGCACCTTTTTTAATCTTTACAATTTTTCAGCTTCTCTTTCCTCTTTGTATGTTCATTTATAACCACTTATTTCCCCCCCCTTATTCTTTCACCTTTTTACCCCTATTTTATCTACATACTTTTTTCCCCCACTCGCTTTACTTTTCTCAGCCTTGGACCCAGCAGAGTGCCCCAGCTTTGGGGTCCCTGGATCTTTCAAACCTGCTGCTTAGCCAGGCTGAGAATACAGGTGATAGGGTTTTGACAGTAACTGTGTGGTTGTTTTTTTGTGTGTCAGTGTGTGCAGTTCCTGGGCCCCTTCCACCATCCATGCTGCCTGTCAGAGAGCTGAGGAGTAGGACGTAGGCCCAGATGGACTGGTGGCAATGGGTAAAGGTGTGGTGCTTTGCAGTCCTGGCAGCTGTGCCTGACTTCTGGGAACATTGTTAAATTTTATTTTTTTTGAAAAACATTTCATTCCAGACTTCTTTTTGTTTTTAAACTTTAGTAAGTTGTTCCCTGAAGGTTTTTAAAAATATTATTTGTAATTAATTTTTCTCTATAATTTCTAATCTTACTTTTGAACATTCTCTGCTTTTAAAAATTAGATTAGCTGAAACATAAGGTCTTAGATTTTTTAAAATAGCTCTATTTTATTTTATAGATTTAATTTTTATTTTTTTTTTAAATTTTATATTATCTCTTTCTTTGAATTATTTTGGTATAATCTACCTTTTTTAATGTCAACCTATAATGAATATTCAGTGATTTTATTAATTGATAATTTATGTTATTTTATTTAATCACTGGTTTTTAGGCTTCTCATTTGTTCTTATGTTCTAATGTTTTGAATTTTTATATAGTTTTTCAATTTTGTGTGAACTCTAAATATTTGAGATATTTTTAGATAGTTCCCATATAGTGGTGGTATATTTTTAATTGAAATGCATTTTTTCATGTTGCTCAAAGAATTTTGTTTCTATTATTCCAGCTTTGGGAATTTGAGGTTTTCTTCTGTTGCCTAATAAAATGGTGAACCTTCTTTAACTTTTCCAACAACACTTGAAAGAAAGGTGTTTACTGTTCATCCAGAATACAATTTTAATGTGTGCTAAATAGATCCACTAGAATAATTACATTATCAAAAGCTTTCAAATACACTGTCATTACCTGGAAACATGGAATTAAAATGTCTTCTACTTTAAAGACTTTGCTTATTTCTTGATGGTTTTCTGTTATGAAGGGAATTTTTTTACTACTGGTGTATTTTTAATGCCTGATATCAACTTAAAGTTGACTCTTTTAGTTGTTTTTTTTTCTCAGTCCTGTCAGATGTTAATTTCTTGACTCTGCTCACAGTTGATAGAAAACCAGAAGAGATCTTAGCATCAGATTTAGATTGATAAGTTTCCTCATTCACACTCCCTTCAAAACCATATATATAGATTTTTTTAGAAGTGATCTTTACTAAAATTTAATGTACACATGAAGTATATATTACAAAATCTGTACTACAAAATAACTAGATGTGTCTAATCAATTTTCTTCAGCCTCTAATCTTGGAATATAAGACAATGATTTTTCGCATTTCATTTACAAATCTAGATACAGTCATTCATAATGTATTTGCTTATGGAATCTAACACAATATCAGAAAGGTAAATTATGAATTAATAGATGTGTTTCAGAATTAAAGTCAGAAAGAAAATAAATCTATGTTGGCTTCACTGGTAAATTTACCAAATAATCAAGTTGGAAGTAATACCAATTCTATAAGTTGTGGTTAAAAACTTGAAGGACATGTAGTATGTCTTTTCTTCTTCTGTACAACCACATTATCTGGATATCAAAAGCAGAGGAAGAATTATTTTTAAAAGACTACTATAGCACAATGCCTCTCAATAAATTAGTTGCAAAAATTATTAACAATTATCTTAGTAAACTGAATCCAGATATGTATACAGGAATACATTATGACCTAGAGAGTTCATCCTAATAATTCAAGTTTCATGTTATAGTTGAATATCAATTAATGTTATTCACTGTATTAGCAAAGAAAAAAATGAATGTTATTAGTTGCAGAAAACTATGTGAAAGAATCTGTCATTGTTTTCTTGATAAAAAATCAGCAAACAAAAAGAGAAAGCAGGGTTCTCCTCTTGATAAAAAGCATTCATAAAAACCTATGGCTGACATCATACTCAGTGGGGGAAATAATGAATGTTTCCTTCCTATCATTAGGTAAAATGTCGATTATTACCACTTCGGGCTTTCAAATACAATAAGGCAGGAAAAATAAGTGATTTATGAATTTAATGCAAAACAAATCAAAATCTCAGCAGATAACTTTTTTATTAAAATAAGATTATTTAATGATTTGTATGCAAATAAAAAGGACCTAAACGAGATAAATGTTAAGAAAATAACAAATTTGGAGGAATTATTTTACCTGATTCTGTCTTATTATAAAGGAAAGCAATATAGTGTGGTTATTTTCATAACAATAGACAAATGGAATGCAATAGAAAGTCCACAAGTTAAAGAACTGGCTTCCAACAAAGGTACAAAGGCAAATCTGTGGAGACAGAGAAGGGTTTTCAATCATTGTTCTTAAATAATTGGCTATCGTTATGAAATTTAACTTTGATTTACAACTCAAGTTAATATTAACTAAAAATGTACCGTTGACCTAAATGTAAAATTTAAAAGAATGGAACTGATAGAAAAATAACAGAAAGTGTGAGCCTAGAGATTTCTTTGATATGATAGCAAAATCACAGTGCACAAAAGCAAAAAAAAAAAAAAAAAAAAGGTTTTATGGTATTTACGAACTTCTGCTTCTTAGAAGATGTTGTTGAGGAAATGAAAACAAGCCACAGACAGGGAGTAAATACTTGCAAGTCACATATCTGAAAAGGGACTTATATTCAGAATATATAACAAATATTCAGAACTTTATATTCAGAAAACAACACAAAATGGACAAAATATTTGAATTGACACTTCATCAAAGAAGATACATGAACCCCAAATAAGCATATGAAAAGTTGTTTCACAATTAATCCTAAAGAAAGTGAAAATTAAAAGTACAGCATACTAGACATCAGCAAGATGAATGATTAGCAGGTCCAGCATTTGTCCACACAAAACCATTATCTGACACCTAACTGCAAAGGAGATGTCTCAGAGAGAGCACTGGAGTACAATTAAGAACCTGCAGCAACACAGATGGGTGCAAAATCTGAGAATAGCTGCATAAAGAAGAGTAGGATGTTTGAATGCATCATCCCATCCTCAGGTGAGTATAGGACTGCACTAAGAAGAATCAGGCATGGCTTCCTCTGTGGAAGAAAAGAGAGCAAATAGATTCCAGCAGCTCTTGTCACCACCACTGATACCCACAGCCTTGAAGAACACCCCAATCTTTGTCAATTCTGAGTGCAGCTGATAGAGCTTCCTGGAGCCCAATCTGCTATTTCCCCTATCCTGGACTGGATTACCATACCCATTCCCCAGCCCTGATGCTGCTACATGAGCATCCACACCTCAGATCTTTGTGCTGTCAAGTGGATGCCTGTGCTCTGGATCTGGTGTCACAACATAACAATTCCCAAATCTGACACCTACATGCACCCCTGGAAAGAGGTGCCACCACACATCTCCCGGAAATCAGAAACCCCACACACCAGAACTGGTGCCACCACATAATCTTCAGAACTGGTGCCCCTATTAGCCCTGGAACCAGTGCCACTACATGCCTTTCAAACAAGCACCTCTGCATCTCCCCACACCCAGTGCTGGACCCAGCTAGCCATGTACCTTACCCAGCCCGTAACCTTCCACATGCCGGTGAAAACCTTTCCATGGCAAAGGCAGTCTCTAAAGTCTAGAAGAGGTGACTGCTCCTTCAAATGTGCAGACACCAATGGAGAAACAACACAAAAAAAAAAAAATGGGGAAAATAACACCAAAGAAACAAACATTTCCAGTAATTGACCCTCAAGCTATGGCAATTTATGGATTTCCTGACAAGAAATTCAAAATAATTGTTTCAAACAAGCTCACTAAGTTACAAGAGAACACAATGGATAGCTCAACAAAATGGAAAACAATACATGAATAAATGTGAAGTTCGTCAGAGACAGAAATCATAAAATTAAACCAAACAAATTCTAGAGCTGAAGGCTACACTAAATGAAGCAAAAATGCAATTGACAGCAGAGGAAATAATCAGAAAACACAGAGACAGGTCATTTGAAATCCAGTCAGAAGAGAAAAAGGAATAAAAATGAGTAAAGAAAGCTTCTGGGACTTATGGGAAATGACAAGGAAATCAATACATGCATTACCAGGAGCCCCAGAAAAGAGAGAAGGAAAGAGGCAGAAAGATTAAAAGATAGGTGTCCAGATTCTAGAAGCCCACAAGACTTTACTAGGTTAAATATAAAGAGGCCTACACTGAGGCAGGTGTAATTAAACTGTCAAAAAGTTAAAGGCAAGAGAGAAGTTTGAAAGCATTTAGGCTCTCAGTGAATTTTCAGTAGAAATATTGCAGGCCCGGAGAGAGACAGATGATATATTCAAAGTTGTATAGGAAAAAAAAACTGCCTAATGAATACTATATCTAACCTATTGTTTTAAGGTGAAGAAGAGAGAAAGTCCTTTCCAGGCCAATAATAATACTTAATAATTATAATAATAAATTAGAACCTGAGGGAGTTTGTCAACACTAGACTTAATGTACCTGAAATGTTTAAGGAAGTTCTTCAAAGTTAAATGAAAATAGGTTTACTAGCAATACACAAGTCTAGGAAAGAAAGCATAAATCTCACTGGTAAAGGTATAGACAAAACAAAATAATATACCATTGTGATGGCAGTTTGTAAATTATTTTTTAACCCTAATAAAAACTAAAGCAAAAATGTGTTAATGGATACGCAATGTAAATAGAAGCAAACCCCGACTACGAGTACATAATGTGTATGTGTGGGAATAAAGTAGAGTTTTATTTCTAGGTATTTTCACGATAAGCATCTTTTCATTAGCTATGTTGCAAGCATTTGTCCGCATGACTAATTGGCTGACAGGGAATTTTGCCATTAAAAAAATCGTGATAAATAAAAAATAGTCATTTAAAAGGACGTAATGAGTTATGAATAAATGAATAACAAATTTAAAAGACTTTGTTTAGAGGGAGGAAGAAAATGGTGTAGATGACAGAGGCTCTGTTCATCACTCTGGAGACCAAATCAAAGTTGTGATGGAAACAAGGGGCAACAACAAGGAAAAATCACATGGGTAGAACTAGCCATACAATTAGGGAGAAATCCAAGAATCACCCTGTAATGGCAGAAGGTAGGATGGAGCAAGGACACGGGGCTGCCTAGTCTTGAGCAGCTGAGTGAGATGGAGGCTACAGTGGTGGCAGAGGCAGATGCCTCTTAAAGGGGCCGGGTCCATGAGCTGATTTTTGCGTAATAGACCTGCTCTGAACATCGGTGCCAATTCGGCTGCGCGCAGGGAGCACCAGGGTCTTACAAGAAGTCATTGGCTGAGTGAGGGCTGAGGCGAGATTCGCTCAGTACAGAAGTGCCAGCGGTATCCATTGTTTCCTTTTGAGCCCTCTTCCCTACCAGTGCACAGGACACAGCGCCATTGCAGCGTGACATCATTAAACTGGGTAACAGAGGTTGCTCCGCCCAGAGGATTCCCTGAAATCCTGCTCCCCCAACTTGTGGGCCCACCCAAGTGTATATCCTCAGCAAGTCAGGTATCCTTGCTGAGCAGCACCTAGACTCACATTGGAGCCAGTGGCCTAGGTTTCCGGTGTGGCCTTTTCTGGCAACTATAAGCACAGCATCTATGGATTGCTTGCTGAATCTTAACAGGTGGCCCAGAGGGACACAAGCTGAGGCTAAACTGGCCCTCTGCTAAACCTCTTTCAGGACTGTGCCACTGGACACCTGCTTCACAAATTCACACTAATAAGACCAGGAGACTTAGGAGCTTTGCTTAGTACACAGAAACAGACACAGAAAGGCAGCCAAAATGGAAGACAAAGAAGCAGAAACCATATGAGAGAACAGACAGAGATCCAGATATAATGGAGTCAAGTAATCTAACAGATGCAGAGTTCAAAACACTGGTTATAAAGATGCTCAATGAACTTTTGGGAAGTGTGGAAAACTTCAACAAAGAGATAAAAAACATTAACATGGAAATGGGAATTATAAAAGGGAACAATCTGAAATGGAAGAACACATTATCTGAGATGAGAAGTGTAACAAATGGAAGAAACAAATGAATAAATAAAGTGAATTTAAAAAAGGATCAAATGCCTTATCTAAAGGATGGGAACACCAAGGACACAGAATCAAAATGGCAAGAGATAAGTGCCAAGACTATAAAAATAATTTAAGGAGGATATGAGCCATTAGGGTCAAATATCCATCTGATTGGTGTACTGAAGAAAATCAAGATGTTGAACAGCTGTTTGAAGAAATAATGATGAAAACTTCCCTAACCTGGTAAAGGAAATAAAACCCCAGGAAGCTCAAAGAATTCCAAAAATCAGGGGTCCAAAGAGGCCCACACCAAGACACGTCATAATCAAAATGCCTAAGGTTAAATATAAAGAATAGTAAAGCAGCAAAGAAAAACAGATAGTTACTTATAAGGGAACACCATAAGACTAGCAACTGATTTCTTTGAAGAAACTATGCAGGATGGAAGAGCTTGGTAAAAAAATATTCAACAAGATGAAGACCCAGGATCTACAACCAAGAATAATTTATCCAGCAAAGCTATCATTTCGAGTTGAAGGACAGATAAAAAGCTTCTCAGAAAAAAATAAGCTAAAAGACTTTATCACCACCAAGCCAATATTACAGGAAATGTTAGAGAGACTTCTTTAAAAAGAAAAAACATGTATCAAAAACAGGAATAAATAATGGTAATGACTACATTCCTATCAATAAGGACCTTAAATGGAAAAGAATTAAGTGCTCCAACCAAAAGATAGAGTGGCTGAAAGGGTAAGAAAACAAGACCCCTACATATGAAAAGGAAAGGATGGAAAAAGATATTTTTTATGGACCTAGAAGGTATTCAAGTCAGACAGAGAAAGATAAACACTATGATTTCACTTATGTGTGGAATCTAAGGAATAAAAAGAATAAACTAGTCAAAACAGACTCACAAACATAGTGGACAATTTGGTGATGGACAGAGAAGAGGGAAGTTTAGGGGTTAGAAAAATGGGGTGAAGAGTTAAAAAAGTACAAATCAGTAGCTGATGGATGGTCACAGGGATGGAGAGCATGGCATAGGGAACAGTTAGCATTAATAAGTTGGCTAGGTGGAGGGTCAGGGAAGGAGGGAGCAATTGAGGGAATCATTTTACAAACTACATTGATGTCTAACCAATGTACTATATACTTGAAATTAATTAAAATTTTAAAAAGACTTCACTTAAAATGTGTGTAGATTCTGGTGATACTGTGCAAATAACTGATTTTATTTAGTGGATTGTATCTAAGCACTTGAATTCATTCTGCGGGAAGTGTGGGTTCAACTAACCCTGTACCATCAAAGAGAGCCCTTGGCTTCCCTCTCCCCAACCCCATCCTGTACCCCAATGTAGTATATTTCCAAATAAGAAACCAATTTTTGGAACAAATCGTCATCATGTGGAAGAAAAGCTAACTATTTGAAGACCAGCACCACCAAGTCTATTCATCACTGTATAGAACACTATTAGGGCTAGCTAAAATTTTATGTAATATTAAAATGGAAATAACTAAAGGAACATTATCAATGGAGAAATGAAACCAAATAAAATAAACACTGTTGACCAGTTATTTTGTCTTTTTTTATGGCAAAATGACTTAGAGCCAATTAGTTATGCAGTGAAAATCTTTGTGGAAAAGATGTTATGGCAAAAATGAGACACAAGAATTTTTGTATGTGATTGAAGTTCAGTTGTTATAAACTTAAAATATATGGTTATAACTACAAAGTATTTTATGCAAATCTTGAAGTAACAAAAAAACTACACAGACCTCTTATTGATTATGTTTAGGATCTTCTGATGGTGAAAATGTTCTAGATTTCCTTGGTGTAGGTCTAATATAATCACAAAGTGTCTTATAATAGGCAGGAGAGTATACACACACACGCCTACACACACACAAGCACGCGTGCATGCACACACACACGCGCACACACGTGATGATAGAAGTAGAGAGACAGAACATGTAAGGATGGAGACAGCGATCAGAAAAAAAATATACTATGACGCCTAAACAAAACACACCTATAATAGATACACAAAGGATACAAAGAAAAACATCAAGACCCATCATTACTAGAAATCACCCAATAACAAACGGAGACAACAAGGAGAGAGGAACAAAAAAAACTGCAAAACAAACAGAAAACCGTATGGCAATAGTAAGTCCTAACCTGTCAACCATTACTTGAAATGTAAATTCATTAAATGCCAATAAAAGCATAAAGTGCCTGAATGGGTATAAAAACAATGCAGTGGTATACTGTCTATAAGAGACACAGTTTAGATTTAAGGACACTCGCAGGTAAATTCAACAGGAATGTATAACACATAAATTCATACATGTCCAACATATAAAATGTTAGTAAATATATTGCAATTCCAATATAATAATGTGTATAATATGACATACTTTATACAAATTAATAACTTCAAAACAGGCAATATTATTTTTAGTATTTATTGACCAATTACAAATATGGTCATAACAGATCAGGGGATCTTCAAAGTTACTACCCTTCAGATTATACTTGGAAAGTTTTAATTATCCAAATCTGTGATCACACACCTGATCTTGTCAGTTGAGGAAAGGAGGTGGTAGCTAAAAAAGCATATAGTTTAAAAGCTGCCAAAAAAATTATGTAAGAATCAATGACTTGGATTTCTTGAGCTGGTCATATTAGAATCCTTCTCAGTTCAAAAACAAAAACAAAAAACAACCTACGAATCAAGTTATCAGTTATCTGAGAAACATAAACCACCTAGGAACAACTAGCATAAGAATTAAAGACACCAAACAATTTACCCAAAAGCATAAAATCTTTCACAAGACACTCTTGGACCAAAGAGGAAATCTAATCTCTATTCAAAGCTATTCAGAATGAAGAAGAAATTTGAACATGACATATAAAAATTAGAAGCAGAGAACCAGCCTTGAAAAGATATTTAGAGGTTAATGTATAAATGAACCAGAAATAATATAATCAAACGATTTATGCTTTCAATATAAATGAAATAGTATGTGAAAAAAATTGGAACTGAGGAAGCCAATAATAAGCAATTGAAGATTAACACAATAAAATATAGCAATATAACAGCATAATGAAAATACATTAGAAAAGAATAGAGTGCATGAATGTACATAGAAAATTTGTATAAGATAGTTATGACATTTCAAAATGAATGAATAAACATTGAAGTGGTGATATTCACTGACCTTTTTTAGAAAAGTGTTAGTTTTCTATTTCCATAATAATTCTCAGATGGCTTAAAAGAATATGAAAATTAAAATGTTCAAAATTTAAATGCACTAAATTTTAAATGTACTAAAATGTAAAATTTAAATGTTCAATGGAGGAAAGAATATTCTGTTCACCATTTGTTGTATCTACAAAATAATGATATAGGACATCTACATCACATACAAAAATTAACTAAAAATAGGTCATAGATGCAGTGTAAGAGATATAAAATAACACTCTGGGATGAAAATATAGCAGCAAATCTTTGTGACATTATTTTAGGCCATGTTTTTAAATAAATCAAAAAGCACAAAGTAACAAAAGAGATACAGTTGATGTCATCCAACTTAAAAACTTTGTTGCCTCAGAACAGAAACAAGAAAGTTAAAGCCAACCCATATAATGGGAGAAAGAATTTGCAAATCATATCTCTTATAAGTGACTTGTATCCAAATATATAAAGAACATTTTTTTAAATTCATTTATTTTTCTTTCTTTCTTTTTTTTATGGTGACATTGGTTAATGAAATCCAATAAGTTTTGGCTGTACATTTTAACAGTAAGCCATATATATATTTACCACAGTGTGTTCACCTTCCATAATTAGATTTCTTTCTGTCACCACATATTTGACCCCTTTACCCTGTCTACCTCCCCACTCCCCACCACCCCCTGCCCTCTGGTAACCACTAGTCTATAGTCCATGTCCACAAGTCTCTGTTTTTTTTTTTTCCTGTTCATTTGTTGCTTTTAGGTTTATATCCCACATATAAGTGATATCATGTGACTTTCAACTTTTTCTGTCTGGCTTATTTCACTTAGCAAGACTATGTCGAGATCCACCCATGTTGTTGCAAATGGCGGTATTTCATCTCTTATTATGGCTGATTAATATTCCTGGTATATATGTACCAAAGCTTCATTAGCCAATCATCTGTTGTAGGACACCTCTATTGCTTCCATGCCCTGGCCACCGTGAATAATGCTGCTATGAACATCAGTGTGCAAATACCTTTTTGGATATGGGTTTTCAAGTCTTTGGAGTAAATAGTAGAGGGATTGCTGGATCATATGGTAGATCAATTCTTAGTTTTTGAGGAATCTCCATACTGTTTTCCATAGTGACTGTACCAATTTGCAGTCCCACCAGCAGTGTTTGAGGGCTCCTATTTCTCCGCATCCTCTCCAACATGTTATTAATTGTCCCGTTGATTATAGCTATTCTAACAGGTGTGAGATGGTATCGCATTGTGGTTTTGATTTCCATTTCTCTAATAGCTAGCACTGTTGAGCATATTTTCACATATTTGTTGGCCATTTGTATGTCATCTAGGGAGAAGTCTGTCTTTTCAGGTCCTCTGCCCATTTTTTGATTGGATCATTTGGTTTTTGTTGTTATTGAGTTGTATGAGTTCTTTGTATATTTTGGATATTAGGCCCTTATCAGAGGTGTTGCTTGCAAATATATTTTCCCATTCAGATAGTTGTCGCTTTCCCTTGTTGACGGTTTCTTTTGCTGAGCAGAAGCTTTTTAGTTTGATGTAGTCCCATTCACTTATTTTGCTTTTAATTCTCTTGCCTTTAAGGTCAAATTCATAAAGTCTTCTTTAAGTCCAAGGTCCTTGAATTTCATTCCCCTGTTTTCCTATGCATTTTATTGTTTCAGGTCTTATAATCAGGTCTTTAATCCATTTTGAGTTATTTTTGGTATGTTGTGATAGATAAACAGTCTACTTTCATTCTTTTGCAAATGGTCTTCCAGGGTTCCCAGCACAATGTACTGAAGAGGCTTTCCTTTCTCCACTATATGTTTCGAGCTTTTTTGTTGAAAATTATTTGCCCATATAAATAAAGGTTTACTTCTGGACTCTCGATTCTGTTCCACTGCTTGTGTATTTGCCATTACCATGTAGTTTTGATTACTGTTGCTTTGTAGTATAATTTGAAGTCAGGCAGAGTGATGCCTCCAGCCTCGTTTAAAGAACACTTTTAACTCTAAGATAAATAGACATATAACCCTATTTAAAAATGGGCAAGTTATTTGAATAGACATTTCTTCCAAGAAGACATACAAGTGGCTAATAATCACATGAAAAGATGCTCAACATCCATTATGTCTTAGAGTTTCAGTCAAGGAAGATGAATAAGCTCTAGATACTGCTGTAAAACATTATACCTATAATCAATAGGTATTAAGTAATGCATTTTACACTTAAAAACTAATGTTAATACTAACATTTCTCCAACATTAAATAAAATTTTAAAAATAAAAGAAGAAATGTAAGTAGAGGAGGAAGACTTGATCCAGAATTTATAAATTGCTCTGAAGCCTCAACTTTTTAAAAGACAGCTTGCCTATGAATAAAACTTAGAATGAATAAGAAAAATAAAATTTAAATATAAAAGACTTCACACCCACTAGGATAGTTGTACTAGAAGTAGTAGTAGTAGTAGTAGTAGTAGTAGTAGTAGTAGTAGTAGTAGTAGTAGTACATTTTAAACCTGTGAAGTAACACAGTTGGTGAGGGTGTAGAGGATTTTTAGCCCTCATACATTTTGGGTAGGATTAAAATAATGTGGCCATTTTGTAATTTTTCATTTGGCAGTTACTGAAGAGGAGAAACATAGAGCAATTGTATGACCAAGGTATTCCACTCCTAGATGCCTACCCAAGAGAACTGAAAACATATTTCACAAAACCTGTATGCTAATGTTTTAGCAGCATTATTTATGATAGCCTCCAAAAATTATGACAACTACCCACATGTCCATCTACTGATGAATGGATAAACAAAACCTAGTATATACATACCTGGACCATTATTCAGCCATAAAAAGAAATGAAGAACCGATACATGCTACAACATGGATAAACCTGGAGTGTATTGTGCTGATTAAAAGAATCCAATCGCAAAAGACCACAAATGATGTGATTCTTTTTACATGAAATGTTCAGAATAGGCAGATCCATAGAGAAATAAATTTAATTAGTGGTTGCCAGTAGCTGGCGGGGTGTGGCAAGAGTCGGGAGAAGCTGCTAATGGATATGGGGTTTCTTTATTGTGTGATGAGTACATGCTGATTTTTCAGCAAGTACTTGGTGATATGTACCAGAAGCTGTATGAAGGATCGAATCTCTTCATCTAACAATTTTACCTCAATGTCTTGAATCAGAATATTATGCACACTTGTTAAAAAGGAGTGACCATTTACGTATTACTTACTGTCCCGCAAAATTAGTAACATCCTCAAAGTCCAATAATGGATAAACAGGGGTTGTTACACACATGTGAAATGACACCTGGAAGGCATGGGAATGGTAATATAAATATAAGTTTAGTTCTATGGAATTACGTTCATGCCATAGTGTTAGGTGCAAGAGGTCCAATTACAGAATAAAGTTAACAGTGTGTATTCACATTGTCATTTACACAAGTCTGGGAATAGAAAATTCCAGGGCTTGACAATTACATGATGCCTGGACCTCTTCTGCCCTAACCTAACCCTAATGCAAACCCTTAACATTTAACTTAATCAAAACCTAAGACAAACCCTAAACCTGAACTTACACCTAACTCTAATTTAAACTTAAAATTGAATCTCAAAACTAACTATAAGCCTAACTATAATTCTAACCCTAAAAACAAACCTGACCAAACCCTAAACCTATTGTAAACCCTAAACCAAACCATAACTGTATCTCAAAACCTAACCCTTACCTTAAACCTAACCCTAATCACAAACTCAATACTAACTCTAACCCAATCTTTAACCCTAAAATTAACTCAAAATTTAGCTCTAAAATGAAAATGTAAATCTAAACCTAACACCCTACCTCTTACCCTAACCCTAAGTCTAACCCAAATTTAAACCTGAACACTAAAGTAAAAGTTAATACTACTTATAACCCTAACCCTAACTCTAATACTATTTCTATCATTAACACTTACCCAATACCTAATGGTAACCCTAAACCTAACCCAGACCTTGATTATCATCCTACCCCTTGGCTGAAACATAACCCTAAATTCAACCCTAATTTAAACCCAAACCCTAACCTAAAAACTAATTCTAATCCTAAATATAAACCTAACCCAAACACTAACTCAAAACCTAACCCTAAATGTAAACATGATTGAAATATAAACCCTAAACTCAAAACTAAATCTAACCCTAACCCTATCATAAAATCAAACTTAGTCATAACTGTGGCCCTATTCATAACCCTAACTCTAAACCTAATACTAAACCTAACCTTAATTCAAAACCTAACCCTAATCCTAAACCTAAGCTTAACCTCAAACCTAACCCTAACCTTATCTGTAACCCTATCCTAGCCCTAACCACAAATCTGACCCTAAACCTCACACCAAGCCTCAACCTAGTCCGAAGCTATGATTTGTTAATTCTAATCCTAACACTAATTCTCACTGAAACTCAAACCATAAACCTAATCAAACTCTAAACATAACACTAACCCTAATCCAAACCCAAAATCTAACATTACCCTCAACCATAGCACTAAACCTAAGCTTAATGCTAGCCCTAACTTTAACTCTCACCCTAACCCTAATCATAACCCTACCTCAAAACCTAACCCTAACCAAACCCTAGCCCTAAATATAGCACTAAACCTAGACCCTACCTTAATCCTTACCTGAGCCTAACCACAATTCAAACCCAAATCTAACCTTAAAGCTAACCTAACCCTAATCCTAGCTCTAACCCTGACCCTAACCCAAAACTTAATTCCAAACTTATCTCTAACCCTAAAACCAACTCAGAACATACACCTAAGCCTAATATGAACCCCTGCCTTACCCTAATGCTAACCCAAACACTAGCCCTATATTAACCCCAAAGCCTTACTTCAAATAAAATTCTAACCCTAATTCTAATCCTAACCCCAATCATAAACTCAACACTAAATCTACCCCTAACTCTAACCATAACCCCAACCCTAATTCAAAAGAAACTCTAACACTAAGCCTCACCCTGAACCTAAACCTAACCCAGACCTTACCTTAATCCTAACCTTAACACTAACCCTAATTTAAACCAAACCCTAATCACAAACCTAGATTTAAATCTACCCATAGTCCTAAATCTAATGCAAAACCTCACCCTCAGCCTAGCCATTTCACAACTCTAACTCTAACCCTAATCATAACTTAAAACTAAATGCTAACTTCAAAGCTAACTCTAACCCTAATGCTAACCCTAACTCAAAACCTAAACCATCAGTCTAACCCTAATCTTATACCTATCCCTTACCTTAACCCTAACCATAACTTTAACCCCAGACCTAAACTCAAAACTAACTTTAACCATAACCTTACCTTTAATCATAAATCCAACCCTAACCTTAACCTTAACTCTAATTATAACTCTAACCCTAAACCTAACACTAACCCTAAAACTAACATACAACCTGACCCTAAACCTAGCACTCACCATAATTCTAAACCTAATCTTACTTTAAACCCAAACATTAACTACAAACCTAATTCTAATGCTAAAACAAACTTGAATCACAAACTCAACACTAAGTCTAACTCTAACTCTAACCTTAACTCAAAACCTAATCCTAACTCTAACACTAACCCTTACCCTAAACCTAACCCTAATCTTAGCCAATACCTCTAACCCTTACCTTAACCCTTACCTTAACTCTTAACCTTAAATTTAATCACAATTGAAACCCAAAGTCTAACCCCAAAAGAAACTCTAATGCAAACCCTATCATTAATCCTAATCATAAACTCAGCCCTAACCCTAACCATTACCATGATGGTTATTCTAAATCTCACACTAATCCTAAACTCTAACCCTGAACCTAACTCTAACCCTAAAGATTATCTGCACCCTGTACCTTATCCTAATGTTTATCTTAACACTAACCATAATTTAAATCCAAATCCTTTCCTCAAATCTAAATCTAAACTTAACCCTAACTCTTACATTAATCCTAACTGTACTGCTAATCAAAAACCCAACCCTAAACCTAATACTTACTCTAAAACTTATCCTAATCCTAAACCTGAACCTAAATTTAACCATAATTCTTACCATAAGCCTAAACAAAACCTTAAACCAAAATATAACCCTAATACTAACATTAAACCTAACCCTTACCTCAAGCTTTACACTAAACCTTGACCTACCCTATTTATGCTCAGTAGCTAACCTCAAAGCTAACCCTAACCTAAACCCTGGCTCTAATCATAAACTTAACACTAAACATATCCCTAGCTTTAAACTTAAAGTTAACCCTATTGTTAACTTAACACCCAACCCTAACCTTAACACTATATCTAACCCTAATTCTAACCCTGATTTAAATTCAAAATCTCATTTCAAAGGCTAACTCTAACCATAACCACAACCCTAACCATAAACTCACCTTAAACTTAAAGCTAACCCTAATTCTAACCATAACATTAGTCTTAATCTAAACCTAATTTAAACCTAGACTCTGACTGCAAAGCTAACTCTAACCCTAATGCTAATCATAAAGTCCACTCCAAGCCTAATTTAAACCCAAATACTAATCCCAAAGCAAACTGCAACCCCAACCTTAACCCTAACACAGACACAAATATTAGCTCTAAATTTAGCTCTAACCATAAATCTAACTAAACCCTAGACCTTACTTACCCTTTTATGAACAATAATCTAATCAAAACCCATTTCTAACCCTAATCCTAATCCCATCCTGAAACCTAACACTATCCCTAACTCTAACCTTAAACCTAACAGTTACCCTAACCCTAATTCTCACTCTAATTTAAACCCCAAGTCTAACCAAAAACTAATTCTAACCCTAAGATGAAGCCTAATCACAAACCCAACCCTAACTCGAACCCTACATCTACCTCTATCACTATCCTTAAACCTTACCCAAACTCTAAAACTAAACCTGACCTTAAATATAACCCTAAACCTAATCCAAAGTCTAGTTCTTACACTAACCTTAACCCTATAACCTAAATCCTACTTTAAACCCAAAACCTAACATGAAAGCTAACTCTAAACCTAACCCTAACCCTTCACTGAATCATAAACTTAATGCTAATCATAACTCAAACCTTAATTAAACCCAAACTCTCACCTCGAAGTTTAACTCTAATGCTAATGTAGCCCCAATCATAATTTCAACCCTGACCATAACTCTAACCATAACCCCTGCTCTAATCCTCTGCCTAAACCTAACCTTTACACAAAACCTAAACCAAAACTAGCCACAAACTTGACCCTAGCCCTTGCCCAAACTCTAAAAACTAAACCTAACTATAAATTCAACACAAACCCTAACCTCAAAACTAAGTCTGATCCTAACCCTACAACTAACCATAAACTCACCTCTAAACCAAACTCTATCCCTTAGTCTCACACTAACACTACCCTAACTTAACACTACCTGTAGCCTTACCTTAACTCTAACAATAACCCTACCCCTAACTTACACCCACACTCTAACCTGAGCTAAATTTAAACCTAATCCTAGACCAAAATCTTATCATAAAATCAAATTTAACCTTATCCCTAACCTTAACTTTAACCTTAACCCAAAACTCCAACTAAAACCTAGGCCTAACCCTAACCCTAAACTAATCCTAAACTCTATTTGAAGCCTAAAATTAACCCTTACTGTAAGCCTAACCTTGGAAATGAATTCAACCTTAACCCTAACACTAACTCTATCCTAACCTTAAACACAAACTAACCCTAAACCTAACCGCAAATATAAACCTCAATTCAACCCTAACCCTCAACCTAATCCTAAACTCAACCAAAACCTTAACCCTGACACAAACCCTAACCCTAATCTCAAACTCAATCCTAAACTAACTTCAGCTTTAACCCTAATTTAAAACTCAACCCCAAAACCTAACCATAACCTGAACCAGAACATAATTCCAACCTTAAACCAAACACTAATCTTAACATTTGCCATCACCCTAATACTAAACTCAAAAATAACCCTAACCCTAATCTCAAACCATGCCCAGACCAAAAAGTAATTCTATCTAAACTGCAACCTCTAACCTATCCTAACTTTAACAATAATGTTAACCCTAATCCTTACCTCAGTGCTAATAACCCCAAAGGTAATTCTAACCTCAACCTCAGCCCTAACCTTAACATTAACACTAACCTTAATCCTACCCTCAACACAAACCCTAAACCTATCCCAAAACTAACCCCAGCACTAACTGTATCCCTGATCCTACCTTAACCCTAAGGTAGCATATAAACCTAACTTCAACCCTGACCCTAACCTCTAACCTACCCTTAACATTAACACTAACCCCATCCTACCCTCAACCCAAATCCTAAACTTAACTGTACTCCTAACCCTAATTATACCCCATCCTTAGCTTGAACCCTAATTCCAATGTCAACCCAAACCCTAACCCTAACACTAAGCCTACACCTATACCAATCCAAACCCTAACACTAAATGTTAAGCCTAAACCTAAACCTAAATTTAAACTTAACCTTAACCCTAATTCTAACCATGACTGCAAAATTATCCCTCACCCTAAATCTAACTCTATTCCTGCCTCAAGTTAACACTTAAACCTTCCTGGTATCTGACTGATTAGTCAAAAAGATGTATGCCTCTAAAATACTAACAAGTTATTTCCAAACAGTGTTGTTCCTCACACTTGCCTCTCAGCAAATGGAAACAAAACATATTCTCTAACCCTGTCGTCTTTAAAAAAGTCATCCAAAAGATGCTTTAGACACCAACTAGCACACTGAGATAGCAACAAATGTCTGTTCAGAACACTGCTTAGACAGAAAATGAAATTTATATTTATCTTTTATGTCTATGACTAAGATTATGATGTGACTGTTTTCAGTGCTATTGTAATAGGCTAGTTGAAAACACTCTTTAGAACAGTGGTTTCTTATTCTTCAAAGTCCTACACACTGTGAAAAGTGATTAGTTAAAACCAAGCTCTTGTTGTAAATTCATACCAAACTAGATACTTGCCAAAACGTATCACAGCCTGTTTCTTTGGTAAATAGACCAAAAAGCTTTCTGTAATACATGTGGTACTTTGTTTAAATGTGATATATACTTTCTATATCATAAAAAGGTACTTGCAAACTTTGTGATCAAGTCTTTTTCTCAGCAAATAGAAGCTGAACATATTTTCTAGTCATATGGCCTGTGACCAACGTGTCCAAAAGACATTTTCACAAAAGCCTGATATAGTATATGAGAACCAAGACTGCACTCCAAACAGTGTTTCATCAGAGAATAGATATAACTTACGAGTAATGCGGATAGTAAAGCATTCAACTTGAACACACTATATTCCGCAGGGTTCGTTCTTAAAGTGGAACTCAAACACCTCTAATGCATGCAGCTAAGTTTATGATGTGGCTTTTTATTGAACTAAAAAGGCAGTTATTAAAAGCCTCTAGAATATTGGTCTTTCATCATTAAACACATACACATTGCATAATATGATTAGTTAAATATGTGATTTCACTGGTTTATAATTCATACCAAATGGGAGAGTTGCAAAAAGTGTTTTGCAGAGTGTTTATTTGGTGAATTGATCTAAAACTCTTTCTATAATACAGGCACTTAAATATGATGTGTGTTTAAATATGATGTGTACTTTGTATGTCATTTAAAAAAAAAGGCATTTGCAAACTTTGCTCACCACTATTTTCTCTCAGCATAAGGAAACTAAACTCATAATCCAATGCATGTAGTCTGTGACCAATGTATCCAAAAGATCTTTTGAACAAAGTCCTAACATACTGTGTGAACACCAAGACTGCACTCAGCAGTGGTTACTTAGAGAATGGGTATCACACTCACCTGTAATGTATGTACATAGTAAAACCTTTGACTTGAGCACACTTTATTCAACATGGTTCTCTCTTTGGCGGGAACTCAAACACATGCTATCATGCCTAAATCAATGTTTAGAACTAGGGTTAAAATTAGGTTTAGGGTTAGGGTTACTCATGGTGTTAGGGTAAGGGTTGGAGAAGGGTTAGTGTTTAGGTTAGGGTTAGGTTTAGCTTTATTATATGTGTTGATGTCAGGATAAGTGTTGGGATTATTTTTATGCTTGTTTGTGTTGAGGTTAGGATTAGGGTTAATATTAGGTTTAGGGTTAGGATTAAAGTTATGGTTAGATTTATGATGTGGTTTAAAATTAGGGTCAAAGTTAAATTTAGAGTTAAAATTACAGCTTGAGTTGAGGTGTTTCCTATGAGGTTCACTATAGGATTGAGGTTAAGTTTACAGTTAGAGTGTGTGTCATACACAGTAAGTGTTTAGGGTTAGGTTTAGGATTAGTGATGAGTCTAGGATAATGGTCAGGGTTAGTTCTAATTTCAGGGATAAGGTTTGGATTAAAGTTAATATTAGGGTTTAAATTAGGAGTAGGATTAGAATTAGGGTTAAGGTTTCATTTGAAGTTAAGATTAATGTTAGGTTTAATATTGGGTTATGGTTAGAGTTGAGGTTAGTGTGTGGTATGAGGTTAGGTTTAGGATTGGGATTAAAAGAGTTTCTAAAGAGAAGATTCAACTTGCCTGTTATAAAGGTACTGATAAGAAGTCACATTATTAACTTTGCTACATGTGTGACTGGATGAGTTGGAGTTCCATTTTACAAAAGAATCCTCCTGACTATAGTGAGCTCGAGTCAAACCCTTTATTACAGGCATTGCAGAAAACCGTGATTTCCATTCACTGTCTAAGCACTGTTCTGAACACAGTGTGCTAGTACTTGTTGAAAACATCTTTTTGAAAAGATGGTAAAACCAAAGACACCTGAGAATACATTTAGTTTCCAGTCCCTGACAGATAAAAGTGATGCACGGTTTACAAGTAACTTGTTGGTAACATAGAGATTACAGATTGTATTTCAACACAGTACTCTCTACATTCATTACAGAATGGCATCAGTTTCATTCATCTAATAAACACTGTGCTGAACTCAGTTGGCAACAATCCCATTTGGTAAAACTAAGTACAAGTTGGTGCCACCCACTTTACTACCTGCTTGTTTAGGAGTTTAATGACTAAAAGACCACTGCTGTAACACTAAATCAAACCCTAACCCCAACCCTAACTCAAAACCCAAACCTAATCTTGATCCTCAGGCTAAATTTCAACCTAACCCTAAACCTAACACTAATTAAACACAAACCCTAAACTCAAAGCTATCTCTAACCATATTGTTAACCTTAATCCTAACACAAGACCTATTCCCAACCATAACCTGAAGCTATCTTTTATGTGACAGTATCCCTAACACTAATGCAACCCAAACCATCACCTCAAAGGTACTTTAACACTAACCCTAACCAAATCACATACAAAATACTAAACTTAACTCTAATCCTAATTTACATTAAACTCTAACCTCCAAGCTAAATCTAACCCTAACCATAAACCTACCCTAACTCAAAAGCTAACACTAACCCTATTATCCTAAATTTAGCCCTAACCCTAATCTTTACCCTAACCCTAACACTATCCAAAAGCTTAACCTATTTTAACCCAAATGCTAACCTCAAAGATAACTCTAACCCTAATTGTAAGTGTTAACTCAACCCTAATATTAACCTAACCCTAACACTAACTCTAAATCTAACTCAAAACTTAACCCTTCCACTAACCTTAAATCTAACCCTAACCCTAACTAAAAATCTAAACCTAAACCTAACCCTAATCTTAAAGCTAACCAAACCTAGTTCTTACCCCAAATCTAACCCTAATAAGAACCTTTTTGAAAATGCAACCCTTAAGTTCAAATCTAACTCTAACCTTATTGTAAACCCAAAACTAAACTTCAATCTAACCCTAACCTACACCTTAACCTAATCATAAACTCAGCCCAAACCCTAACCCTAACACTAACCTTAACTATAGACCTAAGGCAAAACCTAAACCTACCTCAAACCTAACCCTAACTCTAATCCTGGACTTGCTCTAACCCCAACCCTAATACCATCTCTAATTTAAACCCAAACTCTGCCTTCAAAGCTCACCTTACACCTACACCTAACCCTAACAATTAACCTTAATGTAGCCCTTAACCCAATTCTAACCAAACCCTAATCCTATTTTAAACCCAACCCTAACTTCAAAGCTGACTCTAACCTAAATCCTAACTCTATTTCTAAAGTTAGCTTCTGTGGTCGGAACTCCTAGTCACTCAGGACACTTGTCTCAGTGCTGGGCCAACCCATGGGCCCCTCCTTGGAAGGAGCTGGGCTCATGGACCCTGCACACACAAGGCTGATTACAGAGTTCACTACTGCACCTTTAACACCTGCCCATCTGGCCCCAGAGGCTGAGCCCAGCTGTTCTTCCAAGGAGGAAAGGCCATGTAGGGCCTTGTTCTGATGGCCTAAGATGGAGTTATGAGCACCTGTTTGTGCTGAGGGATTCCTGGGAGGGCCAGA
Organism: Eonycteris spelaea; assembly: GCA_003508835.1. Lineage (NCBI taxonomy): Eukaryota > Metazoa > Chordata > Mammalia > Chiroptera > Pteropodidae > Eonycteris > Eonycteris spelaea. The sequence continues at coordinate 1,633,380 of PUFA01000285.1, read as the reverse complement.
GCCCATGGCTGGTAGCCTCACCAGTGTCTTTAAATGGGGGGGGGGGGGTATCTTGATGTCACATTTGCCTTGCCTGCCACCCACATCAGTGGGGGCTCCACCTCATCCCAGGTGCCCCCCAACTCACCCCTTCAGTCACCAGTTATCTTCCTCCTCCCCAGCCAGCCCAGCCTCCATGCCCCCTCTGCCTTCCGTAGAAGTCTCTGCCCACAAAGTGATGGCTCCCAATGGTGGCTGACTAAAAGGACAGGACATTGTAGCCTTGGGCAAGTCACTCACCTCCAAATTTCAGCTTCAAAATCCACTCTCTCCTCATCAGAACATATGGTCAGAGGACCTCCCTCATCAGACCCTCCCTCCTGATCCAGGTCTGCCTATTTTCTGAGCCCAAATGCAGTCACAGGAAAGTTCTGTCTCTCAGCACTCAGTCACTGGCTCACCTGTACTCCACAGGCAACCATTGTCCTGATTTCTATCCCCATAGATTAATGTCTGTTCTAGAACTCCACATGGATAGACTTAAACATGAACCCTTTTGTATCTGGATCCTTTCATTCAATGCTGTGTCTGTGAGGTTCATCCACGCTGTTGCATTCATCAGGGAACTATTCTTTTCCATGGCTGTGTAATATTCCGTACATTATTGTATATACTTGTGTTTGTATGCATTTTAGGTATTTGTCCATATATTTGGGGGGCAGGTGTGTGTGTTGTGTTGGTATGAGGCTGCACCACCCTTTCAAACATTTTCTAGCCAGTCAGTGGGTTCACAAAAAGTTATTGGTGTCTGTAGAAGCAGCCCCCATCCGGACTGCCTCCCCTGCCATCCCATACTGCATGTTCCTCCCCACTGAGCCCATGTTCAGATCCTCCCTGGAGCCCTGAAGCAGTGAGGAAAGGTATGAAACTTCAGAGGTTACCACTGCTGTGCATGATTGTGTAGGTTGTAAATGGAAACCTTGAGGTTATGCAGTATACAACCTGTGCTACTTGCCTTGCTCCAGAACCTGGTCTGGGGACCCTATCCTGTCCCAAGGCTAAGGTCTCAGAACTATAACTCAGCCTCTGTGCCAAGCCTCAGCAGAGAGTGAGAACAGTCCCAGGCATAAGCATTGACCTCAGGATTGATCCAGGAAAGGAAAGGAAGAGCCCTCTTAACACCTGGGCCCACACAGCCTGGTCCAGCACTCAGAACCCTCAAAGAACATCATTCCTCCTGTGTTGGATTGCATATGGGGAAACTGAGGCCCAGAGAGGGGCTGCAGCTGGCAGAGACAGGGAGAATGGACTTAGGCACCAGGTCACTGATTCATTCCTTTTAGTCCAGCCTAATTCTCTGGCAGCCTCCATGTAGTTCCCCAATGGACTTCAGGGTCCTGGGGTAGGAAGGCCAGGTACAACCCAAGTGAACATCCCCCAGGTCCTCCGCTGAGTTCTCCACTTGTGTAAATAGTTTGAACAAAGGAAAGCATTCTTTCTCTGTGGCCTCTACCAAAAGGCCATTGAGATCCCAAAGACTGAACCCTTGGTACAGATGAAATTATCTTTTCCCTCAAAATAGGCCTCGTGCATTTTCCTTCCTGCACATGCTGTTCCCCCTGCCAGCAGCACTTGTCTGCTCTCCATCCCCCCACCTTATCTGTCCCAGCTTTTACAGCGGTGAGGACTCCAGCTGCTATCTTGCTGGGGACCTCCCCTAGCATTAAGGGTTCTGGAGTGGGCCTCTAGTCTCCTGCATATGGGAGGTGCAGGTCCAAAGAGATCAAAGCAGTGGCCGAGGTCACACAGCTGTGGAGGTGTGACATCCAGTCGTAGTGGGTGGTCTGCAACACTTGGGCAGTGTGGGAGAGGGTGTGCAGTCATAGGAGAATGAGGGCATGTGTGCTGGCTGAAAGAGCACACCAGGATCTGTGAGGAAGCTGTGTTCTGTCTCCTCTCCCAAGCTGCTGCCATGTCCCACCCCCACCCTCAAAAGTCCCTATGTCCAGCACTGCAGGACACAGATGGCTAATGGAGCATAAGAACGGCTAGCATTTCTGGAGCCATGTGGGGTCTTTCAAACACACATCTCGCCTCGTGGCCTATATCTTTAGATATTGCTATGCATTGAAAATAACATGAAAATTCTCCAGTTTTACCATTTAAAATATATTTGACATTTTGTGACCTCAAGCAGAGCAGACATTCCTTTGCAGGAGCCTCCTTCCCACCAGGGTCCCCAACCCCCACCAGGACCCTTGAGCAGACAGGGACTGGGAGGCACAGCACCAGCGGGGCACAGGAGGAGGCATGCAAGGGTGCACACACAGACACACCATTCCTTGATATTGTGTGCACAGTTCTCAGGACCTGCACATACTCACACACATATACACTGCCCCCAGCAGCCAGACACCATCTCCACTCATGGAAACTGGCACAGCTGCCACACAAATGCACCACACACATGTACATGTTCACATGGACAAACACGAACGTGGCATCCTGCCCACAATCACTTACTACTGGAAGCCAAGGACTCAAATACATGTGTGTAGATATTACCTCACACACACACACGGCTTACCCTGGTACACATACTCCACACAGTCTATATGAACATGATCAGGGCAGAGGGCCAGTGGGACTACTGAGTTTATCTGTGCTGATGTCCATGGCTGGTGTCCATCCTGAGCAGTGTGCGCCTAGCCTCACAATTGATGAATATTTAAACCAACACCCACATATAAAATACACACACACAAAGATACCTATTGATGATAAATACATAATTGTGTGTGTGTAAATATACATACACACATACATATCACGTATATGTGGAGATTGTCATATGTGTACATCCGTACAACAGTCTCACACATGATGAATCCACATGGCCATGCACTTACAGGCAAAGCACAATTGAATGCTTCATTCAAACATAGATGAAAATTCCACATATAAATCCACATACTTGGTACTCGCATTCTCACAGTCACACACACACTGCCAGTACAGCCCACATAAGCAGCTAAATGTCTCAGGGCAGAGAGTGCCAGAGGCCACATCCTTAGCCCACTCTCAACCTCTGGCCTTCCTGGTTCAGGCTACTGAGAAACTTCTTGGAAGCCCCACTGCCTAAGAGGGCGAGGGTGGGAGCAGGTTGGAACACACACCTGCATGTCACACAGACCACACATGACACACATATACTTGCAGACACACACTCATCACACACCACATGCACACATGTGCACGAGCATGCCCCACTCACCTGTGCACAGCACAGTCAGTGGGTTAACTAACTCTCCACACGTCGCACATGGGCACACATGCCCCCACACGCACCTCTCAGGGCCCATGTGATCCTTGCTTGGTATACACTCAGCTCCTCCTCCCATCCACCCTCCCATTTCAAGTGCATTAAAGAGGGAGACTGTTTTGGTCTTTAGCACAAGCAATAAATAAATAAATACAGGAAAGGAAAATAAAAGGGCAGAAGAGTTTGTAAATGCAGCATCTGCCCCTGGCAGGGAATGAAAGGCAGCATGGAGTTGCTCGCCCACAGGATCTGGGGGCTGACCTGGGAGGGGACAACCATGAAAGGAGGTATACCAGGCCACCCGAGATTGCCAGAGCCTTGGGGTTCTGGGGTTCCTGGGCTCTGCTCTGGATGGAGTGATTGGAAGTCTGGTCCACCCTGCCCTGGAAGGATTTCCAGCTCCTGGGCAGATCCGAGCACTGGCCCCTATGCTGCCCTGATTGTCTAGGGCCACCTTATCCCTCCATGGCTCAGACTGACAATCTAGGCAGGGGAGAGTAGGTAAGTGCTCCTATATCAGCTCCACCATTACCCTCAGCTAAAGCTGAGAATGCCCTCCAGGCTCAGGGCAGGGGGCCAGGCTGGAAGGAGCCCCTCCAGCAGATCCTGAGAGGAAAGAGCTGCCTCCAGTGCCTTGAGCTGAATCTTCTTGGCCAGAAGTTGTGGGGAGGTCTGAGGCTAGGATAGGGTATGGGGAGTCAGGTCTACCTCAGGCCAGGGACTGCTTGAGTGTCTCTGGGTGGGAGCTGATAGCCTATGCCCAGGGCCCTCCACAGCCCCTGACCTCAGGTTGGGTTTCCAGCTACCATGGGGATTGGTGGAGGAGGGAAGAGGCAGGAGACTATACCCAAGCCCCAGCCTCTCTGTGTCTCTCAAGTACCATCCCCTATTTGCATTACTTTACACTCTGTCTCAGTTTCTCCACTTGGGCCAGAGTCTCTGGTGCCTTTAGGTTGTGAGCTGTCTTGGGGGCATAGATTGGAGAGGCCTGGTAAGGCAGGCTGAAGAGACACAGTATATTTCTAATACTGACTTCCTTATGGCCCTGGTCATTTAGAAGGGAACCTGGGAAAGGTTCCCAGCTCCATCCCTGCCAGCTATCAGAACACGCCCACATTGGGCAGCTCCGGGTGCAGGGCCTGCTTTTGGGCCAGTAGGGCCAACAACCTCTTCCCCAAGAGGGTGCTTGGACGTGTGCCACTCCCAGTGACCTCAGCTGACAATTGCATGCCTTTCTTACAATTGCTTCTCTGCCATTCAGGCAGGATACATCCAGGCTGCCACCCACCTGGACTCACCTGTGCTGCCCCAGGTGCAGGGAGAGTACCAGGTCAGTCCAACCTCTGTAGACAGAGGGGCTAGCAGGGACTTTGTGGTGGAGTCAGGGCAGTGGGAGGGGACAGTGGAGTTTGATGAAAACAGAAACAACTGGGGCCAGACCACTCAGCATCCCTAAGGCACAATTCACATACGGGCCCCATTCAGAACGGGGCTGATCCATTTCCTCCTAGTCTGGGAACTGAGCTTCCCTTCCCACAGAGCCACCCAGTCTTGCATTTCCCAACTGCCCATCACCACGAAAAGGGTGGAGGCCACTGGCCAGAAAAGGAGAAATAGACAAACCCGGAGAATCCGGTGCATTGGGAGAAAGAGGACACTCCATGGCAGGCAGGTCTCATATATGGCCCTGAGATGTACCTCTAAGGTACAAAGTCAAACTCAGAAATCTCAAACTAGTTGTTTCCCAACCCTTACGCCCACCTATGACATTGGAAAGCTTTTATTATGATCATTAACATGAGCTTGGTTCTTCTATCACAAATGGAATCTAATCCACTCATGCACATAAAGAACCATGGTGAGCGCTGTGCTTGCTGTCACTGCACCACCTGCACACGCCTGGCCTTTGCAGAGGAGAGGCCCATCCAGCTTTAGAGAGCCTTTTGGAGCCTCTACCCAGCTGCCTGCATCCTGGCAGACCAATGGAATTCTAATTGTCCTTAAAAATTTTTTTAATCATGTTAATTTTTTTTTTTTGTAAACAGTCTTACTCAAGTTAAGATTGAGAAAGCCAAAATCCATTGTTTCTCCCCAAGTTAAAAATCAGCAAGGTGCCCCTGTAGCCTGCCAGCTTTCGCCCAAAGCCTGGGCAGCTACTAAGCCCTTTCTGGGCAGGCTACAGTGCTTTCCTCAGGCAGAAGCCTCTAACTCCCGTGGCCCGGCCCCCAGGAGGCCACCTCCTTGCCCCTGAGCCTGCTTGGGCCTTTGAGGCCAGGGGCTACCAGCTCCAGCTGCCCACTTCCCCGCCAAACTTCCAAGGCCATCATGAAGAACATAAAACATCTAAAGTGCTACTGAGTCTGCAACTGGGACACCTGGCCCATTCTGCTCAAAACCAGAGCCATCACAGGATGTAGGCCTCTCCTTGGCTGAGTGGATGCTGCATCTTGGCCAACAGTGGCTCAGATCTCAGACTCTCGTCTGTAGGGCCGCTGCTCAAGGGCACCCCCACCAGCTTGGAGTCTGTCAAAGTCATGCCTGGCCTGTGGGCTACTGCTGTCCTGGTCTTCATCTGCTTCATCATCCTCATCACGGCTTAGGAAGGCCAGCTCATTCTCATAGCAGAAGGAGTTGGCGCTGGGCAGTAGAAACTTGTTCTCCACCAGGTCCTTAGCACTGCAGCGGGGCGTGGAGGGCACCTCGTAGGTCTTGTGGAAGTGCGAGTAATCGATCTTGTACTGGTTTTTCTCCTCAAAGAGTACAGGCTCAAAGCGGTGACCCCACAGGATCTCGTTGGCCAGGTAGGAGCTTCGGGCCTGTGTAGTCATGGCAGTAGCCTCCACCATGCCCTCCAGAATAACTACAATTTCGAAGTCATCTGTCTCCAGGTCCTGCTGGCTAATGCCAAACAGCGGGCTGGCCTCATCGATCTCATGCAGGATGGTGATGGGTGACACCAGGAAGATGCGGTCAAGGCCCTTGTCGAAGCCAACATCGATGTCAATCTGGTCCAGTGGGATATACTCACCCTCCTCTGTGACCCTCGGCTTGATAAGCTGAGCCCTCACATGGGCCTCCACAATGTGGCTCTTACGCAGGTTGCCCACACGCCACATGAGGCAGAGTTTGCCATCACGCAGCGCCACAACAGCATTGTGGCTGAACAGTAGCGTCTGTGCCCGCTTCTTGGGCCTGGCCATCTTGGCCATGATGGCACCAATCATGAAGGAGTCGATGATGCAGCCCACGATGGACTGAGCCACCACCATGAAGACAGCTACTGGGCACTCCTCCGTCACGCAGCGCAGCCCGTAGCCGATGGTGGTCTGCGTCTCAATGGAGAAGAGGAAGGCTGCCATGAAGCCATGGACCTGCATCACACAGGGCGTGCGACCACGGTCCTCAGCTGGCTCCAGGTCACCATGAACCACAGCGATGACCCAAAAGATGACTCCAAATAGTAGCCAGGAGGCAAGGAAGGCCAGTGAGAAGATGAGCAGCATGTAGCGCCAGCGGATATCCACGCAGGTGGTGAACATGTCAGCCAGGTAGCGCTGCGACTTCTCGTCCATGTTGGCAAACTCAATGTTGCACTGGCCATTCTTCTTGACAAAGCGGTTTCGGCACCTGCGCCGTGTGTGCACCTTGCCATTGCCAAAGCCATTGGTGCCCGACATGGTAACCAGGTGCAGTCCGTCCTCCTCTGATGACACAATGCTGTAGGGATTGGCCCGGCCGGCAGTGGTCATCCCGGGGATGGGGTGGGCAAGCCAGGCCAGCTCCAGGTGGGGTAGCTCCTGCAACAGATAGGACAGCAAGTGTCCCACACTCACCCATGCCTCTGCCCCCACCCAGAGCTCTCAGATGTGGCTGGCCAACATGTGACCATAATTTACCCATAACCAAGCTCCTGATCTTCCTTCTCACCTTAAGCCAGCTCTTTACCCTCCTTCTCAGATTGGAAAATGGCCACTCCATCCTCCCAGCACCTCCAGCCAAAACCCTTGCATTCATCTTCAACTTCTTCTAACCCCACACCAAGGGCTCTGCTTTGAAAATATATTTAGGATCCAACCCCTTCTCCCACTCTCATGACCTGAGTCAGCATGGTGGCCACCTCACCAATCTTCCTGCTCCTGCTCCCACCCAACCTCAGTTCAGTAGCAGCCAGGGGAAGCCTGTCCATCATATGCTCAAAGCTAGAGTCCCTACTGGCATCTGCAGGGCCTGCATGAGCAGAGCCCAGGACCCCTCAGATCTCACCTCCCAGCCTCTCCACCGCCACTCACCCTGCTATAGCCCACCATTCCTTAAACCCACCCTGGACTTTCTCTTCCCATTTTCCCACCACCTCCCTCTTTCAGGTCTTGACTTTCATGCCACAAAAACATCTCCAGAGGCCTCCCTGTGTCTTCAGAAGATGATACACCCCTCCCAAGTCCCCACTGTAACCCCACAGCCCTGACCTCTGACCTAATAATGGTAGTAATAACAACAGCAATGATGCACACGGGGTTGCACCTGGCCGCCATCCCTACCATGAGACTGTTGGCCACCTGAGCACAAACAGCTTGCTGTTTCGCTCAATACTATCTCACCCCCAGGGCCTAGAAACAGCTTTATTCCCCAGGACATCCCAAGCTAGGCCCTAGCCACCCTCCTGATGCCCTTTGCCTTAGGTACCCACAGCACTCATGTCTCCTGTCACCAGCAGCAGCTAGGAGGGGACCACTGAGTCAGTCCCCAGGGGGGTCATTGGCTGGCTGACCTCAGTCCAAAAGCCTCCTTACTCCCACCTTCCTCAGCTCTAAAGAGTACATTAGGAGCACCCAGAAGTGTCACCATCCTTGGCTTACTCAGGGGACCATCTGGTTGGCCTGCTGCATACACACATATACACACTGGGCCATCTCAGTGCATGCCCCATGGCACTGCATCCTCACCAGACAAACACTGCCCCCATGGCTGGTGATATGTGTCCAGTACCTAGACACACAAGCCAGTGGCCACCCCTTCTCCAATGCCCTGCTGGCTCCCAAACAGCCTGGTGCCAGGCTGAGGCATCTGCTGGCTGGGGGCCATGGTACCACCTGGCCCTGTGGGCACTAAGACAATCTGGCCATTAGTTTCAGGGCTTTGGATGCTCAGGACCTCAACCTGTCTCAGCAGGGCTGGCCTGAAAGGAGGGTAAGACCCCTGGCCAGTTGGCCTGGCCAGGGCACTGAGGAGTTGGGCCTGTTCTTCCCCACAAGCAGGGGACCCACACACCCCCAATCCCTACCTGGTCATAGCTAGACAAGGCTGGGAGCCCTTGAGCACCCAGAAGACAATGAGGCCCCAGAGGAGAAGGCCCCTGGGTGACTGAGCCAGAAGCAGGGAGGCAGGTAGCTGGGCACCCACTAGAGGCTTGGAAACTGGAAGTGATATAGGCAGGAGGTGGCAATGCTAGAATTCAACCCTCATCTGTGTGACCAGGTACAGCCAGAGCCTCAGAGGAGCAATGACTTCTGACCTCTGCTCCAAACATCTGGGAGACAAGTGAGGGTGGAGCCCTCAGGCTACAAGGCTGCAAGGCCTTTCAGGGTCTGTCTTGATCACCAGGTGCTGCTGAGTCCCCAGAGCTGGCATGCACAAGATGCTCACATGGCACTTACTGCCTGAGTGAACCAGCTCCTCAGACCACAGGTAAAGCAGGTCAAACACATAAGCAAATGCTCTTAAATCATCTGGACAATAGTTCAAGGAGGTAGGTACTAGCCTTACTTCTAGCCTCTGAATGCAGATTCAGAAAGGTAAAGTGATTTCCCCAAATCCGCACAGCCAATTAGCAGGAGAGCTGAGATTTGAATCAGTTTTGTCAAATGCAAGTTCTCCCATTATGGAGACCCAGGCTCTGCAGGGGCTTCTCTTCACGCTCCATCCTCGCCTCACAGCTGACCACCTCACCATAGGTCTGAGAGCTGAGGCTGGAGGCCGTAATGAAGAATGCTAATTCTGCCTGGGCCAGGAGGCAGGGAGTTGGCTGTGGTGAGGACCCCAGGGACTTTGCCAGAAGATGGCTTAGACCCAGATTCCTGGATCCTCCAGAAGGAGGTGGTCAGAGCTGAGGTACTCGGATGCTGGCAGGAGGCTGCCGGATTGCAGGGGGTGGGTTTGTGTGGCCTAGAGGCCTTTATGTCCAGTGGGTCATGGCTGCTCCAGCTGGGGCTCCAAGCAACTCAAGATCTAATACAGAATTATAATAATCAAAGGCGAGAGAGCCCAGCCTGGTGCACTGCTCCCGGCAGCTGGGAAGCCTCACAGCTACCTGGCCAGCTCCCAGGTAGATGGGGCTGCTGCAGTGACTCCTGGCATATCTTGAGTCCCAGACTGTGTCACGCAAGCCTGGTAACTCCCTCTTCTGTTGACATTACTCCTAAAATTAACAAGGTCGTGTTCATACCCACTCCCCCTTTTCTCAGAGCTGGAAACTTGAGACTCAGAACTAAGTCACTTGTCCAAAGTCACCCAGAAACTTAAGAACACAGAGTTGGAATATTGTCTACTGATCCAGTCTTCAGCCTCTCATGCCCTCATTGTGCTGTGTGTGTGCACACACTCATATGTATGTGCATGTGCATGTGTGTATGTGTCTGTGAGATGCTCAGGGTGTAGGGAGCCCCTCATAGACTCTTGGTGAACATAGCACCGCAAAGAAAGACCCAGAAGAGGACCCATGAGTAGAAACCCCAGTACCGCAAACTTGCCAAATGTCCCAAGGATTCTCCTCACACACAAACACAGTCATGGCAAGAAGGCTACACAGCTCTGCAGTCTTTAAGGACTCAATTTAAGAAATGTGGGACAATATCCTCAACCACGGATATACAAGCCTGATTGGCTCTTACTCTTACATATGGTTAAATCAGATAAGAAATGGAATTAGATTTGTTTTCCTAGAAGAGGCCTTAGCAAGCAAAGAAGCCAGCTCCCCTTTCTTACAGATGAGAAAATTGAGGCTGAGACTCATCCCAGGTCACAAAGCAACTTGTAGACAGGGATGAGATGGTAAAGATAACAGGACCACCATCAGCAGATGCCCAGCTTGGCCAACAGGGATCCTGAGCATTGCTGGGAGGTAACAGAAGAGAAGCAATGGGGTACACAACCCGAGCTAGAAAAGGCGACTTCCACACCAGAGACAGCAGCAAAACAAGCCAACAGGCAGAAAATAGGCAGTGGAGAACATGGACCCAGAGACCCTGAGAGGTAGCAAAGCTGTCCCTGCTGGCCCCAGTTGCTGTGGACACAGCCTCCTGGCACCCAGCGTGTTCAGAACACTGGTCAGGCCTGGGCTGGGAGCTCTTAGAGAGGCAGCTACCACATGACCAGTGGGAGGGGCCTGAAAGTCCCTGGGAGGGGTCTCTCGATAGAGCTGGACACCCCATGCCCAGTCCACTGAGGCTCTGGATACCTCAGGTTTCGGTGACATCCGAAAGCAGTGACTAGAAGGGCCAGTGGAGGGGACTCCAAGGGAACAGGACTAAAGGTTGCCTTCCACCAATGCACAGACAGCCTCTGCCCACAGTGAATGCCCATGGCCTGTAAACATGCAGAGCAGGCTCTCTGTGCCAAGGCCATGCTAGGCCTGAGGAGAGAAAAGCAACGACACATTGATATGTGCTGGGGGTGGGTGTGATCAGTTTACCATCAATTCCCCAGGCCCATACCACTCCAGGGCCCACTGCCCAATTTCCAACCACCAACACCAGTCTTTTATCCCAAAAGCTCTCTCCAATCGCTGAAGAATGCTCTGCCCATGCATTGAGCAGGCAAGGGAATGAATGCCTCAGGAGCAGCCTTCAGTCAGTGATTAGCTCCCTGTCCCCCACAGGCACACTCTGGAGACACATTCTGGGGTACCTGCTCTACATTGCCTACCCAGGTTCCTTGGTCAGACTGAGCTCCAGTTGCCCCCAGCAGGGACTGTCAAAAATACACCCAACAGGAGCTCCTTCCCTTCCTGGTCTCACCAACCACTAAACTACCTGCTCAGAACCTTGTCCCTTGGGCCTCCCTCACAGGCCTCAAGTGGCCTCTCTGTGGCAAAGGTGCCTGAACTGGAGCCTTCTCTCCCACACAACACCACATGGCCAATATGGTTCCTCCTCTTCTTCCATACTTCTTTCTCCCCCTTTCCCTCCCTCACCTCTTCTCCTCCCCCTCTTTCTCACCTCCTCTATACCCTCCTCTTCTTCTCACCCTCACTTTCCCCTCCTCCCACTCTTCATGGGGTCAGTTGGCAGTCTTACCACCTCTTCAGTTGTCCCAGCCAGAAGCCTGGCCTTCTCCTTCTCCTTCAGCCCCCTATGTCTACTCCTTCACCAGGTCCTATGTATTTTACCTCCTGAATTCTCAAAGCCATCCAGCCATCTCCTTGCTCACAGCCACCCACCTTCCCAAGCCACTCCTGTCTAGACACAGCAACAGGTTCCTGATGGATTTCATTGTGATGACCCTCTGCCCCATGTGGTCCAACCCCAAATCACAGCCAAAGGGAATCTTTAAAATCTTCCTATCCATTAGGGATCAGCTGGAGGCCACTACTTCCATGAAGTCCTTTCGGATTCTCTGGCCCTGGGTTTTCCTTTTTAGGGCCAGGAGCTACTCTACCTTGTATAAGAGTTGACCTTGCTCAGGCTCCATCTCTGGCCAACCTTAGAGGCCCAGAGGCTGATGCAGGCCTAGCACAGAGAGGGTATCCAGAAAATGCTCACTGACCAGATGAAAGGATGAGAAAATAAGTAGCTGAATAACGAAATGGGTGAGATGGATGGATCAATAAACGAGTAGACAAATATATGTACAGATGGGTGGTCGAGCATAAGGATGGATAAACAGGACTGACAGATGCATGGATGGATGGATTGGTGGTGACCAGAGAGATGGATGGGTTAAGTGGGTGGAAAACTATTAGATGGGTTGAATGGGTAGATTAGTGAGTAAATGAATAGATGGATGAATCGGTGGATGGAAAGATGGATGGGTGGCTGGGTGAGTGGATGAATGGCTGGGGAGTGGATGAATAGTTGGGAGAAGAGTGAATACATGGATAGAAAGATGGCTGCATGGATTGGATAGGTGGGTAGATTGGTAGGTGGATAGCAAATGGATGGGGGGGATATGTGGAACTAGTAGATAAATAATGGGTGAATGAGAGGTTGAATAAGTGGGTGGATGGGTGATTAGGTAGATGAATACATAGATGAGTGAGAATGTGAGTACACAGATGAGTGGTTAAATAGATGACAGGCACACATTGGTGACCTTAATCTTACCTCTTGAACCCTATCTTCTAAGTAACAGTGCTAAGCAGGCAGGTGGCTGTCTTCAAGGCTGCCTTAGCAGCAGCTGCCATTTCCCAGACACCAGTTGGAGAGGAATCAGTCACTAGAAGACCCTAAAATTAACAAAGCAAAGCCAAATTACTGCACTGTGTCACTCTCCTAGGAGGGGCTCAGAAGTCAGATATTTCCACATTAACCCACATTTCTGCTTCCCCAGGGCTCCATGTGAGATGGAGGTGGCCTCCCATACTTCTGATGCCCCACATCTTCGCAGCTTGTGAGCCTGTTCATAACAAACTTTCAGAACCAGAAAAAGACAGAACAAGAAGGGTCCCCCCCCAAAAAAATAACAGCTGATAATTAGCAATTGCCTACTGTATCCTAGACACTGTGGTAAGTGTTTTACAGACACAACTCACATAGTGCTCACAACAACCCACAAGATTGGAACTATTGCTGTTCCCATTTCAGAGAAGTAGGTAATGTGGTAATTCTCCTAAGGTCACAGAGGAACTCAGGTCCCTAGCCTGTGCTTCTAACCATCACCTGAAGAGCCTTCCCAATGCCAATAACATTGTGGATGGATGGATGGATGGATGGATGGATGGATGGATGGATGGATGGATGGATTGATTGCTTGATAAATGATCAATGGATGAGCGGGTGGATGAAAGGGTGATGGATGGATAAATGAATGGATGTGGATACGTGGATAGTTGGGTGGGTGGGTGGGTGGATGGATGGATGGATGGATGAATGGTTAGACAGTGGATTAGTAAATTATGAATGGTTGGGTGGATTATAGATGGAAAGATGATGAATGAGTATATGGATAAATAATGGATGGATGGATGGGCGAATTATGGATGAGTGGGGTGGGTGTAAAGTTGGGTAGATGGGTGGGTAGATGCATGTGTGAATGAATGGATGGATAAATGAGGTGGTTGGGTGGGACAGATAGATAAATGAGTAGGCGAACAGATGGATAACTATACAGATGGGTACACATCAGTAACTTGTCAGACACTTACCATAAACATACACACATCCTATGTGGTCCCTGCAACCCCCAAGCCTATTATACCATATATCAAAGGTGCTCCCAGCTTTCCCCTCCCATGTTCTGTGATCAGAAGAGAGTGTGTTGTTAGGGATTCGGAGAATTTCCAGAGGTAAGCTGACTTGGGATGCCCTTCTCACCTTCCCCCACCTGTCAGCCACTGAGCCCATGGAGCCCACCCTTTTACAGCCAAGGCTATCTATAATCCACTGTCACACTGGATTCTCTGGCAGGGATTAAGGCAACTGTTGGTGAGTCATCCACACATCATAAGCCTCCTGGGGCAGTCAACAGCAATGGGTTTAGAAGCACATAAAGCTGGATTCAAGTTCCAGCTATGCCCTTCACAAGCTGTGTGACCTTGGGTGAGTCACTTCCCTTCTCTGGGCCTCTGCTTACTCTGTAGGGGATAGCCTGGTTGGTCCCTTTCACCCTCTGGGTTCTCACCTCAAGACTCTCAGTCCTTTCCTCCTGCTTTCCAATACCTCATCATTCCCTGAGCAGTTGCCATGTGCCCTACAGTGTCTCTCTTAGGTCTTTCGCCCTCAAAACTGATTGGGAAATTGAGGCTCAGGAAGGCTCCATCACAGACCACTACCCACAGCTGGGAACCTCCATAGCAAGCACTTATAATCAGGTCTCTGATCTTATGCCCGTCACCTTGAGCGGGCCGCATTGTGCCTAGCCCTGTGTGCTCCACTCCTGGCTTCAGTTATTCCAACCTTCACAGCCCCATCTTGAGGGAGAATTGATTGTCCCTACTGGAAAGACAGGGAAATTGAGGCTGAGAGAGGTTAAGTCACTTGCTCAAGGCCAACCTAGAGCTGGAAGCAGAGGAAGTGTCTATCACAGGGCAAGGGAGCTAAAGGCTAGAGAAAAGGGGTGAAGATGAGAGGTGTAGACAGCCCACCCCTCCCACTTCCTGTCGGTTACTTGGCCTGCTCCAGGCTCTCTCAACCTCATTCCTGACTCCCTATTTCCTAAAAGGGCTTTCTCCAGACCCACATATCCAGTCAGTCAGATTTGTTCTCACCTATGAGGTAGGCAAAATTAGCTCCACTCTAGAGGGAAACTGAGGCTCAGAGCCGAGAAGTGATTTGTCCAAGATTACAAAGCCACTGAGTGGCAGCTTAGACAAGAATACAAGTCCCTGAGTGCCCTGTCGAGTGCTTCCCCTGCCACCCTGCAGTGGCTGTAACAGCCCATGATGTGAGCTCAGCCTTCTGAAGTTAACCAGACAACTTTCTGGGTCATGGTCAAGTCCTGGACGAGATAGTCTGGTTTGGGACCTGCACATGACAGAAAGGCAGCCTGAGACTGGACAGACCACACTGGCCTTCAGTCTCCCAGCAAGCAAAGGCAGGTCCTGAACTGACACTGGAGGCTTCCTGCACCTTATCCCTCCCGCCCCACCCCCAACGGAGCACCAACCTGTCAGCCAAGGTTAAGGCTAAAACTGCCAGGGGCACAGGGCAAGGCATTTCCTCTTCCTGAGGCCTAGCTTCCTCCTGTACAGAACGGGCTGATAACTGGCCTCCCAGAGGATGTGCCCATGAAATTCAATGTGGTGAGGGAGGTATGTTCTGGGCACAGAGCCTGGCACAGCAGGGCTCTGGGAAGAGGCAGCTGTCATCATCACCATAATGACATCAGCCATCGCTGGAGGGGTGGGACAAGGGGCCAGCAAGTCTCCAGTCCTGCATTTGAGGCCTGGCCACTTCCCAGCTCACTGAAGACCCTTCCACGGGCCTTAGCCTCCTCATCTGCAAAATGAGTAGACCCCGCCTACCTCAGGAGACTGTCAAGAGGGTAAACTGAGGCCCTGTTTCAATGTATGGCACACAGCAGACCCACAGTAAGTGTCAGGTCCTCCCAATGTTCTCTGAGAAGGGTTTCCCAGCTCTGACAACCAACACAGGCAGCTCAAAGAAGAAATGGGAATTCCCAGTGGGGTCAAAGTTAGAGAATCCCTGACCCTCCCACACGGCCCCTAGTGATGTGCTCCCAATGTATCCCAACAGGCAACAAAGCCAAAGATCCCTGAGCTCCACTCAGGCAGCAGCCTGGCTGCCTTTCTCCTCTGTGCCTGGGATAATGCCAGTGGGCTGACAGTGCTCTGCACCTGCTGGCCATATAGCATCCACAAGTGCCCATGACCCTTACATGGTCTGGAGACAGGGGCTGGACAAATGTGTCCAATCTCCTGAGGTAGGTAGGATCTACCCATCTTGCAGGTGAGGCTAAGGCCCAGGGAAGGGCCTACAGCGAGCTGGGGAGTGACCAGGCCTCAAATGCAGGACTGGGGACTCACTAGCCCCTGGATCCTACCCAACCCCCCTGAGAGATAGGCTGAACCAAGTCGCTGGGAGGAACAGATATCTAGCCTCTAAGTCCTGAAGGGAAGCCAGGGCAGGAGGTTCTGGCCTCCAGCGTGGATGACAGGTTAGACCAGGCACCAAAAAATGTTTCCGGTCAGTCAGGGCACCAGGGAATGTTTCCGAGGGTATTTTTATCTTGAGAACATCTTCTGCAGGGGGTGGGGACAGGAGGGAGACAGGGTGTCCTTGGCCTCAGGCCTCTGGGAGCAGCTGAGGACAGAGGCCTCTGGGCACTCTCTACTAGAATTGTCATTACAGGTAGTGCCCAATCCCTGGCTTTTGTTGGGTCGCAGGAGCAGGTGGGACCTGTAGGGTTTGGGGAGTTTCATGGAGCTCCCAGCTCTGCTCCAACCTGCTGTGTGACCTGGAGCAGGTCCCTGTCCTACTCTGGGCCTCCTTTTTGTAGCCAACCTTTCCTGAGGGCCTACTTATACTGGTCTCAGCCAAGCACCAAGGACTTAGAGATGGACCAGCAAGCACCCCACCAGGAAGGGTTGACAGAGTAACCAACGGCTATGACAAGGCTGGATGAAGGCCAAGGTCAGAGTCCTTGGAACCCAGAGGAGGTATCTAACCCAGTTGTGGAGCAGGAGGCCTTCCTGAAGGGAGCAGTGGGAGCAAAGAGAGCCCAGCTTGAGACTGCAGTGTGGCGAGGCGGACTCAGAGCTCCAGGGACTGGGATACACATCTGGCTCTGTTCCTCACACACTGGGCCTTGGGCAAGGTCTTCCTGCCA
Organism: Eonycteris spelaea; assembly: GCA_003508835.1. Lineage (NCBI taxonomy): Eukaryota > Metazoa > Chordata > Mammalia > Chiroptera > Pteropodidae > Eonycteris > Eonycteris spelaea. The sequence continues at coordinate 1,616,579 of PUFA01000285.1, read as the reverse complement.
CTAAGCCTTCCAGTTCCTATCTGCCATCGATGGAGCTGGCCCTTCCAAGCCTGACATTCCAGGATCCTAAGAGATTTGGGGTTGGGGTCAGGGGGAGTAGAGAAACAGGCAGGATTACTCCTTGTCACCCTAATAACAGAGAAGAAGGTGTATTGAGTATCTACATGCACAAGCACGGGAGCCATGGCATTACATTGACAGATGAAGAAACTGAGGATCTGAGAGGCCCTAGATGCATATTAATGAGCTGGGACTTGATGCCAGAGGAGAGTTAGAAAATCTGAGTCAAATCTGGTCTCTGTCCCTTCCTGTGTGATCTTGGGCAAGTCATATAACCTCTCTGAGTCCCAGTTTTCTTACTTGTAAAATGGGATCAATAATGATATCTGTCTTATGGGGTGATGATGGGTTTTCAGCAAGTTAATACACGGAGGTTGCCCAACTGGAAATCTCCTGCCCCTCCGCCACTCACTCCCATCATCACATCTCTGAGCCCAAACCCACAGTGGAAGGATCATAGGCCCTGGAGGCCTCAGCTGGATCTCATTCCAGGCAAAAAAGGAATGAGCAGATGGACAGAATGGAAAGGAACTCCAGAGGGAAGGACCCAGTGAGTAAATGCACCATAGTTTCTATTTTTCTTACAGCGGTAATTTCTCAAGCTTCAACCTAATTTGAGTTTCAAACATTTCCTAAGTGCCCAGTGTGTGCATGGGAGAGCAAAAACCTGAGATTAAGTAACAAAAAGCATCCTGGAACAAAAAAGACCATTAATAAATACACTGAAAAATTAGCAACATAATAATATTTGTGATATTGTTTATTAAAACTCACGATAAGCAAAATAAAAGTTATAAAGTCTTTGTTTGATGTGTGTTATTAATAAAAGGATAAATGTACTTCAAATATAAAGAATTCTTATAAATCAACAAGAGAAAAAGTCACACTGGGAGCGAACAGAAGGCAGGGCTGGGCTCCCCACTTCTCCCCACATGTGATCCTCAGTGAGTGAAGTCTCAGGAACGTCCACACTTCAGAGCCTCAATGTAAGCTGACCCTCACCGTGGAAGGCCTTGCCCTGCCTTCCAGAACTTGATGCATCCTTCAAGCTCAAAGGATGCCACCTCTATGAAGTCTTCTAAGATTTCCCTGGGTCCCCTGCTGCTCTTGCCAAGTCCCCTTAACATGTTTCTTATGCCCCTAGAACTAGTGCCTGGCTTCAGCTGAGTGTTTCTGGCATTGTATCAGAGATTGTTCAAGGAGGGGTGGCCTAACCATCTTTGACAGAGAAGGAAATAAGTCAAAGAGAGGTGCACAGTCATGTCCAAGGTCACCAGTCTATGAGCCACATTGCTGAGCCTAGCACCCAGGTTTCTTGCCTGTGGTCCCTGTGAGTTCCAGCTACCTCCTCCCTAATGAGTCCGCCAGGCCCACCTTGCCCCCATCAAGGAAAAACCCCTCCTTGGAGGCTACATGTTTTCATGGGCTATGCCCAATATGAAGCCTGTCTAGGCAAAGGCCAGGCAGGATCAGGGCCTAAGTCCCAGCCTCAGTCCTCCAATTACCCAGAAGCTCTGCTGAGAGAACATAGAAACAGTTATTTTCTCAACTTCCTTTTTTTCTCTTCTCATTTTGTAAATTTGATTTTATTTTGGGACCAGGAATTCATCGGGAGGGCCTGACAGACCTCTAAGGGCCCTGGGGTTCACATGGCATGAGCAGGAGTCTGAGCTCAGAGATCCGAGTCCATGAAAATAGGCTGGGCTTTCCATCACTCTACCCTAGGAACCCCAATACAGCTCAAGTCTGGGGTCACTGCCAAGGCCTTGCTCACCAGTCATTCTAAGCCTTTATTTACTCACTAAGCAGATATCTACTAAGCCTCTACTATGTGCAGGCATAGTGCCTAGGGCCAACATTCGAATGGGGCAAGACAGACAGAAAACATGTTAAGGAGAAAAAAACCCAAATAATTCTGGAAGCAGGGTGGGCACTATTTTAGAGGTCAGGTAAGACCTCTTTGAGAGAATATGGGAATACTGTTCCTGGAACAGTCAGGACACTGGCCCTGAGGCTGGAATGTTGCTCTGTGTTTTCAAGCAACTGGAGGGTGGGCAATGGTGCTGAAGCTGAGTGTGCCAGACAGAGGGGTGAGTAGGTAAGAGGGAGCAGGGACAACTCAAAAAGAGAGACTTATCTGGGGACACATAGCCAGCTAGGCAGATGGGTGTACCTGGGCCTCTTCTTCCTCATGTGCCAGTGACGACAATCCACATCTCAGAAATGGTGCTTTCTGTCTCCCTGCAGACTCACCACATGCCAGATCCTCTGCACAATTCCCTTTCTTCCTCATTCTCCCTCAAACTCCTATGCATCGTTCAACTCCTATGCATCGTTCAATAACCACTTCCAAGTCCCTGCCCCTTGTAACTCCTTCAGTCCTAGACCAAATCATTCTAGGTGGCAATTACCTATCCCTCCAAGTAGTCCCCACCAGGCTTGGAGAGCCCTGAGGCCAGGGCCTAGGTCTGATGCCTTGAGCATGGGGCCAGTTTCCAGAAGTAGGCTAAGGGGGGCAATAGGAATGGGGCCTCGTAAGCCCCTCATGATCTGCCCCTGTAATCCAGGAGTACCCTTGAGGCCTGCACTTCAAGAAGGCAGGCAGGACTGCAATCTGTTCAAAGACCACTCCGGCCTCAACTTGTCCTGGGACTTTGTCCTGTCTGGGCCTATTTCCCCATCTGTTAAATGAGAGGCTCCTCCGTGTCCTGTTCAACTTGCAGGGAAAAGGCTGTGGCCTGAGAGATGGGGAGTCCCCTACCTCCTTCCTTTATTAACTGCTCATAGCAGGGAGCGGGGCATGGCTGTCACCACTAGAGGCCCCTTGGAACTCTGGGCGAGCCCAAAGGGCAGAAAGTGTCAGCTTTCTGCCAGCTCAGCATGGGGGCTCCAGACCAAGCCTCGGAGTGCTGGGGGGCCCTCCCACCCCTAATAGGACCCTGCTGGGAGACATCACAATGCCTGCCTTGGGCATTTCACCCAGAACAGCTAGGTGGGTAGGCCTAAGAAAGCAGCTTCTCCACTGCTGTAGATGCCTGTTGCTGGCCCCCAGACCCCTATGACAAACGGTTGCCCAAAGAGACTGGAGGCGAATCAAGGGGGTATATGGAGGGGTTTGATGGGCTGTGTGGGACAGAGCAGGGCTATGTGGTCCCTGCTACAACTCAGTACATTCCAGGAAATCTTACCCAGGGCCCAAGGATGGAATCCAGGGCTCTATGAACTTGATGGAGAAAACATGTCAACTCCTTTTCTCTCTGCAAAATGTACTGTTTTCTCAGCAATGAATGGAGGCAACAAAGCCCTAAAGCTTGGCACTGTGTACAGGTGGTATGAGGGCTTCTGCTAGGTCTTGCTGTGGAAGGCATTATTAAGCAACAACATGCTAATTACCATATCACATATTCCAAAATAATATTTTGATAAATATTCACATTTCTGGTTTCCTCTGTGGCCCTATACAGGTTCTCTCACACATTCAAAAATGTTATCCTGAGCAAGTGAACATCAAAGACATCCACAGCCAACCAGGTTGAGACCAGGACCTGACTTGTGAAATGGTGCGGTTGCCTAGGCCATCTATCTACTCACTCACTCACTCATTCATTCATTCATTCCACAAGCAATATCTTCATTGAGCACCATGTTCAGCAAGGCCTTGTGTAAAGCACAACTGAACAGGGTGGAAAGCCCTCCACCTTGGTGCTCAGGATAGGAGGGGAGAGACAGACATCTCAGAAGAAAATGAAGATTTAGGCTGCAGGAGGCGCTGTAGGACCCAGTGTGGTCCTGCCAGTTGGGAAAGAGCCAGGGCTTGGAACAGGAAACAGGGCTCCAGGCAAAGGCCTGTGAGACAAGAAGGAGCTTCGGTCTGAGGAAGGAAGTCAGCAAGAGGGAAAGGGGGGAGATGAAGACTGAGTGTGGTATGGGCAGGTCAAGGTCTCACCTGTGACCAATCTACAATGTCCCAGGTCAAATCCAAAGTCCCTTGGGAGTCTTCTTAGGGCCCAGACCAGAAACATGAACCTAAGGAATTTTCTGGAACACAGGGAAAAAGTATTGACAGCATCATCTTTCCATGCATTACTTCATCTACTCCTGGATAAGGTGCAGACTCTTCTTGGCAGTTTCAAGAAAAATAAGGTTCAGGGTGAGAAGGCACCCACAGGTAGAGGGCAACTGACTTCTGACCCTACAGCCATATCACACCAGCCTCACAACCACACAAGGTTTTCCAACCCAAGGAACTGGAACTGTACACCCATAATGCATCAGGCAGGCCCAACACGACACATGTTACTTCAGGTCATGCAATCATTCCTTTCAATAGAGGAAAGAGACTGGGGCTCAGAGATGGAGAGCGCCTTGCCCAGAGCCACACAGCCAGTCCACAGCAGTGCTGAGAATCCAGGCTATGGGAACTGAGACCCTGGAACTGATCACACATGCCTGGTCCTAATGTCTCTAGGAGAAGTCAGTCTCTCCATGTGGCTCAGGACCACCTCCTAGAGGAAATTTTCCCTAGCCGCATGGCTCCTACAACCTCTCCCTCATGGCTACCTGGTTCATTGGAAAGGCAGGGTCTATAGAGAGCCAGGGGCTGGTCTCTGGACCTTGTTTGGCCCCTGCTGTGCTGTGTGACTTTGAGACACTGGCCCTCTCTGAGCCTATGCTCAGGAGAATGAGGTAAATGTGGGGCATTTGTACTGCGCCAAGGGGTCTTACCAACATGTCTCTGCCCTGAGAGCAAGAGGGGCAGCCACTGAAAGTCCCAGGAAAAGTTTTCTCACGCCTCAAGCTTTTATTTAGCACCTACTGTGTGTGCCTCTCAATAACCCTCAGGGCCACAGAGGAAACCCTGCCCTGAGAGGAAGAAAAAGGGTCAAAGAAAATCCAGTGGCCCAAAGTGAACAACTAGTCAGTGCCTAGGGGATTGTCCTCTCTTCATGCTAGGCATCCTGGTGGATGGAGCACATGGCCAGAGCTGGGAGGATGAATGAAGGTGCTTTCTACCTCTGTCCTCATATCAGTATCTGCCAGTGGCAGAAAAGGGTGGGTAACAGGGTGAGGGAGGCGTGGATTCTTCCTGTGACAGGTACTGGCCTTTACCTGCTCTAGCTTGCCCTACCCCCACCTCTAAGGCAAACATTTGTATGATTAATCCCTGCCTCAATTTACACAATTTCCACTATTGGGAATTAAAAAAATAGGGGATGAAAAGTGCCCAGATTTGAGTCTAGTACACAATAAGTGCTCATGTGTGCATCATCCTTTCATGGACACACAGCCTAGAGTATGGTGCTATTCTAGCAGTGCTGAGCATGTGTGTGCACCTGGCCCCACTTTGCATTTCCCCAGAAACAGACCTTAAGTCAAAGATTTGGGAGCAGGCAGTTTGGGAGGTGACCCTGAGGAAAGAGGTGGGTAAGAACAGTAGCCAGTAACAAGCGTATTGATGAGCACCTCACCATGGCAGGCTCCAGGGCGTTAGCCTGCCAGTGCCTAGAACTTGTGCCCTCATTATGTCCCTCAGGGACAAAGAAGCCCCTGAAGTGGCCCATGGTGCTGTAGGACGTGGGGTTTGCAGTGGCCTGGTGCCATGCACTGAGGGCAGCAGGGCGGATACAGTTCAGTTAGCCAGAGGAAGTGTTCGTGCAGAGATGAGGGTACAGATGGAAGTTCGAGGTATGAAGTGGTGACAGTTCGCGTCTTTCATGCAGCGGTGTGTGTCTGCGTGTTTAGCTTGTGTCAGCTACACAGCCCTGCTCCTTTGTGGAAGGAAACACAGAAGCACGTGTGCAATGTGCACAAACAAGGGCCTGTGTGCTCACAAGGATAGAGCTGTGTCAACATTAGTGCTGCTGCTGGACACCATGGGCTAGGTCTCTGTGTCTGCTCTTGCACACATGTATGCAAGCTTTGTGTACCAGGCATGGCACACACATGCATGTGTGCTCAGGCTATGTGCATGTGTGTGCATCATTGTCCCTTGCCCAACCCTGGTTGGTAGTGGAGATGGTCTAGTCCCCTTGGCAATGGGGCAGGAGCTGGTTAAGCTGGGGCAGCTTTGGTTCAAACCACAAAACACAAAGAAGCTGGGAAAAGAAAAGAAGCTAGAGGGCTGGGAGGGGGTGAGGCTCAGCCTCCTGCCTCTGCTCACAGCTGCCCCACCTGCACTGGGGCCTGTCCCATCCCTGCCCCAGTTGAGGGCTTCTGGGAACTGGGACACAGGTCCAAGGCCTTGTATCAGTCCGGTTACCTGAGCATCCTGGGGATCCCACCTCAGAGGACAGCAAGCATTAATGAGGTGGGCCCCACTCAAGCTCTAACTCTTCAGGATCTGGAGAGCCATCTCCCAGATTAACCAGCCCCAGAAGAAAATGCCCCAGACACCAGGCACTTTGTAAACCAGAGATGGTGGGTCACCTAGTACAGAAGTCACCCTCTCTAGACAATTAATGCACTAATTGCACATGCTGTCCCATGGCAGTTCATTACCCCAAATCATGAGATGATTTACTTACTAGCTCCAATCTCCTTCTGGTTGCTATGATCAGCTCATCAGCTTTGCTGCCCATGCCAGAGGGCCCGAACCACAGACACTCCCCTATCCTTGCTCAAAAACACTGCATGTTATTTACATTTTATCAGACAGAGTGCATAAGGATGAAAGTGCTATGATTGCTGCCCATGAGCAGCCAGGAACTGAATCCCTACATGGGTGCATTTGGGAAGTGGATTCTGGCTTTCTAGGCAGAAATCCATGGTTTCTTGCACTCTCTCAGGGCAGCACTTGCCTGAAAGCCTGTGACATGCCCTCTGCTCATATTTACTGTGGTTTTACCTTGACTGCCTCATTGTGTCCTGAGAAAGCCCCGCAGAAAAGTCTACTATTATCTCCCTTTGTCAGATGAGAAAAACTGAGGTTCACAGAGGTAAAGTGACTTACCCAATACCAATAGCCTATAAGAGGCAGAGGTGGGGGCTAAAGCTAGGTAAGTGACCCCAGAGCCTGTGCCTTTACTGCTCAGCATTTGGCCTCCTTAACTGAGCCCAAAGCAGCCCTATGAGGTAGGCCCCATTATGATCTGTTTTACAGATAAAAACCAAAGCTCAGAGAAGTGAAGTGATTTGCCTAGGGTCACACAGCCAAGAATGGAAGCCAGACAAATGACCTTGATTGATAATGTATTCCAATTCATGCCCTAGGTGATCCTGCTAAAGTGTCCAGGGAACAGCCCCTAGGAGGATGAGAATGGCTCAGTGTAGTCAATCCCCACTACTACCTGAAGCCACAGCCACATGAGGTCCTCTCGCCTGGCTTCTTCTATGCTTCAACGTCCAGCCCCACCTCCTAGACACTGCGTGGAGGCCCAGGTTGGCTGACCCTGATAGCTATAAGGACCCAGCTGTCAGCACAGTGACAAGTGTGAAGGGCCTTCAGATCGCAGCGCTGACCTCTTGTCATCACCCTCACAGAGAAGGGGCCCCTTGCCCAGCTGAACAGGCCCAGCATGTCAACAATGGGCTGGGAGTTCTGAGAAGTCCCTGCCTATCCCCAGGGCATCCTATAACCCTTAGTTTCTCCTGAGACCCCTGGAAACAGAGCTAGCAAGAACCCCAAATCCTTCTGGACAGGTTGGCCCCCTACTTGGAACTCAGTGTCTTCATCTGTAAGGTGGGTGCTGATAGCCCCTCCAAGGGTGGGTTTGGACATGTGAGGACTTGGTGACCGGCACAGGGCCTGTAGGCAATAATCACCCAGCAAGTAGCTGCTGTGGTTGGCCTTCACACAATTTGCAAAGCCTGAGGAAGCACACCTGCTTGAATGCAGACTGCACAGACTTTGCTATGGGTAGGCTCTAGGTTCATTCCAGCTCTGTGACTCCCCTGGTTGTATATCTTGGGCACCCAGCTGCCCCTCTCTGAGTTTCAGTTTCCTGACCTGTCAGCTGAGGATATCACTCCTTCCCCCATAGGGCTGTGGGGACATAGTGAGCCCAGGTGTGTGCAACACTCATCTCCAGCCTCAACAAGCACTTAGAGCCAATCAGCCCCTCTCCCCCATTCCAACTCTAAAGGCAGGGCAGCTGGTACCTGTGAGTGACACCTTACTAGTACCTGCTGACCAGGGACCCAGAGTGGCCAGTTGTCAAGCCTGGGAGGGACCCTGGAACAGCAGAAGTGAAGCCCAGCTGGGCAGTGGAAGGTGCTGGCACAGAGGCCCAGAGAGGACCAGCTGTGCCTAGGCCACTGAGAACAGGGCAGGGCATGATGGACCCCCTTCCAGAAACAGCCCCACCCACTCACGCGGCTTCAGAATACCCTTGTCCTCTTCCTAGGCCATTCCACAACCCCTGCCTGGACACTGACCATGTTCAAATTGCAGCTCTGCTGCTCAGATGTAGCAAGATCTTGGGCAGGTCCCTTCACTGCTCTGGGCCTCAGTTTCCCCATCTATAACATGGGGGTAATAAGATGTGATTGTTGTGAGAATGAATTCATAAATCACTAATAACTGTGCCTGGCATAGGGAAATGTTATCATATACCACTATTATTAACATCATCAGCATATCTGGTATTGGGGCCATAGTATGGGTCTCAGCACTGACCACACTGTGTTCATGGTTTGTGTCCAGGCCTGCCAGCTCCAGGAGTCCTCGTGTACTTCCAAGTGCTCCTTTTCTGTGGCTTCAGTAGGTCCTGGAAAGAGCTTCTGGAAAGGAAATGAACTGACGTTTTCTGATGGTTTACCTCTGGCAACACGAAACGCCAAGCAGCCCTACTGCCGTGCTTTTGCCCAGGATATTTCCCCCATTCTCCCACCCCCAGGATGCCCAGCTTCTGGCTAATCTCTGGCATGTCTTTCAGGCACCCAGGCTGGGTACGGGTTCTTCTCCCAACCCTCTGCAGCCCCTGGGTTTCTCTCTGTCACAGCCCTGACCACACTAAGCTTCTTCTCTACCCCCAGCCTTGAGTACAGCTTCTAGTCCTGATTCATGTCTGGAGTCACCCAGCACAGGGCCAGGCACACAGCAAGGGTACCATGTCTGAGATAAAAACAATAATCTATAACAAGAGCTCATGTTTACTGAGCAGGTCTGTAAGCCAGGATTCTCTCATGTAAGCCTCCCAAAAGGACTACAAAATAGATATTATAATTTTATAGATGAGGAAACCGAGGCACAGGGTGGTATCCTGATAACACTGGGGACTTCACATGGGCCGAAGCCTGGACTCAGACTCCCCTCTCTGCCTGTGAGGAGGCCAGCACTAGTGACCATAACTGCCCTGCAATGGAGATGGTCCCCTTAGGCCTAAATTTGGAGGAGCCTCGTTCTGTCAGCCACCAGCCCATTTAAGAGGCCCCAGGGCTCAATGTGGGAGCAGGACAAAAGAATGATGGAGAGGCTGGTTTCAGACTTGTAGGATTGCATCATGCACTCCAAGGCCCCTGTGGCCTCATCCGTAGAATGAGGCAGAGTAGGTGCTTAGCAATAAGTCCTGGACAAAAGAGTTGAAGGAGCCTGCTGGCCTTGGTCCACTCATGCCTCCACCCCCTAGTGGTAGGTGAGCACAGACAGGCATCTGAGGCCCCCAGAGGGGCATTGAAGGGCCCAGCACCAGATCAATGGTCCGCAATAAGCAAAACAGAAAAAGCGCCTGAGGCCTCGGACGAAGGCCAAGAGCTGCGCAGGTTGTGTATGCACAGAGAAGGGCAGCCTAGGGGCAGCAGTAAGCAGGGCCAGCCCCAGGGGTGGCCAATAAGTCAGGGCAGACTGCGTGGGGTGCTGATGCTGGCCTTCTGAGGACTGCTCATCAGCCAGAGCCTGACCCCTGTTGATCAGGGCTCAGAAGCACCTGAGTACTAGAAAAATCCCTTAAACCTCTAGGAGCCTCATGTCTTTATCTGTAAATGGGGATAACAAGAGAAAGGCACCTTCCAGGGTTATCATATGAAAGCAAATGTCCTTTCCCAAGACCTAGGAGCCTGTACTCTCCCTCCAGCCAAGTGGGGAGTGTGGAAAGTGTTGTGGGGTTGAGGATAGGTAAGCCAGAAAACCTGGGAGTTAGGGAGATGCAGGCACCGTAGTAGAGGGAGACAAGTAAAGACTCGAAAGACATGTGGACTTAAAAATCCAGCCCTGGCCTGGAAACAGCCTGGGCCTCTCCCCAGAGAGTGGTGAGTTGGGCAAGAGGGGCCAGAAGTTACTGAAGATCAGAGCATAGGGGAGTGGGAACCCAACCAACCGATGTATACCATCCACATCATTCACATTGCCCTCCTCCACAGCCAAGGAACTCCAGCCTCCACTGCCCATATCTTCAGGCCTTCCATCCCTCTCCACATCCATCTACACTGCCCCAAAGCTGTACCCATCACTCTGGGCCACAACCTATCTATACTGTCTGCCATTCACACAGCCTAACCCTGTCTAGATGGCTGGTCCCGGCCCCCACTCTCTTAACCAACTTGCCTGGACTCCACTAGTTGTGAGGAGGGAAAAACAGAGGGGAATCATGAAAACTGCACTTCCAATGGCACTAGCACCCCCAGGCCAAGAGGAGCCAGGTGGCTTGGATGCCCTCCAAATCCAGTTGCTGGGCACAGCCCTGGTCGGGAACTCCTGCTGGCTCTTTAATGCTGACAGGATAATTAGGGAATAGGGGATCAGCTGGGCCAGTGCTTCCCGCCTCAAGAAGCTGCAGCCTTGCGGGGAGCAGAGACAGGACTCTTTTGGGAGGAGACATCTGTCCCCTGCCTTGCTTTCCATCCCCACCATAGACCCACCCTTCCCTGGGGAGTCCCACCCACTGGATTGGCAACCACTGAGGACACACACATCTGTATCCGTGACCCCACATGAGCATACACTGAGCACCTACTGTATGCCAGGCCTGTAGGAACCCCTGGACACATAGTCCTGCTAGGATCTCTAGTAGGTACGTTATTCCCATTTTATACCCAGGAGAAATTAGGCTCAGAAGAGCTCTGTGGCATGCCTGGAATGTCTCCTGCAGAAGTTGCTGCTGTTCAGGAAGCAAGAAGGGAGGAGAAGCCCCTTCAAGAAGCCCCCTGTACAGGTTACACATGTGGCCCTCTGCACAAATCATCTGGGTTCACCACCTTAAGGTCCGCCCTAGGAAACAGGTGGGGGTTCTCACACTCATGTTCAGATGAAGAGCCCAGACTGGGGCAGTGAAGCCCTACTGAAGGTGATCCCCCCAGTTCAGCCCTCCCCTCCTGCTGGATTATTCTAAGCGTTTCTGAGAGGTCATCCAGGTCATCCTCAGCATCATCCTCTTGGGGAGAGAGGCAGGGAAGAGCAGAAGCTCGGGGGAAGGTGAGAGCTCAGCTCCGGTCTTGAAGGTGCCTGCAAACACCTGGGGGAGACCCACATGGGTAGGTGGGTGGCTGAACCTGGAGATTGGAGAAAGGTCTGGACTAGGGATGAAAACTCAGAGCTGGTTGGGGGATGGGCTGAGCCCTGCAGGAGATTGAAGGGGCACCCCAGTGAGCAGGCCTTGGGGAGGAAGCCAAGCCTCAGGGCCAGGAGGCCGAATGGATGCCAAGCCATGCAGGCGTTCCCAAGAGGAGCGAGAATAAGTAGGACGAAGACTGGAGGTAACCATGGACCTGAACAGTTTCACTGGCATCACAGAGGCGGAAGCCAAGAGGAGAAATTGAGGAAAGCAAATGGGGATACCACCTGTGAGTTGTTCCTGAGAGCAGAGAAGTGAGGCAGAAGCTGGAGGAGGGTCAAGGGAGGCGCTCTAATGTTGAAAGATGCCTTTCAAAGAGAACATGTCTTCAGAAGCTTAAACAGAGAGCTACCACAGGACGCAGCAATTCCACTCCAGGTATACACCCAAGAGAACTGAAGACAGGTGTTCAAACTAAACTGTGTACACAAATGTTCACAGTAGCATTATTATTCATAACAGCCAAAGGTGAAAACAGCCCAAATGTTCACAGCCGCTGAAGGATAAACAACTGTTGTGCATCCACGCACCGGAACATCATTCAGCCATAAAAAGACTTGAACACTGACCCATACTACATGGATGAGACTTAGAAACATCCTGCTAAGTAAGAGAAACTGGACACAAAAGACCACGTACAGTGTGATTCCATGTATATAAATGTCCAGAAGAGACAAATCCAGAGACATAAAGCAGATTGGCGGTTTCCAGGAGTTGGGAAGTGACTGCTGATGAGTGCGGGATTTCTTCTTGGGTGATGTGAAAGTGTTTTGCAACTCGATAGAGGTACTGGTTGCACGATAATATTGTGAATGTTCTAAATGCTACTGAAAGGTTCACTTTAAAATGTTTAATATTATGTTATGCGAATTTCACCTAAAAAAAATATTTGTCATTTTGAGATGGCACATGAAAAAGATTTGAACACAACTGCAGACTGACTAATCCAAGCCTAATACCCGCTAAGTACAGCCTCGGCCACCTACCAGAGAGTGGAAAAGAAATGCTTGTGGCTGTAAGAAAGAAACAATATGAGAATGCTACACCACGTTCCAGTCCCCTGCAAGCTCCCTGCTTGCTCACTCTGCTCAGCCCCACTGTTCTGTTCTCCAAGCTGGTCCTTGAACCCAGTGAGGACCAACTACCCCTGGCCTCTCCCCCCACCCACACCCACACCCCGTCCCACCCCCGTCAGCTCAGGTATCCTTCTGGATCCTCCCTGATTTCATGCAGGTTCCTGCTCAGATGTCTACTTCTTCTCACATGTTCTATGGTCATTTATTCAGGAGTCCATGCTCAGTTACATAGTGATGACATGTGAGGGCAAGGGTTCATTTATTTTTCTCCAAGGCGATTTTTAGAGCAATTTTAGGTTTACAACAAAATTGAGGGGAAGGTACAGAGATTTTCCACATACACCCTGACATGCACACAGCCTCCCCCATTATCAGCATCACTCACCAGAGTAGTCCATTTGTCACTGTCTATGAACTCATACTGACACGTCATTATCACCCAAAGTCCACAGTTTACCGTAGAATTCACTCTGGGTGTTTTACTTTCTAAGGGTTTGGATGAATGGATAATGACATGTATTCACTATTATAATACCAGAGTATTTTTAATGCCCCCAAAATCTTTTGTGCTCTGCCTATTCATCTCCCCTTCTCTAACCCTGAAAACCACTGATATTTTTACTGTCTCCATAGCTTCGCCTTTTCCAAGACATCATATAGTCAGAATGATACAGTATGCAGCCTTTTCACATTGGCTTCTTTCACTTAGTAACGCATTTAAGGTTCCTCCAGTGTCTTTTCATGGTTTGATAGATCATTTCATTTTAGCACTGAATAATATTCCATTGTCTGGGTGTATCAATTTATTTATCTATTCTCCTACTGAAGGACATCGTAACTGATTCCAAGTTTTGGCAATTATGAATAAAACTGCTATAAACTTTCCTGTGTAGGTTTTTGTGTAAACAGAAGTTTCCAAGGAGTATCATGGCAAGATAGCAAGAATATGTTTAGATTTGTAAGAAACCATCAAACTATCTTCCAAAGTGGCTGTGCCATTTTGCCTCCCTACCAGCATTTAAAGTTCCTGTTGTTCTACATCCTCATTGGCATTTGTTGATGTCTGTGTGTGTCCTGAATTTGGGCCAAATAGGTGTGTAATAGTATCTCATTTTAACTTGCATTTCTTCCTTGATGACATATGATGTGGAGCATGTTTTCATGTTTACTTGCCATCCATATGTCTTCTTTGCTGCAGTATCCATTCAGGTCTTTGGCCCATTTTTTAGAATCAGGTTGCTTGTTTCCCATTATTTCAGTTTTAAGAGTTCTTTGTGTATTTTGAATAACAGTCCTTTATCAGATGTGTATTTTGCAAATATTGTCTCCCAGCCTGTGGCTTCTCATTCTCTTGACAATGACTTTTGCAGAGCAGAAGTTTTTAATTTTAAAGAAGTCCAGCTTATTAATTATTTCTTTTATAGATTGTGCCTTTGATATTTTATCTAAAAAGTCCTCACTATACTCAAGGTCATCTAGGTTTTCTCTTATGTTATCTTTTAGGAGTTTTATAGTTTTGCAATTTACATGTAGATCTATGATCCATTTGAGGTAATTTTTGTGAAGGGTGTAAGCTCTGTGTGTCTAGATTCATTTTTTGCGTGTAGATGCACAGTTGTGCCAGCACCTTTTATTAAAAAGACTGTCTTTGCTTCATTGTATTGCCTTTGCTCCTTTGTGAAGGATTAATTGACTATATTTATATGGATCTATTTCTGCACTCTCTACTCTGTTCCATTGTGCTATTTGTCAGTTCTTTTGCCAATACCACACTGTTTGATCCCGTAGTTTTATAGTAAGTCTTGCAGTTGGGTAACATCAGTCTCCCAATTTTGTTCTTCTCCTTCAATACCATATTGGCTGTTCTGGGTCTTTTGCCTCTCTATAAACTTTAGAACCAGTTTGTCGATATCCACAATACAACTCACTGGGACTTTGATTAGGATTGCTTTAAATCTATAGACCAAGTTGAGAAGAACTGACATCTTGACAATATTGAGTTTTCATATCCATGAGCATAAAATCTCTCTCCATTCATTTACTTCTTTGATTTCCTTTATTAGACTTATAGTTTCCCTCATATAGATCTTGTACAGATTTTGTTAGGCTTATACTTAAATATTTCATTTTGAGAGGGCTAATATAAATGGTATTATTTTTAATCTCAAATTCCACTTGTTCATTGCTGGTAGATAGGAAAGCAATTGACTTTTTTATATTAACCTTGTATCCTGCATACTTGATATAATTGCTTATTTGTCCCAGGAGCTTATTTTTTGTCAATTCTTTCAGATATTCTACATAGACAATCATGTTATCTGTAATCAAAAACAGTTTATGTCTTCCTTCCTAATATATACAGCTTTTATTTCCTTTTCTTGACTAATCACATAAGCAAGAACTTCCAGTACGGTGCTGAAAAGAAGTGGTGTGATGGACATCCTTGCCTAGTTCCTGATCCTTGTGGGGAAGCTTTGAGTTTCTCATCATTAAGTATGATGTTAGCTGCAGGTATTTTGTAGATGTTCTTTTTCGAATTTGGGAGGTTCCCCTTTATTCCTACTGTACTAAAGGTTTTTATCATGAATGGTTGTTGGTAGGGCTTTGTTTTGTCCCCTGGAGTGTCCTGATGCTTAGAGAAAGTGCAGGCCCACCGTGGGCCCCTGATGATCACCTTAGGAAGAAACCGGTGCAGGATGTAGAAGACTGTCCAACAGAAAGAGGGAACCTCGCCATAGCAATTCTCTTGGGCAGGCAAGGGGGTTGGGAGCCTGGGGCACAAGGCAGGGAAAACGTTCCACCCACAGGAGAGGGAGGAAGGCATGGTAAGGTGTGCAGGTGCCAGGACAAGGGTAGCTGTAGTGGGAGCAAATGGAAGTTATCTTCTTTGATTTTCTCAGTGAAAGAGGAAGCCATGTTGTTAACTGAGAGTCCAGGGCTTTGGAGTAGAAGGTGGGGTCCCAGGCCTGAGGGGGCAGGTTCTGGAATGGGGAGAAAAGAGGTGGTTCTCAGACCAGCGGCCGAAGCTTGAAAGCAGAACCTGGAGTGAGAGGGGTCTATATAAGGCCAATCAGCAAAAGGCTGAGCAACAGAGGGCCGCAGGACTTGTCCACTTCCCTTCAGAGAGTCCAGAAGGGCTTATGGCATTCTTAAAAGACTTTGTGCCTTTGGAGAGAAACTGAGGTCTATCTGTGGGGCTTCTTGGTCTGGGTTCAAATGTAATTCGGCCACCTGCCTCCCTCCGTGGCCTTCTCTCCCGAGTACTGCTCCCTACCGGACCAGGATGTTTTAAGAATTAAATGAGATTATGTTCAGAAAAGCACTGAGCACAGCACCTGGCACCAGAAAGCACTGGGTAAACAGTCATTTTCATTATTAATTTTGAGTGCCAAGTCTCAGCAAAACGTCACATCACTTCCTGAGAAATAAAGGAACCTGGTGAGAACATGGGCTGCTAAATTCACCACCAAGGCATGTATTTTGCTGAAGCCCCCAAAATATACTGATGACTGCCCAGAGCCAAGGGACAGGACAAGGACACCCAGGATCCTGAGGCCACACGGCATCAGGCCAGAGCATGACAGCAGTTCATCAATGCACCAGCCATCTCCAGAGGGACACTGCCTGGCAGGCCAGTGAAAGGGTAGTGTGGGGCTAGCAGGAGTGAAACCCAGCCCCTTCCCTCCAGCAACAGAAAGCTTTCAGAGAAACCAAGAGGCCTAAGGAGCCTACTCTCAGGTTCCAGGTTGCAGAACGGGCTGTTGTGCAGTCTCTCTGAGCCTCAGTTTTGGCATCTATGAAATGAGGCAGTTGCTTCCTATCTGTCCCTGGGGTCAGCCAGATCCCAGGAACATGAGATCCGCTAGAATGAGAAAGGGCCCCACATGGGGCAGGTGCATCCCACTTGACTCCCAGATACCTCACCTGGGGAAGGATGAGGGTCAGGGAAATAACTTCCTTGCAGGAGTCAGTAGCTGCCAGAAGAGGCACTGAGAAAGGTGTTTTCAAATGATAGGACATTCCACCTGGCTCTAAAACAAGCGAAATGCTTATGGAGTTACTGAACTGAAGGTGCACTCTTTATGGCCAGGACTGGCAGGGTCTAGGTGATGGGCAATGTTGGTGGCCAGGGGGTAGAGGTGGTCCAGGCATACTTAACTCCGCCAAGGGTTGGGGAAACTGAGATGACCCCATGGAGGACATAGGAGTGACAGCTCTCAAAGTCACAAAGGCACAGACCATCTGACACATCAGGGCCATTTCCAGAATTTTTTGCTCAGACAGCCCAGTCACAAGGACTTAAGTATCTGGGTATTCGTAGCAGCATTATAGACAGTAACGGCCAAGGGCTGGACAAAGACCTAGAAGTACATCAGAATAAGACAGGCTAATTAAATGAAAATTCAGCCTCATGCAGGAAATACTAGTTAAATTTTAAAACCATTTTGCTGATTGATGTACTAACAAAAGGTGTCATCTACCACACTCTCCCCATCCCAGGGCTGCATGTCACCTCTGATTGCTCCCATCTGCCTGATGGGGGAAAGAACTGTGAATATCCCCATTTTGCAGAAGAGCAAACTGAGACACAGAACAGTTGGGTAATTTTCCCATGTACATACGGCTGGTAAGTAGCAGAGACAAAGCAGAAAACCCCAATGCTATATGTCTCTAAGATACATTGCTAAAATAGAATATTTCTTTTAAAAAAGAAAAAGTCAGAAAAATTAAAAAAAAAAAGAAAGTCAGGATACAGGGTAGTTCATTCAGGTTGATTATGTGTAATGGGTTGAATAATGTCCTCCCAAAAAAAAAAAAAATGTCCACCTAAAACCTTTGAATGTAAACTAATTTAGATAAAGGATCTTTGCAGATATAATTAGGCTCTGGAAATGAGATCATCCTGGATTAGGATGGGCCTTTGTGATGAGTTTAATGATAAGTTTAATGATGAGTGTTCCTATAAGAGAAGGGACAAGACATAGGGAGAAGAAGACTATGTGAAGACAGAGACAGAGATTAGAAAGATGTGCCTATAAGCCAAGGAACACCAAGGATCACCAGCAGCCACAGAAGCTGGGAGAAAGGCATAAAACAGTTCTCCCTCAAAGCCTCCAGTAAGAAGCAACCCTGCCAACATCTTGATTTCAAACTTCTGGCCTCCAGAATTGGGAGATAATAAATCTGTGTTGTTTTAAGCCACCCAGTTTGTGGTCATTTGTTATAGCAACCATAGAAACTAATACAGGGTCCAATTTTCTCCCCACCGTCCCTGCCTGTTTTCCTTTTTGGACCTGACTAATTGTTCCCCCACCCCTGGAATGCTGCCCCAGTGCTCCTTCCACACCACAGACACAATGACAAGTGTATAGATTCACTTAACCCACTTTCCCTGGAGTTCCCATTTCACAGAGAAGGAAACTGAGACCATAGGCTCATCAGGTCAGTTCCCTGGGGTGCTACTCCCCAACCACTCCTGGTCCACCTGTCCTTGATCTGTGGCAGAATAATGAGAGAACCCCTGGGGCCCACCCAGTTGCAGCTGGTCCTGAGGCCGCCAAAAGGATGGCTGGGTCAGGACAGGGCCCAGAGCCTAGTCACCTGGCCCTGGAGCTTAAGGGCCAAGGCATCTGCTATTGGATCAGGGCCAGGCCCCAGGGGTGCCTATGAAGCTGTCACTGGCAGGGCCAGCAGAGGAAAGGAAGAGGGCAGCCAGGGTCTATTCCATTATGCAGCCCTCAATGAGGGGCTGGCCATTCTGTGGCTGCCCCCAGGGACTTCTGGGAGCACCCTCTCTGGTGGTCCCGAAGGCTCCCAGGGCCTGAGGCAGGGGGTTCTGACTGCCCTGGCCAGGCAGGTGCTACAACAGCTTGAGGCCCAGCAGGCCAAGGTGATGGACACAGCTGAGCCTCCGGCTCATAAGGCAGAGGGAGGGAGGGGAAGCAGGGTGAGAGGAAGCTTCCCTGCCCTGCCCTGCCCTGCCTGCTCTGCTCTGTCCTGCCTGCAGAGCCAAAGCCAAGAGGCAATAAGAAAGCGGAAACTCAGATTGGGGCTTGGTGTTTATCTCATAAATAGAGAACCCGAGGCTTAGGGAAAAAGAGCATCAGGGGTGATTAACATCTCTATTAGACTTAGTCTGTCAGATCCTTTCCAACAGAGACCCTAAGTGGAACAAGGCGGGGACCATCCTGATTTGAATCAAACCAGGTTACAAGAATGACAGGGTGGTGGGTTCCTGAGATGGAAGCTCAGAGATGAATCAAGGATGACCAATTCCCCCTAGAGGCCTTCTCCCCATCTGAGGACCATGAAGGAACAAGTAATCAAGGCAAGCACCTTCCCTGTGGTGTTCAAGCAGAGTGGCAGCCTCTTTTTTGTCTACACTGCACTGCATGGAAGCTAGATTGGCCCAAAGCAGGGAGGACCTGTCCCAGGGTCAGGGAGCTTAACTACAGCAGGGTGACTTCTCTGCAGGGGGCTGGGCCAAGGGCTGTACTGTTGGGGAGATTAAAAAATGTAGATTCCCAGGCTCTATCCCAGGCCTTCTAAACCAGAATTTCTGGGATGGAGCCAAGAGATCTGGATTCTCCAAATCAGGGGTCTGAAGAAGGAGATACCCTGGCAATGATTCAGCGCCTCTTCCAGGGCTAAGATGAGCCAATTCTGCAATTCCAGGTCCTCTGTCTCAAAGAGGCTACAACTTCATGACTCGAAAAATTCATGACCCATGAATAGCTCTGTGCATTAAAAGACTCCACGGTTAAGTCTATAATCTGGAGGCTTTGTGACACAGCCCTCAACCCAATGCCCATCAAAGGAGAGAGAATGAAGTCTCTGGGTCCAGATTGCTGGGGCACCAACAGGAACAGCAGGTATGGAATGATCCTATGGATGAAAAAAAAACAACAACAAAACAAAACAAAGAGAGAGAGAGAGGAAGGGAGGGAGGGAGGGAGAGAAAGGAGAAAAGGATCTGTATATGTTGGCATGTTTATATTAACTACATTCACATGTTTGCATAAGCACTCAGTCAATCCAGAAGGTTTTCTAACGATGAACACTTCAAGAACAGAAAGCTTTGGGGTGGGGAAGAGGTGGAGAGAAGGTTTGAGAGAGAGAAATTCACTTTCTACCCTTATAATTGTTTAATACTTTAACATGAGCATGTAATATTCATAATTAAAAATCGTAATAATTAAAAAATATATGACAAAGTCTATACATCCTTATGTATTTGTTTACTTCTTTTCTCCTCCGCACCTACCCAGACATCAGCTCCCGGCCCCTAGAACTCACAAGCTCAAGAGCTAGTTGTTGAAAGTGTCAATAACATGAGATCTCTCTGAGAAGGGAAGGGAAGGGCCAGCAAGACAAGAGATGCCTGGAGGGCTGATCCCTCGGGTGGTGTGTAAAAGGGGTTTCCAGGGCCTGTCCATACCCTGCTTGCACAGGACCCATTTCCAGGCCCCCCACCTGCCCTAGGATCTCAGAACCCTCGGAAGCCCCAGGCGTCCATCCGCCTCTGCCTTCTGTGTGACACAGCCAGGCCCTCGCAACTCTAGGCCTTGCCAAGATCTAGTCCTATAAAGGGATGGGGCCAGCCTCCTTTGGCCCTCAGTCCTCCTTGGGCCCCCACAGGCCTGAGTGAAAGCTTGGCCTGGCCTTGGCTTGGAACCAAGAGCACAGAAGCATAGGGGCAGGGGCAGGGGGGTGGCCCGGCTGCTACCACCCAGAACACCAGCTGCTGGCAGCGATTAATTTTTGCTTTAAGTGCTGGAGAATTGCAGGGCTGGAGCCACCAGCTCAGGGGACTCAGGCTGCAGCTGGAAGGAGAGGGAGGTGGGCAGGGGGTAGGGGCCACACAACCCTTCCCCGTCCTCTCTTGTCCTTGGTCTTTCAGCTTCTCCATTACACGTGCACACAAACATGCACACACAACACACATGCAAACAAGCAAATACACACATAGCTCAGCACCTCCCATCTCCATACGCTCTCTCCTCCCAGCCCCAGCTGCCGAAGTAAGTCTCATAACACATTTGATAAGGCTTTGGGGAGCAGAGGGTCTCCTCTGCTTTCCCCACATTGCTTCTAAGGAGTCATGCCATCTCTGATTGTGATTGTCCCTCTCTGGGCCTCAGGCTGCCCACTCCCACAGTGGGAATGTCATGTCACACTCTCCCCCGGGGCACCCCTCACAGGGTAGGGACAGGTCAGAGGCTGGCGACAGCCATAGGTGAGCTGGACACAAGTCTGGTTTTCATTAGGACCAGGTCCCTTTTATGCCCTGGAGGTGAGCCTCAAGAGACAGTGTCCTGCCCTGGGCACACCCACCAGAGATACCAACCAGTACCCGGTAGAGCCCAACAGCCCTGGCTGGGACCCAGCCCCTTGGACCCATCTGCTCAAGTAAGCCCTAACTTGTCACAGGTGACGGGGAGATGAGGAGAGAACAAGACGGGAAGCATGTAGGTTCTTTTTAAAGTGGGAAGCTGCTAAAGTTAAAAATGGCCAATACTTAAAAATAAAAAAATTTAAACCTGGGAGTCCTGTTCAAAAAAGAGACTGGAAAGGGGAGGTCAAACACACTGATACAAAATACAGATAGCCAACAGACACCTAAAAATGCTTAACTGAGCAAGAAATGGAGACACTGAGCCCTGGGTCACCCCAGGCCCAAAGCTGGCCCCACACACTTGATTCACGGATGGGCGGGGCAAGATGAGAGCTGAGCAGCAGGGCTGCCTGTACCTCGGCTTGCTCAGACCTGCAATAGGAACAGCTTCTGCCCCTCACAGGGGTATGGTAGGGACATCCTAAGCTGGAAGCAGGCCAAGTGCCAGGGACATAGCAGGCTCAGAACTTGAAGCTCACAGATAGAAAGAGCTCAACACAGAGTAGGGGCCTGAAATAAATACCAACTCCCTCCCCCTCCACAGACAGATGGCAAGCCAAGGGCTCAGGGCTCTGAATACCAGTTCTGCCCCTGACAAGCTCCACAATTCTAGGGCAGTGATGTCACTCCGCTGAGGCTCGGGTTTTACTCATCTGGAGAATGGGACAATAATTTTTCTGGCTACCACTGCTACTGAGCACTCAACTGTGTGTCCCAGGCACCAAATGGATACTGGGAAGCACCTGCATACACTGGGCACGCCATAGCACGGGGAACATAGCTGCGAACAAACCTCACCAAAAAACCTGCACTCAAGGAGCTTACATTCCAGGGAAAAGAGGCAGTAAACAAGATAAGCAAATAAAACATAAGTTCTATAAAAGGAAAAGAGCAGTAGAGGGAATGTGGGGAAAGGAGGCCATGGTGTTATCCAGGAAAGCCAGAAGCCTCATGGAGGAGGTGGAACTTTTGGACAAGACCTGAAGGTGGTGAGGGCAGGGGCTATGTGAAGATCTGGGGAAGAGTGCTCCAGGCAAAGGGAGCAGTAAGTGCAAAGGCCCTGGGGTGGGAGCAGGCCTGGTGTGTTAGAGGCACAGCGAGAAGGGAGGTGGGTAGCTTGAAGGGAAGGAAAGAGTGGTGAAAGTGAGGGCAGTGATGAGGACCCAACTGTGCAGCACCTTGTGGACCACAGTGAGGAATTTGGCTTTTATTCTGAGTGAGAGGGGAACCATGGGAGAGTCCCAAGACCAGTGCTGTCAAAACTAAAGAACCCAGAGTATATCGAGTATACATTTGGAGCTCAAGAAACCATGTCATGGGTGGCACTGGCAAAAGCCTCCTCTCTAAGGGCTCTAATTTTTGCTCCCTGGTGCCTCTCCCAGTCTGAGTCCTCCAGAGGAGCCCAAACCACAGGTGAGGGGAGGAAGGAGAGGCTTCATCTGCCCAAGGAGGTGGGTGAGCTCAGTCCAGGCTAGTGAGAATTGGGGCTTCCCCAGCAGGATCCAGGAGGCCACTCCCACTGACTCTGTGGCAGCATTAATGCACAGCCAGAGGAGACATGCTCCCTGAGGCCATTGAAAAATGGGCTTCCACTCCTATCTGGCCATGAAAATAGAACTGTGTTCAGTGCTGCAGAACAGAAGGCCAATCAGGGGTTGGACCAGGGGTCCCCAAGGTCCCCACAGCTTCACACTGCTTCTGCAGCTGCCATTTCAGCAACCAAGTAGGAAGACCTGAGCTGTAGAACATCAGTGGGGCAGGTGGAAGAAGCGGGTAGGAAGTGGGGGATACAGAGAACTTAGCAAGAACAGGAATCCAGCATTTAAGGCCCTCTTTTGCTGTAGCAAATCATCTGCCCTTTCTGGGCCTCAGTTCCCTACATGTCATAGGGAACTCTGGACTAGAATGACAAATTCCTAAGGCTCTGGCATCACAAATGCACATGTCTGCTTTCACAGAGCCCCCTATATATACCCGTATTTCTGTTGAGACCCCTTGCCCAGAGGCACACATAGAGGCTCACATTTCTACTCTCCAATCCTGGGTGCTCTCAGCAGCCTCTCCAACCGGGGCTTAAATCCTTCTTCATGGATGATAAACTGAGGCCCAAGAGGAGAAGTGACTCAGCCACAGTCACACCACAGTCCTCACTCGCTCTAGCTGTCTACCCAGAAATCTCCTCCCAAACACTGAGATCCTCAAGGGCAGAAGATGGGTCTCCATTTATTCAACACCCGTTTATAAGCATCTTCTTTATGCCAAACACTGCAATGGGGCTCAGCTGAGTACTGGGGTGCCAGGGTCTCTATCCCCAGAGCTCACAGCCAGCCACAACTCATGCCAGCACAGCAAGGCCCCACTGAGGGCTCTGTGGCCAGAGAAAGCACCCCAGACACAGACTCCCCAAACATTTGCTGAGCACCTACTGCATGCCAGGCCTTCACAAGTTCCCAGGGATATAGCAACCCAGGAGCCGCAATGTCCGGCAGGCACCAGGGCCTGTGTAGGACCAGCCTGTGGAGGGGTGGCAGGAGGGGATGCCATGCGATTCTGGCTGCCTCACAGCCAACCTGGTGCACATAGGCATCTGGCAGGGTGTCTGTGGAATGAGCTCTGTCTCTGGGAGAGTGCCAGGGTTCTGGAACTAAGGGGGCACAGATTCCATTCTTTCCCAGTGCCTCAACTCTCCTATCTATACAATGGAGCTAATGCCGCCCCTTGCACTGGCAGATCATTAGGAAATTAAATCAGCTAGCAGAATGCTGAGTCTTCACCCAGTGCCCAGCGGATGCCCAGTGAGGGCTCTAGTCCTGCCCTCCTCCCCAGCTCCTCTGGAAAACCTACCTGCCTTGGCCCAACCCCGCCCCCAACCCCAACTCAAGTCTCCTCTGAAGCCTCCAGCCTCCCTACCCTGCCCATCACCCAGTTTTAGGTGAGCTTTCTTCCATCTTCAGCTTTTGCTCTCTCCCTATCATCCTGCCAATTCCCCTGGTGCAGCTGTCCCATGAGACTAAGCCCATACCCACCACACCTTCTGAGTGGCAGACGTAGCTTCCACCCCTCCTGCTGCCCACAAGCTGCCTTCCTCCCAGTCTCTACTCTGTGCCAGCCTGTGGCAGGGCTCCAGTTGCAGGACCCAGGGGAGAAGGAGGTGTACCCATGTGTCACTCACAGCAAAGCCCTGGTAGGAACCCAAAAGCAAATACCAGCTGCACATGTCAGAGGGGTAGCCCAGCCCAGAGCCAGGACTTGGAGCAGCAGGACTGAGGGTAGGCATCAGGTGGCCTCCAAGAGAGCAACAGCAGCCCCAGCCTGGGACTGGCCAAATGCCACAGAAGTTGCTAGGGGTGATGATGCAGTTGCTTCCAGACACATGCCAAAGCCTCTGGGGTGCCATCTATGGCCCAGGGCACTGGAGGGAGGCCTGGCTGGACCAGAGGAAACTGTCCACGGGCAGAACCAGTCCCAGTGCTATAGGGTGCTGCTGTCCCTCTTATTGTTATAACTATTGTCATTGTTATTATTATTTCACAGGGCCACCAATGTTACCTTATTCTGCTTTAGGCAGACTTGTGGGAAAAGGCGCCCTCCTGACTTGTTGTGTGGCTTTGAACAAGACCCTGCCCCTCCCTGGACACCTCTTTCTCCCAGCACAGCACAGCTCACTGAATATCCCTCCACCAGGACACCTAGAGAGGTCCACTCCTGAGTGGCCTAGAATCCCCACAGGAGTCTGATGTGGCATTGGGCATGGCAGGAGGGGTATCCAGGGACAGGCTGACAAACTCAGGCTCTGCTCCCTTCCCCCAAGAGAAGAGCCAACCCCTTCAGGGTTGGGGGGGCGGAGCTCTGCTGTGCCCTCACCTGGAGAAGGGGAAAAAGGGGGTAGTAGGGAATTTGGAGCTGTGTCTGCCAGGTCTGTGTCAATACCCAGCATTTAGAGCACCCATTGTATATGCTCAGCAGGACATCAGTGGAGAAGAGGGGGGACCTTCTCTGTTGTCCAGCACACTGGATCCCTCCTTCTTGTCCCCAGGTATACTCAAGTAAGCTCCTACCCCTCTTCACTCTGCTCTCCCTCACAGGCGTTGGCCCTGCCTGATGGGAGCCCTTCCAACGTCTCCTTTTTGGAGCTGCCAACCTCCAGTACCCTGGCTAGAAGGGAGGGGCAACCAGAAAGCCATAGGGTAGACTGCTGAGGAGTCTCTTAGGGTCCCAGTATGCAGGAGGGAGGGATACTCTTCTCAGAATAGAAGTGATACTCCACGAAAAGACCATGAGCCTCTGGCAGTAGTGCCTAGGGCTGGGATCTCTTCCCTAACCCTCTCTGGCCACATGGCAGTGGTCCAGGGTCTGCAGCAATCTAGCACAAGGTAAGGCTGAGGTTGGGGCAGGGTAGCAGCTAGTGGCCACCTTTCCTTTGGCACTTCAGGAAGCACGTGATGGATAGGCCCCAGGGCTACTGCCTCTGGGTTTGCACCTTCAAGAAGGCAGCTGCTGATTTCAGCGGCATAGGGGCACCTCTGTGCTCCCAAGAGATGGAGCCTGAGAACCTGGGTTTGGGGATGAGGATTTGGGGAACAGGAGGTCCTCAGCACTTTATTCCAGGGCTCTAGCCTGGCCACAGAGAGCAAGCGAGAAAGTAGGAATGGTCACAGGTATCACAGCACTCCGGGATGGAAATGCCCCTAGGAAATGGAAAGCAAGTGGCTCCAGGTCCTAGCAAGTTCTGGCTGTGGGGAAGCAGAAGAACCTCCCCAAACCGAAGACCACCTCCAAAGACTTCCTGTGACTTCCTGTCACCTTCCATTCCGAAAACAGCTTTTCAAGAATTCACAGGGCAGGTGCACATTCCACCCAAACAGGCAGCACGGACATTCCCTCGGGCCTCAGCTCCCCTCTTAAGCGCCCCGCCAGGCGCTCCCAACCCCAGTTACTTTCCAGTGAGCCCCGCCTTCCACACCCCAGGACATCCACAGTCCACACGAGCACGTGGGGTGGAACGCGGCCCTGAAACCCGGAGGGGCTTCTCAGCTGCGGGGCCATCTCCTCCGCGGTCAAGGCCCATTTTTAGAAGCAAAAAGCATTGGCTGGAATAGTCGGCTCTCTTGCTAGCGGAGAGCACCATTTCCAGAATATTTTTACTTCATTAGAGCACAGAAAGTGAGAAAGAGAACGGCTCTAAGGACCCGCAGATCTCCGGCCTGGAGGCATTTTGGGGGCCGCTTGTAGAGCGCGCCCCCACCCACCCCCCTCCCTGATCGCGATGTCTCGGGGAAGGTCACGCGTAGGGCTGATGCCGCTCGCTAAAGTGCCTCCCCACACTCCCTCCCAAGCCCCCTCGTGCAAGTCAGCCAGAGGGGGCCGAGGGCTCCTCAAAGTTTCTCGGAGCGACCCCAGAACGAAGGTTAGCAACGAGCAAAGTTCCCTGGTGGCGTAGCCGGAGACATGGCAGGGGAAGAAAAGCTAGTAGTCAGCATTTTCTCCTATGGCTCATCAAGAGGGCGCGGGGGGGGGGGGGGGCAGACAGAAAACAAGAGGAAGAAAACCTCCTGCCCCACCTTCCCTGTTGCCGCACCACCTCTTGCTCACTTCGGGCCGAGAGGGGTCCTGCGAGTAGCTGGAGCCGGGCCCCCGGGGAATGTGCACCCAGCGGCCGCACACTTACCTCGGTCAGTGCCCGGGGCGCGGCGCGCTCCGCGTCCTCCGAGCTCCGGGCGGCCGTTCCTGGCCCCGGCCGCCGCCGCGCTGGCTGCATAGCCGCCGCCGCCGCCTCAGGGCAGCACCCGGGGGCTCCATGCCTAGGGGCGCGTCGGTGCGGGAAGGCGATCGCCCCGGTCCAGCCACGGGTCGGGGGCACGCGCCTGGACGGCTTCCCAGAGCGCGGGGCGCTCGCTCCAGCCAACGCGGCTAGTCAGTCTCTCAGTTGGGCTATGAGCGCGGCTGGTGCACCCCCTCCCCCGCCAGCTGTTATCTGATCCCGGGCAGGCCGGGCGCGCTCCGCGCTGCCCGGAGCCTCCCTGCCGGCTCGGGCCGCACAAGCTCCCTCACCCCGGGCTACGGTTCCCAGGGAGGCGATGATAGCGGCCAGGCCCGGCGAAGGCGGCGAGAGAGGGAAGGAGGGCAAGGAGGCGACGGGAGGCTGAAGCTCGGCGCGCACCCAGCTCCGCGCCCCGCTGCCACCAGAGCCGAGCTCAGCAACTCCTCTAACTCTCTGCTGAGAGCTCGCCCGCCCCGCACCGCGCCGCCGCTGCCCCCGCCCACCCGGACCCTGGCCTAGCTAGGGCACCTTTCCAGTCCCGGGATGTCCCCCACACACACCACCAGCTACTTGCGCACTGGAGCGCGCGCGAGCGCGCGCGCGCGAGCACACACACACACACACACACACACACACACACGCACACACACGCACGCACACATACACACACATACACAAACATACACACACACAGAGGCATGTCCTCCAGGGACACAAGCACACACAGGTGCATGGAGAGCGCACTCACGAGCAAGGGAATTTTGCACACAGGCATGCACACAGCCTGCACACAAGTTCAGGTGCCTGTATCCACACTTACAAAATGCATGCCCTGACATGCATGATTTTTGCAGGTGCACAGGTGCATACACACTCATATATGCACATGTGAGGTAGGGTCTGCACGTGTGCACATGTGCCCACAGATCCCAGCTTGAACATTCCCACAGAATCCATTCCTCTCTTGTACACTCACATACACACATCATCTTTTCCTCTTAAATAGCACTCCTCCCCTCCCATTTTGTTCTCTGTTTGGCTTCTTCTGTCTCCTGCTTCCTCTTCTGTGCTCCTCCCCCGTCCTCCCTCTTTTCAGGCCTGACCCCCATGTGACCCTCTTCTCTTGCCACCCCTGCCTCTGGAGGCTCAGATTTTTTTCCCCCAGTCTGTCCCCTTGAGCCCTGCCCTCCCAGCCTCCTGGGGCCTATTGTCTGGGCCTCAGATCTCTCAGTCTCCTGCAGGGCCCAGGCCTTTCATCCTTGTAGACAGACCTGCCCAGCTGGGCCTTGGCCCAGGGAGACCCCATTTTATCACCAGTCTGACCCCTTGCTCAGCCTTGGGGCCTAAGAATTGGGCCAAGGAGACAGGTCTGTGCCTGGAGCACAAGCCTGAAAGGGCTCCCAGGCCCCCTCAGCCTCCAGCTCCCTCTTTAATGTGAAATATAATTATGTGTCTGCACAGCAGGCAGATTGGCTGCAGGATTCTAACTGAGGAGGATCTATCTGGCCAACGCCCAGATTGCTGGCAGCTCAGACAGAGCAGTCTGCAGGCCCTACTGGCCCCTGGCTCCTGCCCCAAGCTTCTGGCCCCAGGCAGCTAGCCAGTAGGTACAGCCTGGCCTAGGCCACCCAGAGAGTTTACCGACCTTAGGTTGTCCAGGGTTTGAATCCCACCACCTCCACTGACCAGATGTGGAAGCAGCTCTCCATGCCACTTTTCCATTATCAAGTGGGTATAGGGAGATTTCCTATGGCCTAGAGCTGTAGTGAGGGTCTAGTGAGTACAGAGTCTACCCAGAGTGCCTGGCACAGCCCTGACTGTGTAAAAGACTCTGTGCTAAGGACCGCTCTAGAATTATTTGTCACTACAACCCTCTGGGGTCACTGGCCTATTTCACAGGTAAAGGAGCTGAGGCACAGAGAAGGGTGTGGTCACTTGCCTTCCACAGAGCCAGGCCTCAGAGCCGGGTCCACAGGATGAAATCCCTGCCCTATTCCAGGGATAGCTACCTAGGGCTGCAGTGGACAGAGGGGCATCCCAGGAGATTCCAGCCTAATGTTCCTATGCTGCCCCTGACTGGCACACAGTGTCCTGGTTTCTTCCTCCTCCTCAGAGACCAGCCTCCCAGGGGACCAAAAAGCACTCAGGGAACTTTTTCTCCTTCCCCTCGAAGGAGGGAAGTGACTCAGCTCTCTACCCTCCCTGTCCCATTTCCCAGAAATGGAGGCAACAATTCCACCCCAGAAGTAATGGACCCCAAAACACCCCTCCTATGAGGCCCCATCTTGGGTCCCCTCAGCTGGGAGACTGGGTCTTTGACAGGAACATCTAGGGTACTTCTGTGTCTAGGATGCTAACAGCTCCTAGGACGAGGGAGTGAGCCCAGGGCAACCTCAATCCTAACACCCCCACCCACCCACATACACACAGAGCCCCCCACCCTCCTGCTTACCAGGTGGGCTAGTGGAAGGCAAGCCAGACCTTCTCCCTGGGCCCCAGACCTTCCCCAGAGCCATGTCAGACCCCTTTCACAGAGGTAGCAAGTATCTTGCCCAAGGTCACCCAGCAAAGATCACTGCAGAGGTGCAGGCCTTACTCCCCAGGCACTGCCCTTTAGGTTCCACATCCCACCCTTCTGACCCACTTGCTGTGTCAGAATTCAATTCTCAATCATAATCACATCCAGTGAGCAGCCTGGGATGTATTGCCCTTTGCCAGACGACATAAGGTGCTAGCCTTCTTAAGGGGAGCAAGCCTATGTTCCAGATGCAAGGACTGAGGCACAAAGGGACAGGGATGTGTGCAGGTATCTCTGTAACCAGCTCACACACCTTCCCCAGGGCTTTCTGTCTGTGAGCAGAGGGGCTCAGGGCACTGCCCTAGGGCACTGCCCACAGCCAGGGGTTGCATTACTTCTCCCTCTAGTATTGAGTGGAGGCTGAGCAGAGGCAGGTGGTTGTGGACCCTAGACATGTCCCTTGCTTATGTCCTACTCTGTAACATGGGGGTTATGGTAACAGCCACAACAAAGGCAATAATCATGACCCTCTCACAGCCATGGGAGAAGCTGTTAAGATGAAAGAGAGTTCAGGGTCCCCCATGTAGTAGGAGTTCTAGCAACATACAATCTTCCCAACCCTTTCTGACTGTGTCTGGTGCCTGGCTTCCTCTTAATCTGAAATTCTTTTCTTCTCCTCCAGGATGGGGCCCAGTGCCTCCCAGCCCTGTGCCTGGCACATAGTTATTCAAGCAACATTTTCTGACTTGGGTATCCCTCAGAGCCACAGGCCAAGAGGCCAATGAGCCCTTCAGCTCACTTGAAACCATGTCTTCATTTTATGAAAGGGAGGCCCGGACAGGGGAGTGTGCTTCTAAGACTACAAAGCTTTCAGGATGTTTGGGGGACACGCTGCTAGCTGGGGTTTGCTGGTCTGAGTAGGCAGCAGGCTCAGAGCTGCTGGCTCTTGTAATATTCATGTTTTAATATGACAAGCTGATGCATTTGTTTCAATCATAAATAAATCATTGATTGAAATATTAAAACCAGAGTGTCTCACTGGTATCTCTTTAGCCCCACAGGCAGTTACGCCTGTGTGCCCCAGAATCCTCCCAGCGTCACAGTGACTTGAGGGCTACCTTCTCCTAGGAGTCCACCCAGGTTTCTCCTGTACCACCTAGACTTCAGCCCAGCACTGGTCACTGAGTCAGAAGACCCCTGAAATGTAAAATGAGTTCATGGCCTGCCCAATTCAAACTCTCCCAGGGCAGACATGAAACCAAAGTCTCTGAAGCCCAGGACCTGCCCACCCTCATCTCACACAGCCCCTTTGGCCTTCTTGTTCCAGACATTTTGGCCCACCATTTAGGCCCTCAGACACCACCAGCTTAATTCTGTCTCTGGGCTCTTTCTCCAAACTGCTCTTCCTTCAGGGACAGCTCGGGCAGCACCTCTTAGAAAGGTCCACGGGGGTCTCCAATGGCCCATTTTACTTCCTTTCCACACTGGACACTCTCTGTTTGGTTTCTTCTGAGGCATATCAGCTCTAGAAGGGCATGTCCTACCCTTACCATGAAGACATTTCCCGCATCTGTCTGGAATGGTCCCAGCCCAGAGCCCAGCACACAGTAGCCCTGCTATGAATGTCTACAGAATGAAAACAAAGGAGCACTGGATAGAGAGACCCAGGAGATCACAGGTCAGTTCTCAGCAAGAGCCTTGCATCCTCCTCCAGGCTGCTGCCCAGGATATGGGGCTTGCCCTGCCTCTCACTCCGCCTCCGTAAGGCATTCAGAGAGACCTGTACCTGGCTGTTCCAGGATATGCATTTCTGGTGGGACACACAAAACTCTGGCCAGAGGGCAAGAGGTGCAAAATTGCACTGCACCAGGACCAACAGGTAGGAGAGGCCCCTGATCACTCAGGCAGAGCTGGCGTTCGGGATTCCTGCCCTTGGCCCAGGCCCTTCCCTCAGCACCATTTTCTCCAAGAATAACAACAATGATGGCAACAATAGATGACACCAATTGTACATTTGGCTTCTGCTAGGCTCTGGGTTTAATGCCCACTGTATGAATTCATCATGAAGGATGACATAATTGCTCCAATTGATAGACAGATAGATGCCACCCCAAATGAAGACACAACTCCCAGATAGGTCTGAGTTCCTACAGTAAAAGAAATTGTATAGGAGGATGTGAACTGTCCAGCCATGGCGGCCTTTTGTCAGAGGTGCTGTGGAGGGATTAAGGTGCAGAGAGATCAAGAGACTGGCCTTGCTTCCTCATGGTCACACACCCTCCCTGTTCCCACGTGTCCACAGGCACCAGGCTGACCCTGTGGCATTGATTTGAGGAGAGAACTTCAGGAATGGCTGGCGGCCCTGGAAACAGGACACCGAGCCCCTCCCAACCCACCAGGAAGTATGCATTGATCCACTCAGCCTGAAGCTGGCCAAGTGACTTATTTCCCTCATACACAGGCTCTGATGCTCGCCCTACTGCCTTCGCTCCTCCTCTCTATCTCCCCTGGAGCTTCAGCTGTCAGAAAGACGGGCTGATGGAGGCAATGGGGCTGAAGGCTGGGACTTTAGGCCCCAGACTATCTGGCCTCTCCTGGGTGTCAGGAGTTTTCTGGCTGCACAACCTTAGAGGCATCAGTGCCCTATGTCCCTCATTGTTTAGGCCCTTCTTTTGGGAACTTTGCTCTTTGAGGACTCACCTCAATATCCCATACTCTCTACCACATGCTTTTTGGGAGGCTGGGACCATCCCCAGGGCCAAGGAGTGGGCACGTGACCCAAGCCTGGCTGTGAGCTTTACTGCTATTGGTTGAGAGACTGACATGTGATTGGAACAAACCAATGAAGATAGCCCTAGGACTTTGGTTGCATCAGCTGGAAAAGAAGGAGCTGTGAGAACAGGGGCTGCTGGGGACCCCCTTGCCCCTACATCATCTGAGCCCCTAAAACAAGACCCACCCAGAAGAGAGCAGAGCTGAAAATTTGAGAGAAACAAGATTCCAGACATGCTTCTTTGGGGCCCTTAGATCCACCCGTGGAGTTCTGAGTTTTGTAACCTAGCAATCTCTTTTCCAGCTTAAGAGATTTTTGAGATGGTTTCTAATACTTCGCTTCACACTCTCAAGGCACTGCTGGGGGAGGTGGCAGATGTAAAAAGACCAGCAAGGACTCTAAAATGTCCCTCAAACCTCCTGAAATTCTTTCCTCTTCTCTAACAGGGTGCATAAGAGCTGCCTGGCAGAACTGTGCAGGGATAAACACTGGCACAAGCCAAAAGCGTCTTCTCC
Organism: Eonycteris spelaea; assembly: GCA_003508835.1. Lineage (NCBI taxonomy): Eukaryota > Metazoa > Chordata > Mammalia > Chiroptera > Pteropodidae > Eonycteris > Eonycteris spelaea. The sequence goes on along the minus strand of PUFA01000285.1, from coordinate 1,583,995 downwards.
CTCCCTTCCTTTTCACTTTTTCCCTTCCTCTAAAGGGACAGAGTTTCCAGGAAGGCGGCAAGGCCTGCAGGCCCCAGGAAGACAGGAATAAAGGGCAATAAAGGGAGGGAGGGAAGTCACTTCAGCCTTGCTCACAGTTAAAAATAGCTTCTCCCAAGGAGGCCTCCCAGCTGGGATAATTGAGCCAATTACCCGGCCCCCCTCCATCCCTGTGGACAGTGCCTGCCTCCTCTCTGAGATCCCCATCAGGTCCCTACATGAGGCCATCTCTCCAGGGATGGGGCTTCTGCCCCCAGCACATGCCCTATGACCAACCCCTCACCCTTTCTCCTCATGCGGGGGCAGGGCTGGAGCCCTCAGCCTCAGTCTTCTTTTCTCCGAAGTAGGCCTGACTCTGAAACAGAATGAGGTAGATCTAACTCTAAGGCTTGATAATGGAGAGTTAATTGGCCAAGACACACTGTCTCCCCTCCCCACCAGCCAAAAAAGATCAAGAGGAAGAATAGAGCCTAGCGCGTGATCCTATTTATGTTAAGAAAAACTACAGATATATTTGCATCAGCAAAGCAAAATATCTGGAAGTTTGGAGATGAAACTGCCAGTGGTGTGTCCTCCTGGTAGGGAACCTTTTTCTTCATTCACTTTTATGTGCAGGCAAATGTCTGCACCTGCTTCCTGAATGTTCTGGACTCAGGCCCACCTGGTCGGATTCCAGACCCTTTAGTTGCCCAGCCAAGGGAGACTTCGACAGGAGCTCAATTTCTCTCTGAGTCCTCTGCTCGGTGGGATGTGAGGAATGAGAGCAGTTTGGGCATATGTGACACATAAGCATGTCTTACAGCTTTAGGGTTTCTGAAGTTTGTACAATAAGCTTTTTTTTTTTTTTAATCAAGTTGTCTTGTCAAAGTAATAAAGCCTGACAACCCAGCAATGGAGTGAACAAGGCTTCCTGGTCTCCTGAGGTCCATTCCCAGGAATCATGGCGGAAGCTGACATTTATATGAACACTCACAGCCTGGGCCATTCTCAGGGACAGGGACAGAAAGGAAGGGGACTAGATGTCTGGGGCTGTGGTTTTTGCGTTATGCCTCCAAGCCTCAGTTTCATCAACTATAGAACAGGCATGCTGCTCCCTTACTATAGTACCCAGTGCTTAGGAGGCTCTAGGGTTATTCATTGCACAAGTGAATGAATGACATAGATTTCCTGGGGTAATGTGTGAGAAGGCCCCAGGACAGCCACAGATGCACAGTGGGTGCTCAGTGAAGAAGCTGCCTCCGGGGAACCTCCATGGATGCTCCCCACCAAGACTGGGTCCCGCTCCTCCTGGGGGCGCGCACAGCCTCCTGGGCTGCCCCATCATAGGTCTCCGGGGTTGTTGTTCCTCTCCAATCCTGCCTTTCCTCAAACCGAGGGCTCTTTGAGGGCTAAGGTGGCCTCTCTGCTCTCCCTCCCCAAGCACATCCCACCACTGATCCTTATCTCCCTCTCCATCCAAATCAGCCTCACTTCCAGCCTGGGTCATCTCCCTGCCCACAACCTAAACCCTGAACTTTGAACCACAATCCAGTGACAGCTAGCCAAGTTAAGAAGGCTATCTCTTTAACCCCAGGAATTCTGTGTCTAGGAATTTATCCCATGAAATGCTTACACACTGGCAGTAAGAGTTCAGTTACTCTCTTTGTAATAGCAACAACCTGCAGGGAAGGTGCTTCCGGAGAAGGTGAAGCCAGCAACACACATCAGTGTAGCTGTAAGAAAGTAAAGACCCAGACTCCCTAAGAATAGGAGTCTAGCCTATCTGGCCACATAAGAACATTAAGTAGGTGCTTAATAAATATTTGTTGAATGAATTTAATGGGGAAAGTTTTCTAAGGCATAGTGAAAAGTCACAGGGCAGAAGAGCAGGTACTGGATGCCATCGCTGGGACTTTTTAAAAAGGGGGATCCAGGCATATGTATGCACCCATGTGTGTTTGGTAATTTTGAAAGAGGCATCAAAACTGGCTACTGGGAGATTAGGGGGAGCAGGAAGGAGGTGAGCTGTTCTTGATTAGTCTTTTGTATCTTTATATCATGTTCGAGGATTCCATGTGTCCCCAACATAAATTAATTCTTAACATAACCCGCTGCCAGTCCTGAGCTCCTCCCTTCGCTCCTTTCCAAGCTAGGTTCCTTCCCACTCCAATTTCCCATGGAGCTACCCATCCCCATCCTGTCTGTGGTGATTAATAAACACTCTATGATGGCCTGAATCTCACAGAAGCTCCTGGGAGACAGCATTCTTCTGTGCCATAGGCCAGGAGGACCTGCTGGCAAGAGGGGCTTGTGTGGCTCTCCCAGTAGGGAGTTCTTACCACCACGCCTTTGCCTACTGTTTCCTCAGCCCGCAGGAGTACCCCCTCCCTACTTGTGTCTCTGCCTATTTAAATAGTCACCATAGGTTCAATGTTGGTCTATGTGAAAGAATTTGGTCCCAGAGCTGCAGTAAACTCTGCCTCCAGTCTGGCCCAGCCACAGCACAGGATAATTAGTATCAATTCCATTTAAAATCCATTATCCTGCCTGGGTAAGGGGATGATACATATAGAATCAATTGTAAATCCAGAGCCCAACACAGCCCCAGAGCTTGTCTCTCTATGAAGGAAGAGGATTCAGCAGTGACCCTTTAAATGGGCCAAACATCTATTAAGCCCCACTTGTGTGCCAGGAATTCTACTGGGATGAGGGTAACAGCACAGGATCTGGAGTCAGACAGACTTGGGTTTAAGTCCTGGTACCAACACTTCAGCTGGGGCAAGTAACTTAATCTGTGTCTCAGTTGATCTCTCTGTAGAATGGGGATTACACTAGCTCCTGGCTTGTCAAGCTGTGGTGAGGATCAGATGAGGGAAAAGCACTCACCCAGTGTTTGGCACAATGCAAGACCTTCATAAAGACCAGCATTCATCCTTTGTCACCATTAGTCACTGAATATGTTATTATTGGTGTGGCTGCTCTTGCTCTTCCTGGCAGGGAGTGCAGGAGCAGGAGAAATGTCAAGATGGAACTCAGGGTCGATATATTCAAATGGAGGAAATATCACTACTTTTACTAAACTCTAGCTGGAATTTAGTGTTTCCTTCGACTGTGAGAAGGAAGCCCTGGTATCATCAGCAGTGTCTGGGACTTCGTCATCAAGAAAAGTCACAGATGTGTTCATATCCCACTCCCTTGGTTGTGGCCCTCTCCAAATGTTATTTGCATTCATTTCTGGTCTGAAATTATGGTTGGGATTAAACTTATCATCAACGCATACATAAAGAAGCACATATTTCACTTTATCACAAATGTGCTTTTTACCTATTGTAATAACTGGCCTCTTTGGTATCCTGTGTGCTATTTGATACATGTAAGACCAGGATTCTGAGGAGGGGTTCGAGGCACAGTAAAGGGCCAGAAGGATGGTACCATGATGGCACTGGACTCATTCCTGCCAAGACATCACAACTCCAATCCTGGGCCTGTCTCCATAGGGCCTTCTTTGCTCTGGGCCTTGCACATCTATCTGCACAAGCTCTAGCATGTCTATGACACTTCAGAGAGGTCAGATCAAGATGGGGATGTCTGAGCCTTTGCTGGGGGTCCAGATAGGATGTTGTGGTTGGAGTTGTCTCTGCCTCCCCTCTCATGCTCTGGGGATGTCTCATGCCTTTACCCCTGGAGCCTTGATGTCCAAGTCTGCCTGGAGAGCCCTCTTACCACCAGCTTCAGGTCTCAATCTCTCCCAAGCATCCTAGCCAAGGCTTCTGATGCCTCTGGCACTCCAGAAGCCCCTGCAAGCCCATCATCCCCAGCCCCTGAAACTGGCACTCAGAAGATGAGGAGGGGAGGAGTGACAAGAAGATCTGGGAGGGCAGGACAGGAGGTGGGATGTGAGGGAACAGGATTGTCTTCAATAAGAGGCTCTTAAGTAGGGGGGTGGGTCACATTGAGAAAAGAGCGTTTCCTTGAATTCTCAATGCTACAGCTTAGCAACACATGGGTGCCCGGAATCCCTTGACTCTTGGAGAAACTCAAAGACCTCAGGGTGTTTCAGTTCATCCTTGGGACCAATGTGCTAAATTCCCTAGGCAGCCTCTCCTCCCATATCTCCATTACTCCAGTAAGAGCATTTTGCCATTTTACAGATGAAAGAAATCAAGGCACAGAAATGTTAGGTTCAAGGTCACATAGCCATGAAGTGGCTGCCTTTAGAATAATGTTCCTAACCACTGCACGGTGTTCCCATCCCAGAGGAAAGTAGTTTCAGGGTTCAAGTTTCCTCCAGTTCTCTGGTACCTGTAAGTCCTACACTACATTTATAATGAGAGAAGAAAGGGCAATAAGGACATAGGGCTGGTTATGGAAATTGGGGTGTGTATGTCTAATGGAACCAAAGTCTCTTGGAGAGCCCTCTGCATTAGTGCAGAAGGAAGAACAACCTATTAAGATCTGAGCAGATCAAAGCCAAAGATGGCTTCCCTGAGAGGTTGTAAGCACCACGTAGCAAGAGGTATGCAAGTAGCCAAGACCCTTCTGTCCCTGGGCAGCAGTCCTGGGATGTGTGAGTGGTGGCTCTTGTCAGCTTGTCCTCTGTGTGTGAGGGTGGAGGGGATGTGCAGAGATCAGGCCTATCCAGGCACGGCCACAAGGTCAGTGCCAGAGCCAGGGCACATTGTCCTGGGATCCCTCCTGGGCCTTTGGTAGAGCCAGGGCTTAGGCACAAAATGGGTGCAGTGAGGTAAGCAAGATGGGGAATTCAGGGCTGTGTCAGCACATAGCTCATGATGGGTGAGGCTGGTACTGTTTCTGCCACTGGGCCCCCAACCTAGGGAGGGGCCCCTTTCAACCTCATCAGTCTCAGGGGTTCTGAAGTTCAGAAACACCCCCACTCTCAGTATCATTTGGGAAGGTTGAGAAAGGATTTTTATCATTTTGCTTTTGAAACAATTTCAGTTTACAGCTGGCTGTGCCATACACATCCTTAGGGGTTTCTGCCACAAAGTTGGACCATAAACTTTCCAAAAGGAAAAGATAAAGTTTCTAGAGGTGACATTGGCAGTGATGTGGGCTTGATGCCACTCCTGGTACATGTTTCCTTCCCATCTGCAGCCTCCTTCTTTTGTTTGGAGCTGGGAGCCAAGGTTTGGGTCTCAGGTCCCAGCTGTCTTCCAGCCTGGACCCCCAAGCTCTTGTGCAATGAATGCCAGACCTTGCCTGGGGCCTGGTCTGGGGCAGCTACTAGATCCTTGCAGGCTCCACAGGGGCAACTAGGTGTGAATGGAGCAGAGGGTGGGGAAGGCAGGGCTGAGCCCCTGAAGGGTCTAAGAGAGAGGCTGTTCCACCGGAGACAAACAGCCCCTTCCTCTTACATCACAGCCTTAGGAGCCTGTGAAGACCCTCTGCTCCAAACCCACCCGTGACTCCCAGCTCAGCCGCACCCTCAAAGTCCCCATTACCTCTTCAATCTTATCTCCTATCCCTCTCCTCATACTTCCTTGATATTCCTCCAACATCTAGGTCCTGCTCACCCCAGGGCCTTTGCACTTGCCACTCTTTCTGCCAGAATGCTCTTCCCCCAGATCTCTGCATGGTTCACTTTTTCCACCAACCTCAAGTCTCTATCAATTATCTCTTCTCAGTGATATGCCTTTCTGGATACTGTATTTAAAACTGCACCCTTCCCCATTCCATCATACCTTCCCCAACTTTATTTTTCTATATCACTTATCTCCACATGATATGGTGTACAATTTACTTACTTATATTAATTGCTTTTCCTAAAGACAGGAATATTTGTCTGTCTTATTCACTGCTATATCCCTAGGACCTAGAGTGTACCTGGGAAAACACAAAGTTTTGTTTAAAGACTAGAATCTTAAAAAGATTCAAGGCGGCATTCATTTCCCAATTTTAAAGAGAAGACTGAGGTTCAGAGAGAAGTGACTTGTTCTCCCAAGGATGTGGCAGGGCTGGTTGGAATCATCATCAGTAGAATCTTAGCACCGACAACATCCCAAACACTTTACATCCATCATCTCACTGTACATTCCCAATATCCCAGTGAGCCAACTGGGCATAAGGATGTTTGTTGTATCCTTTGAACACTAAGACTCAGAGCAGTGAGGCCCAGGTCTGAGGGGCTGACTGGAGCACAGGCCCTGAGAATCATGAGTCTCACTGAAACGGGCTCCCTTTGTCTGCAGTGAATCATGCCAGCTGCCTTCTTACCCACACCCCCTTCCTTGTAGGTGGGGCCACTCAATGCCAGTGTAGTGAGGAGGATTACAGGTGAGCTGTTTTCACTGTCTCACTCCTCTGGGGCCAAATGTAGCTGTAAACATCAGATTGGAGCCAACAGACCTTCACAAAGACCTCTTCCCCCACAGGCCAGCTTTGGTGAAGCCCAGATAGGTTGCGTGACCCCAAAAGGTGGACACTCATGTGGTGGGGATCCAGTCCTGAAGAACAAAGGCTAAGCTGACTTGGATGGAAATCTGGTTCAACCTCTCCTCAGCCATTAGCCTTGGTAAGTCATTTCACATCTCTGAGACTTAGTTTTTCCATCTGTAAAATGGGGACAGAAATCCTTCCCTCATAAGATTATAATGGGAATGAAATGAGATTTGAGTATGTGAAATGCAGGCAGGGCACACAAGACACATTCAATAAATCATAGGTATTTTTATAATCATCATCATCATCATCATTATCATCATCATCATCATCATCATCTTAGCCATCTGACTGCCCATCTGACTACCCATCAATTGATCTATTCATTCATTCATCTGCCAATCCGCCACCTATCCATCAACCTATTTATCCATCCACCCATCCATTTGTCTATCCATCCATCCATCCATCATCCTTCCATCCAACTACCCACTCATTCATCTATGTAACCATCTCTTTCCTTTCTTCATCATTTATTTATAGCATCAAATTTCTCACTCATCTCTCACTTCCAGAAATTTGTCTAGGATCTGACCCCAGTCTTCTCATTACAAATCTCCTCTCTGACTCCCACTGCTGACAGAGTCAGAACCAAACTTTAAACTTAGCAATTTTAGGTTAGGCCAATAAAGTTTTCATTGAGAAAGACCTGAAGAAGGTAAAGGAGGAGCCATGAGGATATCTGGAGGAAGAGCAGTCCAGGCAAGGGAAGAACAACGCAACAAAGGCCCAGAGGTGGGACTTGTCGGGGTGAGTTCCAGTAGAAGCCCACATTGCTGAGCAGTAAAATTAAGGCGAGGGGGTGGGTTCTTGGGTCAAGGCTGACATGCAGAGTCTTGAGGCCTTAGGGAAACTTTGCCTTGGTCTCCAAGAGAGAAAGGAGCCAGGGGAAGGTTTTGAGCAAAGGGGTGGCCTGAGTGGACTTAGGTTTCAAAAGGGAGGCAGATGAGACCTCTGAAGCAGATAAGTGAGCCTGATTGGTAAGGCCCCCACACCTCTACCCCCAAGACCCTCAGGGTGGCTGGTGGCTGTAATTATGGATTCTCATACACAGTTCCTAGACGATGTCTGCCTTTCCAAACTGGAGGAGTCTAGCTGGAGGAGTCTTAGTACAGAGCATGTGTCTGTCCCATTGTCCCCAACACTCAAATGGAATCTGACACAGAGTAGAAGCTGGGAACTATTCACTGAAATAAAGAAGGAAGGGTGATGTGAACAAGAGAATAATGAACAAAGGAATGAATGAATAAGTGAGTGAATGAATGAATGAGGACAGAGGCTAGGAGTATCTCCTCTTCCTCCCCTCCTTTTCCTCTTCTCTGACCTCTGAGGTCCCCACTGCCCACCAGTAAAATGGGACACTGTCCAAGGGCTGCAAGCTCGGAGGCCCCCTGGCAGCCTCACCCAGAAGCCTTTAGCTTCCATTGCCACAGGACAGCCTACCTGATCCTGGGCCAGGGCTCCAAAGAGGACCACTCCCACCCACTACTTGCCCCCCAGCATTACAGCCACTGTTGAGACCACTGAGCCTTTGCAATGGGAGCACAGCCTTCCCTGCAGGCCTCATCATCCCTGCAGACAATTGGCATCTCCATTTTACAGATGAGGAAGTAGAGACCCCTGAGGCCAGCTCCTGAGAGCCCCAAGCAATGGTTCCTCGTGAGGGTCCCATTTTCCAGCCACTGTTCCATTCCCAGATATACTTGTCAAAGCAAAATCATGTTTTTAAAAATTAGTTTGAAATTTTAAAATTTTAGTATAAAGTGATAACAATAATGTCTGCTTTGCTCATTGGCCCAGACCACTGGCCAAGGGCCAGGCTGTATGTGGCAGAGATCCTGGGGATGCCTCATCTCTGTTGGACCCTGAGCAGGCTTCTCACGACCAGAAAAAGAACCTCCATCCCTCCCCACCCCAACATCAGCACCACGTGAACATATTTCAGCTTTGCAAATATTTGTGGCTCTCTCTCTCACACTGACGAGTTCTTTATAAAATCATTGAGCCCTTGTAACAGTTTTCTTCCTCAAAGATCCCAATTAAGACATCATTTTACATTCATCTTCCCATGAAGACCATCTTTGATTCCCCTCCCTGGCAGGCACCAGAGAGAGAGAGATGGAAGAGGCATAGAGGAAGGAATAAAGGGTCCTAGGAATTTGGATTCTTCTTGTTATGCAAAGGACAGATGTTAGAGGGGCATAACCCAGCTCAGATTTCACAGGACTCTTCTAGCTATGCTTGGAGTAGAAAAGGGGCAGCAGGGAAGCCAGTGAAGAGGCTACTACATGTGTCCTAGTAAGCGAGATGATGGTTCTAACCAGGCTAGGAGAGTGGAGAGAAGAGGATGGATTTGGATCCGCTTGGAGTCTGAATCACCAGGAATTACAATCCTCATGAATCTTAAAATTAGACTCCCCTAATTAGAACTACAGGGAGAAGCCTCATAGAATCCTGGCATTAGAATATGGCATGAAGCTCAGGGGAACTGGTCCATCTCCTATGGCCTCAGCAACCCATCCCCACCTCAGCCTCTGCCTGAAACCTTCTGCCCATTCCAAATGTACCAGCAGACTTAACAGGCCAGCCGCTGAAAGATTGCATCCCCAAATGTCCCCCCTAGCAAGAGTGGCCACATGACCTAGCCTGTCCATGTGTTAAGAGCTTCACAATATTACTTTATTTGCTTCTCAGGAGGACCCAGTGAGATATGTGCCATTATTCTCCCCATTTTGTAGATGGAGAAACTGAGGCTCAGAGAGGGATGGGATCCTGCCTCCTGTCAGGGCCTGTCCTTGGGGTGGACAGGGCCAAAGAGGAAGGGAAGGCCTGGCAACAAGAGTAGCACCTGGCACAGTATTTTTAGCTTGCTTCCTGCCCTGCCTGCCAGGGGACAGGAATCAAAGACGGTCTTCATGGAAGATGAACGTAAAATGATGTCTTAATTGGGATCCTTGAGAAGAAAAACTGTTACAAAGGCTCAATGATTTTATAATGAGCCACAAATATTTGCAAAGCTGAAATATGTTCGTGTGGTGCTAATGTTGGGGTGGGGAGGATGGAGGTTCTTTTTCCTGGTTGTGAGGAGCCTGCTCAGTATCTGTGTCAGGAAAGTCCTTCTGCCTCACAATTCATTCATTGATGAGCCACTAAAGGAGAATTTCAGGCATGGAGAGGGATTCTGTGAAGATCCAGAAGCCAGCCGACAGACACTTTCTCCTTGCCCCTGTTAGGTGGGAAAGGGGTACAGATGTTGGGAGTTGGGCCATTGCAAGTAGGGAAAGAGGGGCTCCCTTAGAAGGACAGACCCACACTTACACTGTCTGAGTTACCACCAGCTCAACGCTCCTCAGTGGCTCCCCATTACCCTCCTGTAACATATAGTGGCACTGGGCTTTATCTCCTGCATGGCACTTTCCTTTCAGAAATTGTCCCATTTATTCCTTCACTGTTCATTTTCCACCTCCCCCACTGGAATTTGCCTTTTTCACTGCCACTTGCCTTTTTCACCGCTGTGCCCCAGGGTGTGGCATACAGTAGGTGCTCAAAAAATATTTGTTGGCAAGTGAATAAATTCTCTAATTAGGGTAGTCTAAGTCTGATGTTTGGTTTTTTTGTTGTTTTGTTTTGTTTTTTTAGCTCAGTGGATATTTGTTGATTGACTGACTGACCTGGCAATCTCTTCCTGAGTGAAAGGCACTTCATGTAGGCTGGGGGAAGAAAGTAGAGATCAGCCCACAAATCTTATTTGGCAAAAGGAGAGAAGGGGCTTGTGCTTAGCTGCTTCTCCATGGGACACACATCTCTACCTGCCTTCACTACCTGCTCAGTGGGTCCGGCAACCAGCTCACACCTGCCAGGCCCTCCTTCACCTTTGTTTCCATAGTTCTGACAGCTCTGACAAGGCACAGGCTGACCAGGCCTTAACCATTGATGGGGGCCTCTGAGGCCTGCTGGGGTTGGTATTAGGGACCGGAAGCTCTGCCAGGAAGTACAGGGCAGGTCTTGAGGTAAAGTGAGGGCTTGGGGGAGGAAAGATGGGGCTAATGGACTGCTAATGGCCTCACAGCTGCAATCTGGTGACCCTTGGTTCTCCAGGGGCTGTTAACAGATGCTCTTTCCTGCAGCAGGCTCCCCTTTCCTGGTCCAAGGTCCTCAGGGCTGTTAAGTGGATAAGTGGCAGGGAAGGAAGGGAAGAGCAAGCAACCCCTCTTCCACCTTAGTACTCAGGCAGCTTAGGGGGCCATGTTAGTATATGTGAGGAAGCTATTACCCTTCGTCCCCTCATTATAGGTAGGGAATCTGAGGCCTAGTGCATCAATCTGTTCCTATTCACCCCCTCTCTTCCAACCCCTGTGATCATTGGCTCACTTCCCTCTCTGGGCTGTAGGACCCCAATCACAGACCCTCAGGAACAGCTTCCAACCCAGCCCATAGGGGGAAAGCTAGCGACCACTCACCCACTGGGTCCAGTAGGCACACTGACTAGGGCCCATTAATTTCTAGGATCAACAAGGGGAGAAGTGAGAGGAATGATAAGAGCTACACAGGGCCTTGGAGCCCCACTAAGTTTGAAGTTTGGGTTGGATAGGTCAGCAGTGGGAAGTGAAAAGGGGATTTGTGCTGAGCAGGTTGTAGTCAGATGCTAAAAAAAATCTCTGGAGATAAGAGATAAATGCAGAGATAGGTGCAGTAAATGTTGAAGAAAGAAAACAGATGGACATGTGGAAAGGTAGAGGAGTAAATAGACAGGTGAGAGTACGTATGGGAAAATGGACAATTAAATGAGATGAACAGGTGGGTTGAGAGGAATGAATGGAAGGGTGCATGAATGATTAATGGATAGGTTTGGGGATGAAGGATAGATAGGTGGGTAGGTGGATGGATGGGTGAACTAAAATCTTTCCATCACCCCAAAGAAAACCCACTCTTATTAAACAGTCACTCCCCACTCCCAATCCCTTCCTCCCCAGGCCCTGACAACCAACGATCTACTTTCTGTCTCTGTGAGTTGACTATTCTGGACATTCCATATAAATGAAATCCTACAATACGTGATCTTTTACGTCTGGCTTTTTTTTTTTTTTTTTTTTTTTTTTTTTTTGCTTAGTGTAATGTCTTCAAGGTTTATCCATGTGGTAGCATGCACCAGTACTTCATTTTTATGGTTGAATAATATTCCATTTTATGAATACACCACATTTTGTTCATGCATTCATTGTTGGACATTAGCATTGTTTCCCACTTGCGGAGACTATGAATATTGCTGTATGAACACCCATACTTGTTTGGATGCCTCTTTTCATTTCTCTTGGGACTATACCTAGGAGTGGAATTGCTGGATTCTATAGTAACTCTGGGTATAAGCATCAAACTTTTCCACAGTAGCTGCAGGGGTCTCTTTGTGCTTTAAACTATCCCCCAGTTGCCATGCAAAGAGGATGTTAGATGGGAAAGTGTGGCCCAGGGAAGCTGTGAGGTAGCCACTAATCTAGTCTAGTCAAGCAATGATGGTAACAATGTAGGTGGGGAAGCAGTTGGATTTGGAATTCAGCAGGTAAAACTGCAGAATTTACTGAGGCTGGAGGTGGGAGTGAAGGAAAGGGAGAAAATGCTACTTCCTGAGGTAAAAATTCCAGGAATAGTCCCACCTCAACACATTTGCATTGCTATTCCCTCTGCCAGGAATACTCTTTCTCAAATGTATTCTTGCTTAATCTTCACTCACTTCAAGTCTTTTCTCAGCTTTTGCCTTCTCAGGAAGGCCTTCCCGGACCACTGGATTTAAAAGTGCAGCCACTCCCACCCTGGTAGTGTGGGCCCCTCTCTCTGCCTTATTTTCCAAGATACATATTGTCACCTGATATTTATCAATCCCCCAACTTAAATGTCAACTCCTCAAGAGAAGGGTCATGGTGCTTCACCACTGGGTCCCTAGCCGCTGCCATGGTAGTGCCCAGTAAGTGTCATAGAATATGGAAGACTGACAGAGAATGAGTTTGGGAAGCCAAAAGTTAGGGAAACTTACAATCATTCATCAAGTATATTCATTCAACAATGCCTTTCTCCTTCTCCCCTCAAGCACTTAATATGTGCCCGTCACTGTTCTAGGCACTGGGGAGGTAAGCAAGTCAGAAGACATCCCGTCTTTTGAGGTGACATTCCAGCAAGGAACCATGGAAAATGGGATGATGCAGGAAGTGCTCAGGGCCAGGAAGGAAAGAAGCAGGATGACACAGGATGCTAGGGTGACACCCAGGGCAGGTATGCTCATCTAACACCAGCTGTGAGAATGTACTTTTCTCAAAGATGGGAAGACTGAGGCTCAGAAGGGGAAGCCTTGGGGCAGGGCGTCGGCATTGGTGCTGACCTCCTGCCTCCTATCCTGTCCCCAGTGACCTCCCCATCCTTCTTGGTCAGTGAACATGGAGGTGGAGACCATGACCTCATCCATCAGCTGTTCCTGGGCAGCAGGTTCATTCTGCTCACACGTGTGCAAGGCCTGCAGGCCCCTCTCTCCAGAGGACACCTGGCTTTCTCAACACCCCCTGCAATGCCTCCTATAGTCCCTGTTGCCCGGAGAGAGTGGGACAGTGTGCCTACCCATGATCACATAGCCAGAATAGTTCAGGCAAGAAAAATAGCCCAGCCCCTGGACTGCAGGAAAGGCAAAGCGTTCACTCTCCCCAGCTTGGCTTCTTGCTTACTTGGCCTTCCGGACCACCTCACCTTCTGAGGCCTCAGTTTTGCTCATCTGTAAATGTAGTAATGAGGCTGAGCTGGGAAGGAGTAGTGGATGGGGTTGGGCAGCCTTTGAATAGCCCAGAGTGGACTTCAGAGTCTCCTAGGCCTAATCCCAAGTAGATCCCTCTAGTCAGGAGACCTTGGGCCGAATCTTGCCCTCCATGATCACATCTAGAAAATGGGGATATAACTGTGCCATCCATGGGGTTGCTGTGATAGCCCAAAACCACAACACAGGCACCTCTAGTGGGAACAGAGGCCTGTGACTAGTTACAGAGGCTGTGATTGAGGGAGGGCGCTGGTGGAGGGAGGGACAACCAACACACAAGTGTCTGGATATATTCTCCAGTGTGAAAAGCCACACTGGCCTGAGGCTGACATGAGCAAAGGGCTTAGAACAGAGTTTGGCCCCCAAACATGCTGTTTGCCCACTTAGTGTCAGTAGGCTCCCTGTTGGTGGAGCTGTGCAAGAAGAGACATGACAACAGCCCACCAACGACCCCACAGGAATCCAAGCATCCCATGGGCAGGATCTGGCCTTCCACATCTAGACTCGCACATGGGTCTAAGAGACAGAAGGTGCCTAGAAATCCAAGAGAGTTTCCATGGAGGGTGGCCAGGGCCCAGGCTGTCCAAGCAACCAGATGAGGACCAGGCCACTGGCTAAGCCAGTTCTGGCCACCAGGTAGGTATGAATCAGAGAAGGTGGGTAGGAGTGGAAGCTGAGGCTTCCAGCTAGGCCAGGGCAGAGAGTACACTTATGGAGGCCCAGAGATGTTAGCCTGCCTAAGCAGGGTGAGGACCCGGTAGATGGACCCAAGGGGAAGGACAGGAGTACCCAGCATAGGCCTCACACGCAGCTCCCCACCAGTCAACACCCCAGCTCCACTTTAAAGATAAGGAAACTGAGTTTTAGAGTAGTCCTGGATGGCAGATCCAAAACAATGAATCAGACCTGACTCCAGCTTTTAGCTCTTGGCTGGCTGGTTCATGACCTTCTGGAGGAGGAAATGGGCGGGTGAAGGGAGACAGGACTGCCCTCTCATGATCCTCCAAACCCCAAAGGCCAGGCAGAGGCAGAACAGCACAAGGAATCACCTTGGGCCAGGGGCGCATGGAGCGAGTCGGGGTACAGAAATCAGAGGTTGCCTTGCTGGGGACATGGAGACAGGGGCATTGCTGAGGGGGGGTTGATTCCTTCAGAGAAGACTCTCATGACGTAAGCAGAGAGGAAGTTGCATTCTCTTCCCACGAACACCCTTGGATCCTCTAAGTTTCCCAGGACTGAAGGTGGGAGCCCGCAGGGTACCCAGCACGGCCCTGCTGGACCTAGCAGGGAACTCCAGTGCTGTTCACCCAAACGACGTAGTGACACATTCTCATGGAACAAGTTCAGAAGGCAGGGAGTCTCGAGAGGCCAGTCCAAGTCCCCAGCTCACCCCCGCTACCTCTGGGCTAGTGGGAAAAGGGGGGCCAACATGGGGTCAACCCTGCCCAGGGTCGCACAGAAGCTGTGCACAGGTCGGGGCCTAGCAAAAGGACCCTCACAATCTGGCCTGAGCCCTCTGGCTTCCTCGCACCCCCTGCCTGTTTTCCACTCTACTCCAGCCACATTGGCCTTCTGGAGCGCCCAAATAAGGCACACCTCTGGGACTAACAAGGCATCTCAGTGCCTGCCACCATCTCTGTGAGAACACAGAAGGGAGGGCTCACCATGAAGCCTACAGCTAGAGCCTACAGCTTTGCCTCAGAAACATAGTGATGTGATGGTCCACACCTAGTGTGTAGTGAGCATTCCAGCCATCCTGGGAGCCAACGGGAACCCAGCTTTAAGAAGCCTGCAGGCCCCAGTGATGCAGCAGCTCCATGGACTCCTGCAGCTATGCTCACTGATTGCATCTCCAAGCAGCAAGTCTCTGCATTTGTCTCCTTGCTTTCCCCAGCTCCCCTCAGCACCAGGCTTCTTGCTGGGGCACCCTAGTTTTGGGGAAGGAGCCCCAGATGGGAGATCACAGTCTCATCTGCTCTAGGGGTGGCACAGTCTCATCGCCAAGACCACCTGGAGTTGTCTTGAGGATTAACCCAAGGTGCAACAAGTCAAGTAACAGGAATGCCACAAGCACAGAAATAATAAATTAATATGTGCTCCTTCTGTTTGCTGTCTCCCCTCTCTGACACTGCAATGCTGTGTGACCTTGGGTGGATTCCTTCCCCAGGGTTTCTAGTTGGTCTTCTGAGAGAGCTCTACCAGGAACCCTGAGGTTCTGGGATTTCGATGCTACTCACCCCTCCCTTCAGGAGTGTATGCTACAACAATTGTGGTGAGCAGAGAGGAATGGGATTAAGATATTCACAGGCCCCAGCAGTGCCCAGGAGTTGCCTCTTTCCATGGCCCCAGTGACCAGCATGGGATGGGCAGAGGGGACCCGCAGGGTGTTTGTGGAATGAATGAGAAAGTGGCATTGGAGCTGAGCTTGAATGGGGTTCCAGAATGCCCATTTCCCAGAGGCAACTTGGTGAACACAAAGAGCCTAGGAAAAGCGATGACAGCTGGAGATCGGCTCCAGCTTTGTCTTGGTCTTGACTCGCTGTGTGATCTGGGCCATTACCTGGCACCCATGTTCCTCCATGGGTCAAATGGGAATAGCATCCCCCTACCTGCCTCAGGGGCTGCATAGGGGTGGATGGGACAGGGGCAGTAAAAGCTCTGGTTCTCCTCAGTGGTGGGAATCTGATCATGCCACTGAAACACTCTGAACCTCAGTTTACCCAAATGCTCAGCAGGAATGGATCTGTGGCTTCTGGCCCACCATTTCAAGCCAAGACAATTGCCCCCACCCTAAGCAGGGAGAGGGACCTGGATGACTGGGAGACGAGGCCAAACCCAAGCCCAAAATAGCCTGGGATGGCAGGATGATGGAGGCGGTGCTGGGTTGGGCGGCAGGAGCCTGTAATTGATGGCTCTGTGTGGCCATGAATAAAACATCAGTCTCTGCTCCATTTTGGGTTCATTATTTGCTAAGGGGGACAGGCCTCGTTTGTTAGGGTCACCCCTGCTCACCTTCTCCCTGAGTCCTCCCTTCTTCCTCTCCTGACTTGGCTCCCTAGTGCCCAGAAGACAAACTGAGGCTCTTGGCAAGATAGACTGTCCTTGTCCCCTCCTGCTAAGCCGACAACCCTCACTGCTCCCTGAACCCACCTTGACTACCACACCTCCTTGCCTTTGCCTATGCTATTTCACCTGCCTGGAGTGCCCTCCCTTCTCCTTCTCACCTGAGAAAATCCTTCACCCATCTCAAGGCCCCACTGAAGTCAATCTTTCAGAAAATTTTGCCTGCCCTCAACATGTACCTGTGACATGTGGAACACGTGAGCTTGGTTAGTACTGCCTATCCATGTGACAACTGATTGTCTGTCCAAGTGTCCCTCCCTCCATCCCCACCGCTCCCTTTTGCCAACTCTAAAAGTACAAACTAAATTCAACCTTCTCAAAGTTGCCATTTTCACCATCCAATTGTCAAAGACCCCAGCATAATACCGGGTAGTGGGCACCATACTCACTGGCCTGACAGCCACCATGGAGGGCCATTTAGGCAAGCTTGGCAGAAATTACTGACCCCTAGATCCACTAAAGACTTTAGCTGATCTATATGCTCACACACATGTGAAGCAACACCTGAGCAAGGATGCTCACTGCAACCTGTTTGCAAAAGCAAAACATCAGACATCAGTATGCCTGTGGATACAATAATTCTTAGTGACTTCATACAGTAGAAAATTACAGAGCCAAGGAAAAGAATGAGGTAGCTCAATGGCTCCTAACATGAGGCACTTCCAAGATATATCAGGTTAAAAAAAAGCGATGTATAGAAAGCATTCACACATGATATGTTTTCTATTCACATTAAGAACCACAAAACAAGATTTAGTTCCAATGTTGTGTATCTATGGAAGCCTCTGGAAGGACACACAAGAAATCTGTAGCTTCCCATAGAGAGACGTGAGAGGCTGGGAGACAAAGGGTAGGAGACAGCTACTGTATATCCTAATGCTCTCTACAGTGTGTTTATTACATATTCAGTATAAAAATAAAACCTTCTGATCCATCGACCAGGAATTTTACAATGGTGCACAAACACTCTGGAAATAACTAGACTATGTGGAAGTTGTAATCTCAGGGGTACTGCAGCAGAATTGTTTTAATGGCTATGTGGTGGAAAGGGCTCAATATCCAGCAAGAGGGGATGGTGTTCAGCAGCAGGACAGCCATCCACGCAGAAGGACCTGATGGCGCAGAAGGCACCCCCACACAGACAGTGATGGGGAAAGCAGATGGCAGGTATTGCAGAAGAATAGTAAGATGTGTTTAATGCATAGAGAAGTATGTAGAGGGCAACATCCCAAATATTAGCAAAGTTTATCCTTGGGCTCAGGTTTTCAGTCTCTTCTTTTTGCTTTCCCTGTGTTTTTAAGAAAGCATATTACTGGTGAGATAAAGGGAACTATACCCTAGGCTCACTGACCCCCTCAAGCTGTACTGGGGATTCCACAGCAGCCCTGAGGTTGCCCTGACACAGCCCAGGCCACTTGGGGTGTGGTTAGCAACATCTGTTTGCTGTCCTGTGAGTATCCTCCTTCCTGTCAACTCTAGGACAAGGTCACATCTGATCATCACAGTCCCCACCACAGGGCTTGACATTAGGGAAGGAGCCAACTCAGACCCACTGGCCACCTTCCAAAATGCCAACCCTGGAGCTAGCTGTCCAGCCAACTCATATTAGCTGTCCCCTCTCTGGCCTCAGAGACAGGAGGCCCCCCTCAACTCCCTATACAACCAAACTAACCCCCTGACTCATGGAAACAAGGGCCCACCATGCCTCCCACTCTCGCACCCACACCAAGAGACCTATGAGGGACAGAACCAGGGGCTACGAGGAGCTTTCAAAGGCTAATCACCGCCCCCCCACGCTGCACTACAGCCCCTCCTTCCAAGAAAGGGCTCCGCAGGGTACCCTCTGAGGACTCAGCCCAGCAGAGGCAGTGGGCTTGTTGGCTTGGGGTCCCAGCTGTCACTTACTACTTCATGACCTTATGCAAGGCCTTGTGTAACCATAGGTAGAATGGCACATTCAATTTGAACACTTAGGACCCATTTAGCCCTGAGTTCCAAGCTTCTGGGAAAAGAGGAGGAGAGGAAAAAAGCGAGGGCCTCGGAGATGTCTGGAAAATATGCACAACGAGGACAGGTGCTGTGTGACTGTAGGCAAGAGGCTCAGCCTCTCTAGGCAGCCTTCCTCTGAGTGTGTAACAGCACCTCTGAGGTCATAGGCCCAGACCTTATGAGATTCCTGGAGCTATCTTTGTGAGAAGGCCCTGCCAGTCTCAACCACAGGTCCTGGGATGAAGAGTTGAGGCCACAAAACAGACCCACAGAGTACCCCCTCCAAAAAAAAAAAATGAAAAGAAAAGAAAAGAAAGAAAGAAAGAAAGAAAGAAAGAAAGAAAGAAAGAAAGAAGAAAGAACGAACGAACGAACGAACGAACGAACGAACGAACGAAAGAAAGAAAGAAAGAAAGAAAGAAAGAAAGAAGAAAGAAAGAAAGAAAGAAAGATTTTTAAAAAAAATCTGGCCCTAAGAACAGGCTGGTTTAGAGACTTATCAGACCTGAGTGGAATGAGGGGTCTGAGTCTCTGAGAATAAGAATGAAGAGGAGTCCTAGGTCTGGGGCCCAGAGCCCATCACCTCTGCTACTGAGAGGGCCGGAGAAAGGTATAAGTAGGCCCTGGTGGCTAAGCCAGTCCTCTCTGCCCCAGAGACTGGAGGGCCAGGGGTCTTCTTCCCAGCCTCCCTTGCTGCTTGCTGCTGGGTGGGCACGTGTTCCAATTCTAGACACTAGAACACAAGGGGATGATTTCTGGGGTCTCAGAACAGGCAACCTCATTTTCTTGGGCACGAGATGTCACTGTGGGGCCTTCAGGAGGCCAGCCCAGGCTCAGGGGCCATGCTCAGGGAAGAGCAATGGGGATTGGTTCTTCATAATGTCCTTGAGCCACTGTACTTGCCCTGGCTCCACCTGCTACAGAAGTGACATGAAGTGACATGAAGTGACATCATCAGATGTGACATCATCAGAGGTTTCCTCGAAACCTGAGGCCTCACGGCTGGTGTCTGCAGCTCTGACTCCTCACTTGTTAGCCTTGGAAGAGTCAAGTGTCCTCTTAGAACATGGGTTCTCTCTTCTCTAGGGTAAGGTCACCTCTCAAATGGCAGGACGGTTGGGGGCCCCTTTCTGTTTCATCAGGCAAGTCTTTGAGACTGAGGTAAGATCACCAGATGCCAATAGGCGAAAGGAAAGAAAACCATCCCCCTAGACCGGGAAGTTGGGCCCCAAACACCATGGAGTCCTCATTCTCGCCTTCCTCCCTCCGGGCCCATGGGTGTTGTCGTGGCAACATGGCAGCCTACCCTTGACCTCTGCCACTTCCCAGCTGTGTGTCCTCGGGAAGGTCTGTGAGCCTCCCTGAACCTCAGTCACCTCACCTATAAGATGGGATTATTTAGAGCACTTGGGAGCTGTCCATACCCATACCTAGTACCCACTATGATTCACTTATTCTTCAGTATTTACTGAGAACCTACTATATGCCAGAGCCCCTGGGTCAGGCACTATTGTGAACAAGGGGTTCTAGTCCCTGCCCCTTGGCACTTCTGGGGTGGTGGAGAGTTTAGGTGTATAATCACAGTCAGTGATAAGAATGCTGATGGGTAAGCCCCCAAATGTGATTACCTAAAGCACACGAAGAGATCAGGGAAGGCCTCCTCCATGAGGTGACATCTGTCCTGAAACTTAAAGCTTGAATAGTTGGGAGAGAGTTACCTCAAGCTTACTGTGGGGAAAGCACAAGCAAAAGCCTGTTGCTGGAAGGAGGTTGGGATATTCAAGGGAGGTAGAAGGCCACAGTAGAGCAAGGGGAGAGGGGGTCTGGGCTGGGTAGGTGGCAGAAGCCAGCAGTCTGAGAGGGAAGGATCATTTATCCTGGGGACAGAGACAAGCCTTCTCCAGCAGGATGGGTGGAAAGGAGGTGGAGACCCAGGCCCTTGTCCTAGTCCTGTTACCATGTCACTATGGGATCTGTTCACTCCCATCTCTAGACCTCAGCTGCTCAGGGCAGAAGCTGGGAAGACAAGCCTCGAGCCTATCCACCCCACTCAGTTCTCCGGCTGCTCCAGATGTCTGTCCAAAGCCAAAGGCTCCAGCTGGGCCATGCAGGGTGCCCAGCCGAAGATCAGGAGCCAGACAGTGGTAGGCAAATCCCCAGCAAGCCTGGGACTCAAGCATGGCTCTCAGCCTTCCAAACATGAACAAAGCCCTGCTTCTCTCATTCATTCATCTATATACATCCATCTATTCATGCAAGAAAATCTGTGCCAGCACCTCCTCGACACCCAGCACAGTGAGCCTAGGCTAAGAGCCTGTGCCTCAGTTTACTTACCTGTGGGTACATAGTGCCTGACTCATGGGGTAATTGTGAGATGGAAATAGTTACTACATGTGTTACTCCATGCCATTCCTGGACTCTTCCTTCCAGGAAGGAAGCAGCACTTCCTCATCCTCAGGATGCTCACAATTCTGGTGAGGAAATAGACTCGGAGCCAGATGGTTCCAGTTTGTGTGGCCAGGATGTAAGCCAGGTAAAACTGGCAGGATCCAGCCCATCCAGGTCTCTCAGAGAGAATTGCTTCTAGAGAACTGGTTATGTGGGTGGCGAGGGCACGGAGTGAACACCAGTGATCAACATCATCAGGAAACAGCTCCACCTGAAGCCATGGAAAAGGTGCAGCTGCTGCTGGAGATACTGTCCAAGGCAGAGAGGGAGGGAGCAGAACACCCTCTTCTCACCCTCCAAACTCCAGATGGACAAAGGTCAGGGCCACAGCTAGACTTTTATCAGGGACCCTGACCCCCTTGGTCTAACGCACAACAGATGCTCAAAGATAGGGGATGAACAATGAATGGGAGATAAAGGTCAGGCAGGAAGGGAAGAAGGAAAGGAAGCAGATAGGGTGCATTTAATCCCAGATCTCTGAATTCCAGGTTGAGTTTGGCTTAAACCAAAAGGCTTCTCTCTTTGACCCTAAATTAAAATGTATAAGATCTTTAGCCCTAAACATCAAAGACCCTGACTTCTCCCATTTCTGTCCTGAGCTAGACAGGTCAGTGTTTATTTCTCCCCATTTTCCAGCCAAGGAAACTGAGGCACAGCTAAGTAACTTAACCAAGTGACAAGGTTCCTTGCCCAAGATTTTAGTTAGGGACAGCACAGACACAGTAAGGAGCAAGTATACCCCCAGACTTTCCACAGGTGAAAAAAAAAATTGCTGTGAACTGTCAGAAACTGGAGAGAAATAGGAAAACGATGCTGTGTAATCTTTTAGTCCTGCCTTGTTTGGTGGCAATGGTGCTTCAATGCTTTAATGATCAGTTTTTCCCCCAGATAAAATCTAGAGAAAAAATTCTGTGGTAATGCCTAAGCGATCCATGTCCCGTCCTCTGGTACACAAAATGACCCTGACCAGGGGCCACCAGTGCAAATCCTACGTGACTCAGGCAAGAGAGCGTAGTGAGAGGAAATAAGGGGCAAAGGAGTGGATGATGTTTGACTTCATATTTCCAGAACAAGGGCTCAGTGTTTTCAGAGCTTTGATTTCTGAAGAGAGGCTGGAATAGTCTCAGATTTTAAAATGTTAACCATTAATTCAAAATTGTATCACCAGGAGAGCTCATTTTCTAAAGGCCAAACTGAATGTGTCTGCAGGCTGAACCAAGTCTGTGATCCTTGCCAGTTCTTAGGCAACTTCCTCAAATGTGCCAAGCATGTGCAGATCTCAGGGCCTTTGCACTTGCTGCTCCTTTGCCTGGAAAATTCTTCCTCCGGATACCTCATACCTCATTCTTCACCTTGTTCAGTATCTGCTCAAATGTCATCACTTCCAAGAGGCCTTCCCTGACCTTTTCTTTCCCATTTCCCTGCATTCTTTTTCTTCACATCACTTACCTCCACCTGGCATTTTAGAATTGCCTGTTTGCCTGATGAAAACACTGACTCCATGTGGTTAGGGTCCTTGTCTTGGGTGTCCTTAGATATACAAGGGTTACTTAGCATGGGATAGATAGTCAACATTTGTTAAATGGGTGGTTCATCTCCTCCCAAGAACCCTGAGGTGCTCAGAGGGGATTGACTCAGGGACTGGTGCTTATGGCTAATAGGATAGGAAGATCCAGGACCTGAGAATATGTTGGCATTGGGCTCAGGGCTTACTGAAAAGAGACCAGCTTATGCCTGGGGCAGAAATCAGAGGAGCTGGTTCCTGACCCATTCCCAACCCCATAACCTCAGTTTGTCACTTTGGAAAAGCCCACCCCACTGGAGGCCTCAGTTTCCTCACCTGCACAGTGAAGGGAGTAGCAAATACCACTGTTCAGGGCCCTCATGGGACCCCAAAGGGCACATATCCATGGATCAGTTCAATATTTATGCTGCTCAGAAGGGGAGGCGGAGGGCTGCAAACTGAGTGAAGCCAGGGCCCCTGGAGGAAGGAAAATAATACCATAATCCCAATCAATGCCAGAGCTGGCTGCAGGAGGGCCATGCTCATGCAGAGGCAGGTCTCTTTGCCTGCTGCTTTGGGGCTTCAAAGAGGCAGCTGGGGAGAGGCAGGAGGTTGCTGCCTCTCTTTGGGAGAACTGGGGGACAGCAAAAACTCCTCCTAAATGCACGCTCCAAGAAGACTGTCTAGGAGTTTTGATCATATCCCCACCATCGAGTAGCTGGGGGCTGCAGGGGTTTCAGTCCCTGGCATGTCTTCGCCCATGCAAGCCAGGAAATTTCGTGGACACCTCTGAGAGGATGAAAAACTCATGTGAGGTTATCACTGCAGTGCAGAATCGAGCTGGGTTCATTTTCACATAAAAGTGTCACATACTGCCCGAGATCTTCAAGGAATGAAAAAGCTCCAAGAAAAGTGGATGTGAGTATTCTGTTGTTTGGCTTTCTCTGGGATAATGCGCACATGAGATAGGCAGAGACAGTGCAAGGAACCAGGACTTGGTCTCAAGGCTTGGGTTCAAATTCCAGTTCGGCTCCTTCTCTCTAGGCCAGGTGCCTTTCCCCTGTGGGCCTTGACTTTTTGTCTGTGGCCTGGTCCCTTAGAGCCCTGGGCCCCTGGCCAGAGCCCCCAGTAATAAGTGAGGGAAGGAGCAAAGTATAGCCTTGTGGGGACAGAGAGAGGGCTTGTGACCAGAAGGAAAGTCACATGCAGGTCAGAGCAGCAAGGGGAGCAGAGTGAAAAGAGTGCTTCCAGCTTAGTAAAACAGGAGCACTTATCACAATGACTATTGTCAAGGCTTCACCAGCAAAAAAAAAAACAAATCCTTAAAACACCAGACACCATATATGATCTAGTAACTCCCTCTAAATTCTCTGCAAAAAGAACTGAAACTGGCACTCACATAAAACTGGTGCATGAATGTTGATAACTGCACCATTGACATGGCCAAAGGTAGAACAATTCAATGGCCATACACAGATGATGGATAAACATATGGGGTCCATCCACACATGGAATATTACTCAGCCATAAAAAGGAATGAAGTTAGGACACATGCTACACCATGGATGAACTTTGAGGACATTATGCCAAGTGAAATAAGCAGGACACAAAAAGCCAAATACTGTATGATCTCACTTATATGAAATGTCTAGAACAGGCAAATTCAGAGAGACAGAAAACAAACTAGAGTTTGCCAAGGGCTGGGGGAGGGAATGGGGAGCATTTGCCAACATGTGCCAGGTGTCCTTGTGAGGCGACGAAATGTTCTGGAACTAAAGAGTGGGTATGTTTACACTGCAAATATATCCAATGCCACTGAACTGTACAGTTTTGAATGGGTTATTTTGTGTTATATGAATTTTACCTCAATAAAAAGGGTGGAAACCAGCAGGGACACAGTAAGCCAGACCGCCTGGGTACAATGCCCCTTCAGCCTCCTGCCAGATATGCGGCCTTGGGCACATCTCCTCACCTCTCTGAACCCCCATTCTCCATCTATGAAGTGGGGATAAGGAGAGTGCCTGCTCTGCGGCCTGTGAGGACTCATAGGGTGGGCATGTGAGAGGGCCAGAAACCGGCCTGCCTCGCTGCAGCACCATGCATTAGCAACCTTCTCTTAGAGTGCCCGGAGCTGCCACCAACAGGGGCCGCAACATCTGCAGGATGTCGAGGTGGTAAGCCCTGCTGCCCAGGGTGGGTGAGGCTTCCAAGCTGTCCCTGGCTCTGTCTAGAGCCATGGTCCCTACTCCAGTGGCCAAGATAAGCCAAAATGGCTATTTCTTTGTTCCTTGGTCCAGTCACATTTACTCCCTCAGCCTCACCCACCATCTGGAAAGGGGAAGGACATCAATCTTCTATGAAGCTTCTACTCCCAGAACCTTTCTGCTTCTGGGGTCTCCATGGGAAGGGACTCAATCAACATGAGAGGGAGGCAGAGTTGTGCACTGGGTCAGCAGCGGTGATTAAGGACAACCGAGGGTTCATATCCCAGCTCCACTACTTTCCACCCTCCACCCCTCAGGGCCTGGTTGCTTCAGCTGGCCTCTCTGTGCCTCCTGTCTATAAAATGTGAATAATAATTGCAACTACCTTGTAGGGTGTCGTGAGGACTAAAAGAGTCCATTAGAACAGTGCCTGTCTCCACAGTATGCATTTTAGTCATGTGTAATTCCTACAACAACCCTTTCTTCAGGTGAAGGAATGGAAGGGTCATGAGTATAGCTTGCTAGAATATGAAAAGGGGGAGAGGGTTGATGCTGCAGGCCATGCCCCCTCCGTTTAAAATAGACTGACTGTGCTAAGCCCATGTCCCCCATCCCAAATGGAAATTCAGGCTGTCAGGGCAGAACAATGGGAGGCCAGGAAGAAAGGAGAGTGAGGAAGAGGGCTGAGGTGGGAGCTGACCCTCACACAACACAGACACACACACATGCACATGTGCACAGACAGGAAGATAGGAAGAGATGCCTGGAGTGGGGAGTAGGGGCAGACAGTGTGGACTGTGCCAGCGGAGGATTCAGTCCTACCAGCCACACTTTATAAATTTTACATCATCTTGGCTATGAATAGCTTCCTCCACAGTAAGACAGACAGTTCAAAGGGAAGAAAAGGGCCTGAGATTCTAGACAAGGGTGTTGGAAGATGGGAAGGGCCTCCACTGTATCCCTCAGGGACCAGGTGAGAGTATCCAAGGAGTGAAGCTGTGCAAGGGTCCCCACAGAGCCTGGCAGCCCCATGACTTCCAAGATTGGCCCAAGAGGATTACAGGGGTGGAGAGGGGTCTAGGAGCCTGGACTGGCACATGACTCCACCTAGAGATCCCCATCGTCCCCCGTCCTGCGAGGCTCAAGAGACAGAGGCTGCGAAGCCATTTCTGAGGGGCACACCAAGGCCTGGGAGGTCATACTCCACCAAAGGTCACATACACCAGCCTGGACCTGAGGTGAAGTAGCCAGTAGAGCTGATAGGGAGGGGTGAGTGGACCAACTAGAGAGAGGCTGATTGCGCTCCAAGGAGTAGAGTGGGCAAAGGACTCAGGGAGATTATGGTGGGACTGATGGTATCATGGCAACTTCCACAACCTCTGTGGCTGGAGAACCTGAGTTCAAATCTAAGCTTTACCCCTTTCTGGCTGGGTGGCCTTCGGAAAGACACACACACACAGAAGAGAGAAAAATAAAAGACTCACGATGACTCAGTTTCCCCAATAATAAATGCATAATAAAACAATAAAATACCTACCTCACAGGGTAAGAATTAGGTGAGGCCTTTGGGCCCCTCTGCCCAGTTCAAGGCCCAGCTCTGCCTCTCGCTAGCTGCAGAACTTTGCTCTTCCCATCTGCACAATGGGCTGACACTGTGCTCCTCCCCCACGTGGCTATGAGAGGATTAGGAGAGTGGGTACAGCATTTAGAGTGAGCCTGGCATAATGTAAAGGCCACAGGAGTATTTATCACCGTTTTAATTTTTGGTCAGTAAAACATGAAGGGACCCATCATCTATAAATAGAGAAAGTCACTACTGGGCAGCCCCGACCTGCCACCAGGGTTGGGGGGTACCCTATAGTGTCTGAGGCAAACATCCAGTCCCCACCAGGCTGGCTGACCCTGGCTGAGGCCAGGGAGCGTGGTGAAGGGATGCTCAGACAATGGCGCTAGCCCCAGGGGTGAGTGCCAGACGCTTAGTCCTGGCTGTTCCCTCTGCCAGGGCTGGGGATGACCAGGCCATGTTCCCATGGGGCACCACCACTTGCATCCATGGCCCCATGTTCCTCAGCCCACCTCCTTAACCCCATCCCTTGGTGAGTTGACATGTAAACTGAGGAAAGTGCCAGCCACCTCATTGGGCTGCAGGAAGAACTCACATGCCCAGCACCCCAATCATGTCAGTTATTCATAAACCTTGACAGCTGGCTTTCCTGATTGCTTGCTTTATATGTGTTAATTCACTTCATCCTCAATCTGCTCTTCTGAGGCAGGTGCAGTTAACATCGCATTTTACAGATGGGAAAACTGAGGCTGGGGGAAATGAAGGAACTTGCCCAGGATGTGGGGACTCCTCATTGTCCCTTCTTCATTGATGGCACCTGCCTTCTAGGTCCTGTTTCTTCCAAGTGTTGGGAGACCAGGGACCTCAGTTTACCCAGCAGTGACAGGTTTGAAGTAAAAAGAGAAAGATCCTAGAGCAATCCTCGGCCCTTTCTCTAGGTTGCTGGGGTAGAGAGTCCTTAACAATCTCTGTGCCTCAGTTTCCTCCTCTGTAAAACAAGGTAATAACACTTATCCTGGAATGTTGTCATAAGAATGAAGAAAGTAAGCCCAGGACAGTGCTCAGCAAACAATGGCTGTTATTGCTGTCAAGGTCCCACCTCCAGAAGATGCCAGCAGGAATCCAAGGCTCTCTCTGAGGCAGGCCCCTGCCTGGAAAACACAGGGCCTTGTGGTTTTCCTTAGATTGAACCCTCCTCCCCAGGTGACAAGGAGCAATTGGCGGATACACCTCCCTCTTTCCCAAAGGACACACAGCAAACACATCAGAAAAAAAGCAAGGTTGCAAGACAGCCAGAGAGCTCAAAGAAGGCAGACGGGCTGGAGAGCAAGGGCTCCCACAGAATAGCACCTGGCCAGGGCCCTAGGCTTCCCCGTGTCCTGAAGACCCTCATACTGCCTGTATTTTGGAGGTTCCAAGTGGGTCTGGTCCAGCTTACTCGAACCCCCAGCCTCCTGCCCAAACCACCAGCCCTCTGCTCCCCACACGCAAATGCACACACATCTACGTGTTGGGACCTGGGAGCATCATTGGCTCACCTGGGAATATCTTACTACTGAATCATCCATTAGAGCCAGTTAGCCTGGGATAGCTGCAAAAAGATGTGATTTGTAGTGCCAATAGGATAAGGCAGAGGCGATGCTGGGCCAGGTCTGAGACTAGGTCTCCAGTCCAGAGGCCTTGCAGCTTCCACTGTTGTGCTGCAGACCCGTCTACTGCTGTATGAACTAACCTGGCTGACCTGCTGGAGAGTGAGAGACCTCTTGGACAGCAAGGTCCAGCCACCCAGCTGAGGTTACAGACAGTGAACAAGCCCAACTGAGAAAGGCTGAGCCAAACCCATATTCCCAACTCAAAGAATTATGAGCTAAGTAAAATTGTTATTGTTTTGTATTCCCAAGGTTTAGGGATGTTCGTTACAGTGCAATAGCTAATTGATACACACCATATCTCCATTTTACAGAGAAGGAGATTGAGGTTTCAATGGACACATCGCCTACCCACTCTCCCATCAAGAGGAAACCAAAGGATACAGCAGCAGTGAATGAAAAGTGCACACCCAGGAGTTGGGTGGCCGCCACAGTTGGTGCCAGCAGTTTTGGTTGCATTATTAACAGAATCATTAATGAAGATGTATCGTTGCAGATAAAGCTCATGCCAAGGGTGCCTTCCAATTGCTTCTGACATTTTTGTACATTGATCAAGAGGACAGTCTGTCAGATCATGCCAGATAAAGGGCCAGCACCAGTCTCCTCACTACAAACCTTGGGACCACGAGGAGGGGGCTTCTCTATCCCCAAGTTGGCTGTGCTCTGAATGGTGACAAAAGGGAGGTGAGGAAGAAAACTCAGAGCCAGCTTGGCTTCCCACTGACAAGCAGGGGCTTCCCCTGTGCTCCTGCAGTCCAGAGAAAGTTAGGTGTTTTCTACACCTGCCATGCCTTTGCAACTGCTATTCCTTCTGCCTGGTATACCTGTTCTTCTTTCCTTGTTAGAACATGACCAACTCATGTGCAGCCATCAAGGCCTAGACAAGTTAATTTCTTTTTAGGTCTTGTTCGCCCCTGTTTCCAGATAGGATCTATCTCTCTACGGCTCCCTCTCCCCACCCCCAAGCTAAAATGAGCAGTTCAGTACCACCTCTCCCACCAGCATGGGACTATCTCAAGGTCAGGAGCCATGCTCCCCACACTCTTCCCACAGGCCCACACAGGACGTGGTCCCAGCAGGTACTTGACTATGTATGGATTTGCCTTGGCCTAAATTAAAGCAAGTTATAGGGATATCAAACTCAGTCACCATCTGATTACACGTCTCCAGGAATATGCATTTCCAAGACACTGTGTCCATTTCCACCATCTCAAACCCGGTCTTGGGTCTGAGTCACTGTGTGGGGTCCAGGGGGTAGGAGTTGTAAAAATTTATATATCACAAGACCCCACCTCAGATAGCACATCAACCTCTATGCAGATGGAGATCCAGAATTTGTATTTTAAAGACTTTGCCCTCTGCCCATGCCCATGGTTCCTCTTGTACATGACCAGGGCTGGCATTGGCTGGCCTGGAATAGAGGTTTTCAAACTGGGTTCCAGAGTACCCTAGGATCTACAGGGGCATAGGGTACAGGTGGGAATTAGGGGAGGTGCAGGCTCCCTCCCTGCTTTGAATCTGGCACCTAGCTTCCAACCTGTCCTATATATCAGGACTCATAGGCAATTATTTTCCTTTCAATAGGCTTGTTAACTTCCATACAGTGCAGGTAGGAGTATAATTAGGACAATCACTTTGGAAAATAGTCTGGCAATAAAGATACACAATGCCTATGATCAAGCAAGTTCACTCCTGGGTGTGAACCCAAAGGATATGAAGGCATGCGCCCCCAGAAGATACACACCAGAGTGTTCTGGCAGCTTTATACAGAAGTCCTAAATTGGAACAAGCAATCAAGAGGAAAAGATAACACATTGTGTCTATTTCATGCAATGGAATACAACACAGCTAGAAAGAGGACAAGCTACAGACACAACCATAACATGGATGAACAATACAGATGTTATTCTCAGTGAATAATATGCAAAGCCATATGCAAAAGGGCACATACTGCACAATTTCCCTGACATGAAGTTCAAGACAGGCCAAATGATTCTTGGTGATATTGATTTGAACAGTGCTGCCTGTAGAGGTGCTGGGCTGGCAGTGCTCTATTTCCTGAGCTGGGTAGTAGTCATGTGGGTGGGCACATATAAACATGAATGGAGCTGTGTTTAGGTTTGTGTACTTTATATAAGCTGCATCTTGGGGAAAAAAAGTTTTAATAAAGTGAGTTTGTTTAACAACTACTAGTGTCGAGAAAGAGACACTGGCCTCAGAGATTCTCAGATCTGGATTCAATCCTGGCTTTGCTTCTCACCAATCATGTGGCCTTGGGCAAGTCCCATCACCACTCTGAGCTCACATGGATCGAGGCTGCCAAAGGTGAGTAGTCTGTGACATCTGGTGTCCATAAAGGCTTGGGAATCCCTCTGACTCCACAAAGATTACACAGGGCCAGGTCTAGCCAAATCAGCAATT
The DNA here is from genome assembly GCA_003508835.1 of Eonycteris spelaea. Taxonomy (NCBI): domain Eukaryota; kingdom Metazoa; phylum Chordata; class Mammalia; order Chiroptera; family Pteropodidae; genus Eonycteris; species Eonycteris spelaea. The sequence goes on along the minus strand of PUFA01000285.1, from coordinate 1,553,823 downwards.
CGAAAGAGGGCATTGGGTCTTCTGGCGGGAACACAAGGCCCTGCTGCTGCTCCCAAGCCTATAGCAAAGCATGCCAGTCCTATTGACCTGGGGTCCCAGTGGCCTGCTCTATCCAGCAACATGGTCTCTCTCCATTCCTCCAATAGATCTTGCTTGTACCTCACCACAGGCCATTTGCACATGCTCTGCCAAGATCACTGTTCCCTAGTTCCCTGCATGTCTGACTCCTTCTCAGTATTCAAGTCTCAACTTTATGTCCTCCTCTGAAAAGCTTCCTGTCAGCTCAGCCAAATGCTGGAAAGGCCAGCCCTGCCCTCATTCCTCTGCATGAGCACCTCTTATGATTATAATTTTAATTATTTGTTTTTTGGATTATTTGTTTCCGTTAGCCACACCAGACTGAGCTTCACAGAAGCAGATCATGTTTAATGCTATGCCCACAGATAGTCTGCTCACAGCGGAGCCAGGTGGATATGTATTGGATAAATAAGTGAATAAATGAATGGATAGCCAACACTAGAACCTTCTGAAATTGCAAGCATAAATGGAGGTTATGCAAGGAGCAGAGGCAGAGATCACCAGAGTGAGGGATGGGGGCTGGGGCCTCAGCAGAGAGTGGGATGAACCAGCATCAGGGGTAAGGAACACAGCATTGCCAGTAACAGCTCTAGAATCAGCCTTATCTGAAGGCACCATTTACGAACCCCAACCATGAAGCAAGGCTACCTGGGCTCAGATCTTTACTCTGCATCATTCCAGTGTTATTTACCCAGGTTGCTCACTACTCTCATAGCAGTAGCCTATGCAACCATTGTGGAGATTCATCATGGGCTGGTGCAGAGAGTGCTTAGAACAGAGCTGGCTACACAAATGTTAAAACTGTTTTGAGATTTGCCATGGGCAGTGGGGTGTTCACACCTACCAATTTTGTAGATAAGGAAGCACAGAGATAGTCATACCATTGGTCAAGGTGAAGCCAGGATTTGAGCCAAGTCCGCACTCTTGAGCCCAAGCACTTCCCCTGTTGTGCCCCGACTCGTATTCCATGAACCACCAAGGAGCCGACACCGATGCAAGAGCAAGAGGGAGTTTATTTCAGACTCGAGCCGGACCGCACTCCGCACACCGAGGCAGCAGTGAGTAGGAGGCAGTCCCAAACATGGGGCCTCAGGGGTATTTGAGGGGAAAACAAACTGCAAGCTCTGGGAGCAATGCCTTGGCGTTACAGGATTGGTACAACAAGCTTGACCTTTAGTGGGATTGGCTGGGTGATAGTGCCAAGGAACAAGGCGGGAATTTGGAGAGTTAGGGGTCTTTCGACTTTCCATAGTTGCTCCGATTGGCTGTGTCTAGGGTGGGGTGATTGTCTCGCTATCTGCGGTTTTTCCGGGAACTGGCCATGTGCCTAAGATGGAGTCTTATACCTAAGATGGAGTCACTTTGGCTGTTCATCCCAACCAAGGCAGAAGGACACTAGAGTCTGGTGTTCTTCAACTCTCAGCTCGTCATCCTCCACCCAAACACACACTGTATGACTTTGGCCATGTCAACACCCTCTAAGCATAGATTCCCACCCTCAAGTCGTGGCCCACTGCCCACTCCAACACCCTCAAAAGGTCTGGTCAGCTAAATGTTCTGCCCAGCACCTTGCCTATCTATCCTTACTGGTGGTGCAGACCAGCACCATCCTCTCAACTCACAGCCAGCAAGTTAAAAAATACACCTAAATGATGTTTCCATTGACTTTCCCTGAGTTATGGCTGCGGCTGCTGCCAGCTCTGACTCCAGGAGGCCTCAGAGGAGAATGTGCTGCTCTGGATGAGCTAGACCAAATGCACATCCCACCTTGAAGCCCAGCAGGTGCCCTCACCTTTCTCACCTGTGAAATGGAAGCTTAGCAAGTCCCCTCTCTGAAGCTCACTGGGTGGGCGCATTTCCACAACAAAACATCTGTAATTGGCTCCTCCAGTCCGAACAGTGGTATGAGGGTTAAGGAAAGATTAAAAGTATAATTTCAGGAGAAGATAAAGGACTTTTAGAATTGTGGCCAAGTCCTCCATGCTCTGGAGCATTGGGCTCTCAGCTGAAGAGACATGAAGAGGGGCTGGAACATTTAGCAGAAGTGGAAATCAAAGCCAGAGTGTCCTTGGAAATTTTGGAGAGGAAGCTGCTGCACTTTCCACAGTGCTCAGTGTTAAGGGTGGAAAGTTTTCCAGTAAACGACATTAAGGATTTACTCTGATTCTGTTAACCAGGTGTGGTAATCTGTTCAAAGATATGCTAAGGGCCGATTTTCATTTTGTAATCTGCTTACTTGTTTTGAAGTTAACCAGGGTGTGGTAATCTGTTTACTTGTTAACCAGGGTGTGGTTCTAGGTTTTATAAACTGCCTCCTCTGGAAGCTCAGGGCTGATTCTCTGACCCTGCATGGTGGAGAGAGTCAGTTGCCAATCCGGCTAATAAAGGCTCATAAATTAATCTCAATTGGCTCCGTGGGTCTCAGATTTGAACACGCCACAAACACTCAGGGTGAGGCTGAACGTCTTGAGAGTTGTGAGTTCAGCACACTGGTTCACTCATGGGGTGAGTTCTCTCCAACTCCCCTCCTGGGGAAAGAATCGTAAGTGTCTAAGGTCACATTGGCCTCATTTAATGCCCCTTTTTCCACCCCACCCTCTCTCACACACACCTGGTCCTCATCTATTTACAGGTGTGCCCCTGGCAGACCCCTTGGCTATCCTCTCAACAACTGTCTCCCTTCTCCCCAGATAACCAAAAGCCAGACCTATTTTTAGCCACAGCCTCTAGGGCTGTGCTGTCCATTACGATAATCCTAGGCGCATATAGCTATTTAAATTTAAATTAATTAATATTCAATCTAATAAAAATTCAGTTTCCTTGGTCTCACTAGCTATATACAGTTCAAGTACCAATAGCCACATGTGCTAATGGATACCATATAGGACAGCACAGATCTAGACATTGCCATCATCATAGAAAAAGAAAATGCTTTTAGACAGCTCAGCTTTACAGAGTGATCCTGATCTAAACCAGTCATGGAATTCCATTTCCCATTGCCATTCCCCATTGGTCTGTTGTAGTGTGACTTATTCTGAAACAGTGAGGCAATAAAGTGAAGACTGGGGAAGATGATTCCTCCTGTTGTAAAGAGATAAACATGGGAGGAATACACTGTAGCATAGCTACCTCCCCCTCCCTGCCTCCAGCACTTAAAGGTGGTAGTGAAAAGATATGATGGCAGGAGCTGAGGAAGCTATTCTTGCAGCCATAAGGCAATATGCCTAAAAACAAAAGCCAACACACTGAAGGGGACAAAACTGAAGGATGGAAGGAGACTGGAGATCCATTGAGCTGTGGAACTAGCTGCCTCTGAGCTTTTCTTTATATATACTAATTCAATGTCTTTATTATTCAAACCACTGTAGTTGGAGATTTCTGTTATCTGCAGCTGAATGCTTTCTAAGTGATACCTGCATTCAGCTTTCAGAGGTCTGAGTAAGGTGCTCCCTCTCAGTGAAATGTCTCCATTCTCATTTCTTTTGAAATTCCATCCATGTTTTAGGGCCCAGATCAAGGACCACCTTTCCTTAGAAGCCTTCTCTTAACTCTGCCCCACCTCCCCACCCCCACCCCCGCTCCCCACCCAAAGCTAAAAGTGACCACTCCCTTCTGTAATCTCAGATTGGTCCCTGCCCTCCAGCACTTGGCACCAGTCAATGGCAGAGTGAGGGCAGGAATCTATATCCATCTTCCTGGAGCTGTACTCCTGGGCCTTAGAAAAGCGTCTGGCAAGTAGCAGGCACTCAACTAATACTTGGTGAATAAAAGCATAGATGCTTTATTTTAGCATCTCCACCATGCTCTACACATGTGTACGTTTACACTACAGTTTATGAAATGAAGGAGTAAATTTCTCACAGATCTCAGAAGCAGAGAAACTCTAAGTAGGCTGTCTACCACTACCTCACACCATATAACCCAAAGACATCCTAGTAAATCAGAGTCAAATGGAGAACCAAAAAGTTGATATTTTTTATATATTTTTTAATTCTATGTGGGGTCCATAGATGGATAAATGAATAAACAAAATGTTGTATATACATACAATGGAATATGTATTCAGCCTTAAAAGAAAGGAAATTCAGACACATGCTACAAACATGGATGAAACTTGAAAACATTATGCTAAGTGAAATAAACCATTCACAAAAATACAATTATGCAATTACATTTAAATGAAGCACCTAGAGTAGTCATTGTCTGTGTGCAGCTTCTCTTTGTCCAGAGCCTTCTGAACCACAAGTTAATTATCTTCCCCTTTTCATACACACCCAATATACGGAGGTGGAACCAAGTTAAGATAACCACAATAAGGATTCCCATTTGGGCCCATCAATACATTCTAAAATTCATCTAGAAATTTCAAATTAAAAATATCTAGAATTTCAAAATTCATAGCACTCTTGAGAACCCACCAGGTGCACTTTGTGCAGCCCCACCTTGAGAATGAGAAATTTCTCTGATTTAGGCCCTGAGCCCTCTCTCTGGGAGAAACTTCCAGTCCAGTGTCCTCCATGGCTCCTCACCCTGCCTTTTGAGGGGTTCTTTCCCCTCCCCTGTTTCATTTCTTTCTAGACTGTATCTCAAGTAAGCTATCTTACTTTCTCAACCCATTTCCTGTTTCCTAGAAGGGGTGAAGGCATGAATGTCATTTCATCCCTTTTGAAGTCTCAAATAATCAAAGGATTGTGTAGGCCAGGCATGGATTTCATTAAAATCATATTCCTTTAAAAACCTAGCAGGCATCCAATCTACTTGCCTTAGGTCTGTTCTATGTGCTAGTTGCTACATCCAAACATTTTTACAGGAGATAAATGCCTTTGCTTTAACACCCATGGACCTCTTTCTCTCAATTTAATGATTGAAGCTATCTGAAATAGGTGGGAAGGCCACACCATTAACCTAATATTTACCCTCAGGCACCTTAATCCTGTGACAGATGTTGCAGGGTTTCTGGCCCAAAGCTTTTAAATATTATCTCAGACTGTTAGGAATCAAGAAGCAGCTGAGAACAAACTGGTGCTTGCTAGATGGGGAGGATTTGAGAGGCTGGGTGAAAAAGAAAAAGGGATTAAAAAGTACAAATTGGTAGTTACAAAAGAGTCACAGGGATTTGTAGTACAGCATAGGGAATACAGTCAATAAAATTGTAATGTATAGTGCCAGGTGAGTACTAGAATAATTGAGGGATCACTTCGTAAATTATATAAATATCTAAGCATTGTGCTATACACCTGAAACTAAACTAAACTAAAATAGAAGCAGATGAGTGTTTTAGCCCAGCTCCATCCTGAACTTCTGACTTATTCCAACCCCTTTTCATTATTTTGAGTTGATTTCTTCCTTGTAATCCTTCCCAAATGCAGCCAACAGGAGTGAAGGAACATTACCAACATCTTCTTTTCCAATCTCTTCCCCTAAAATGATAAATTCAGGAGCCACTTGGTATATCATCAAATTGTCATAGGAGACAGGTTTGCAAAAATGGTTTGCAACTGTATTACATGGATCTCTGTCTTTCTAGTATCTAATATCAGTGTCTTTGCTACCTGTCCCTATACTGCTAAGCCAATGCCACTGATTTCAGGGTGTGCAATGGCAGCATCGCTCTTTCACATCAATTTCTATATGAGTCAGAATAAGACAGACTGTGTTAATAAGCCCCCCAAATTCAATGACGTAGACCATTCTAGAATTTACTGTTTGCTCACTTTTGGTCTGATATGGACTGATGGGGGTGTCTAAGACTCAAGGGTCCATCTCAGATGCAGCTATGTCATCCAAGATGACCACAACCTTGAAACAAAGAGGTAGAAAAAGCACACTAGGTCTTAGCTGCTTGAGCCTGGAAGTGACATGTATTGTGGAAACTGGAAAAACTTAACTCACACTCCCAGGTATGAGTGATCACAAGGGGCCTATGGAAAGGTTTTATTAGATAGTCAGTCAGGCATGAGTGACAGGAGAGAAGGCCTAGCTCTGTAACCATAGAAACTTCCTTTGAAGAACTTCCTTAAGGACCTCCCAGAAACACCTCCCTTTTAGGATTATAAATTGTCCCAAATCCTAGAGCACTAAGGCCATAAAAGCTGCTGGCTAAACCAGCCACAAATATATACACAGAAAATATTAGCCTAACCTACCCACCTACAACCTCAGCCTCATTATACTATTATAATATCATGACTATGCCTAGAAGTTCATAAATCTAGTAACAGACTGAATTCTGGGTAAGCACATGCGTAGCAGGCAAAGTGTTATCTAGCATCCAGCTGCCAGTCAAGGTACCTCACAGATAGATCATCTAGGACCTCCCATCACAGCCCAAATATAAACAGAGCTTCCCACCTCTGTGTTGCTACAGCTCTCCTTGCTGAAAAAACTGCGCCTCCCTTGGGGCGTACTCTGTCTCATCTCTTCACTTCCCAAATTCCACAGTGTTGCAGCCTTTCTTAGCATGGCCCCTCTCCTTCTAAAAAATACTTTTAATAATCTTGACTTTTCTAAATCTTGCTTACTGTAATTCTTTTCTATGCGTATACAGCAGGGAAGAACCGAGGGACTATGGCAACACCGCGTCCTCCCCATGTTCTGGACGGCACCAGATTTCATATCACCCCAGCAGTAACATTTTGAAGGGCAGAAGTAGTGCCGGCCCTGTAAACTCTCAATACTCATAACAAGCGAAAACTCCCTTCAATGGCAGGGCCCCAACTGAGAAGGATTTGCTGAGAGCAGAATCCAAATTGGGCAGAACAGACATGGTGACCAAAAAATAGAATGAACGAGAAAAGAGAAGGGAGGAAAGGAGGGAAGGGGAGGGGAAGGGAGAAAGGAAGAGAAGAGATAAGAAAAAGAGAAGGAGAGAGGAGGGAGGGAGAGAGGGAGTTAGGGAGGAAGAAAGGAAGGGGAGGAGTGGGGAGAAAGGGATAGAAAAGATTTAGGTGAAAGAGAAAAGGTAATACAAGACCTTTTATGTAACATTTCGTAAAATAACAAAAGAGGAGAGCTAGAGTCATGCAGCATAAAAAGCATTCTGACCCACCCTTCCTCTTGAAAGTTCAGAAAATTCATTTCATGTAAAAATAAGCATTAGAAAAAGATTGTAGTCAAAAACCCTTACAAAGTTGTCATAAGAAAAATGAGAATAATGAGCCATGTCCCTATAGATAATGAAGGCATTACAGAAATATATGCCCACAGAACACATGCTTCAAAACATAAAAACTGTATCCTAATATTGAAAAATGAGTCAACAAAAATTAAGAAAGTAATAAAAGATACAACAGATACAAATCATAATGAGAAGTCCTCAGAGAAGATGTGCTAGAACCAAGGAAAAACTAGGAATAAAAGAAAAACTCATTAAAGAATGAAAAGTAAACTAAAAGGAACACAAGAGCAAATAAACACAGCAGAAAACGCCTACGAGAACCAGAAGATAAAATGGTAGGAAATTCTTAAGCAAACAAAAAAATGGAAGCTATAAATAGGCTTCAAGAGAAAGTAACTATGTTGACAGCAAGCAAAAAGATCTAACATATGTATAACAAGTCACTGAAGAAAGAAACCAAAACTAGAGAGTCAATCAAAAGCAAAATACTGTAATTAAAAAAAAAAAACTTTCCTGAAATAAATAACTTGAAACAACACTAGGTTCTTGGAAAAACTGACCCAGAATATTCAACAGAGACATATTCTACAACATATTCTACGATGCCTTTGGGAATACAGGCAAAAAGAGATGAAGTCACTAATCAGGAAAATCAGGTTGGTATTAGACTTACCTGCATCAACACTTCCTTCCAGAAGCAACAGAAGGCATATTTACAATATTAAGGGAGAACAGCATGAGCCAAGAATGATATGTCTAAATAAATTGACTTTCAAGTATAAAGGTCATAAATAAACTATTATACAACTCATCTTCCAAGGCCCTGAGCATTACTTCTGCCACACTCCACTTGTGACTGAAGCAGTCATAAGTTCTCAGAGTCAAGGGTAGGGACATAAATCACACCTCTCAGTGAAAGTCCAAGAATTGTGGCCATGTTTTACAACTGCCACCAATGTTACATGAAGGGGAGAGAACCTCAGTAAGGGTAATTATTGCAATCAATTGAAACACATTAAATATCTTTCAATCCATGAGTTATTTTTAATCCCTACTTGATCACCACTGGACGATCAATTTAATTTACAAAACTGTTAGAGCAACCAAGGCAAGTATATATCCTGCCTTTCCTTTACAAACTATACCATCAAGTAACCAAAGAGTAGCGGAGAGAGAGTTTTTTCTCCATAGAAACATTTCGGCAAATAAATGGGACAGGAAATGATAGATTTAGGATATCACCAGTTTGTAACTAATAATAAATTAGAACTCTGGTACTGGGCATCAGTAGCTACTAACACCACAGATATGGTAGGACACTTTGCCTCTCTCTAGAGGAACACAGGACTCTCTGCCAAGTATTCTTGTCAAAAAAAAAAAAAATCCAACACTAAATCAAGTGTCTAGACCCACCTTCCAATTTACAGGAAATACAGAAACTATAAAAAAACTCTACAGGTCTAACAACCCAATTTCTGCAACAAATAAATTTCAAGGAAAAAACATGAAGGAGCAAACTTGCGATGAAAGATACTTGGGAGATACATCAGTCAATGTGATGTCGGGACTTTATTCAGACCATTTTTGTTCATTCTGACATCTCTGAGGCAATTCTAAATTTGAACAGATACTAGATATTTGCTAATATTAAGGAATTATTATTACATATGAAGTATTAAATAATGGTATTGTCAAGAAAAAGAGAACGGACACCAATAAAGAAATCAGAGATGAAAGAAGAGAAATTACAACAGACACCGCAGAAATACAAAGGATCATACAAGAATACTATGAAAAAGTATATAACACTAAATTTGATAACCTAGAAGAAATAGAACAGTACTTAGAAAAATACAACCTTTCTTAACTGAATCAAGAACTGAAAATCTAAATACTGATCAGCATTATTGAAAGTGAAACAATCATCAAAACCTACCAAAAAGTAAAGTCCAGGACCAGATGGCTTCACTATTAATTCTACCATTCAAAGATTTAATCCCTGTTCTCCTCAAACTCTTCCAAAAAATCAAAAGGAAGCAATACTTCCTAACTCATTTTATGAGGCCAGTATTACTCTGATACCAAAACCTGGTAAAGATAACACACAAAAAAAGAAAACTACAGACCAATATCTCTCATGAACACAGATGCAAAAATCCTAAATAAGATACTAGAGCAAACCGAATACAGCAACATATTAAAAAGATTATACCACAATCAAGTGGGCTTCATCCCAGGGGCACAGGGTGGTTCAACATACGCAAATCAATTAATGTATACACCACATAAACAAATTAAAAATAAGAATCATATGATCATATCAATAGATGAAGAAAAAGCCTTTGACAAGATATGACCTGCTGGCCTATTTATGATCAAAACAGTTAACGGAATTGGTATAGAAAGAAAGTACCTTAACATTATAAAGGCCATCTATGACAAACCCTCAGCCAACATTATACTTAGTGGAAAAAAATAAAAATATTTCCTCTAAGATCAGGAACAAGACAAGGCTGTCCACTATCGCCACTGTTATTCAGTATAACATTGGAGGTCCTAGCAAGTGCAATTGGGCATGAGAAAGATATAAAAGGCATCCAAATAGGAAATGAAGAAGTAAAACTGTCACTCTTTGCGGATGACATGATTCTCTACATAGAAAACTCTAAAGATTCCACAAGAACACTACTAGAAACAATAAGCAAATACAGGAAAGTTTCTGAATACAAAATTAATATTCAAAAATCCATAGCGTTCCTGTACTCTAATAATGAATTCTCAGAAAAAGAAGTGGAAAAAATAATTCCTTTTGCAATTGGAAAAAAAAGAATAAAATACCTAGGGATACATTTAACAAAACATGTAAAGGACCTATATGATGAAAACTATAAGACCTGTTAAAAGAAATTGGAGAAGATACAAAGAAATGAAAAGATATTCTGTGTTCTTGGATTGGAAGAACCAGCATAGTTAAAATAACCTTATTACCTAGATTTTTAACATGCTGGCACCATGTGGCTATCATTGTTGCTACAGTCCACTGACCCTCAAACTGTTTCAGGAGAGAGTAAAATAATCATCTGTCTGGTTTAAACAATCATCGATTTGGTTTTCTGTTGTTTTTAAAAAGCAGCCAAACCTAGATCCTAATCAATAAACTCATTCTATTAAAATGTACCCATGATGCCTAGGGCCAGCAGGTTGCCTTATGCCAGATTCTCACAGAAGCAGAGCCTGAGGCAAGTATCAAGATGCATTAGAAAAGAAGTTTTGACAGAAACCAGTAAAGAAGCAAGGGAAACAGGAGAGAGCAGGAAAAGCCAAGCAAGCATGCATTTTAGTCCTGGCCAAGGCTTGATCCCAGGGAGCTCTACTGTGTAGATTACACCTCTAAGTTTGTACTGCCTTAAAGCAAGAAGTTGGGTTTTCCTGCTATAATAGATTGGCTGGTGGTGCCCAAGAAAGTGACTGTCAACTCTCAAGCACTCCAACTCCGCTGTATGGAGTGAAGCATACCCAAGGGTGATTCTCTGAAACAGGTTTAAGATGTGAGCTGCCAGCCAAGAACACAGAGGAAAGGGGATTAGGTATGTGGTTCCCATAAGGAGAACTTTGGACGCCAAACCCAGGTAGTGGGGGGAGGGGCTTCCAGACCATTGTGATCCCTACCCTTTCAATCTCCCCTACCAGCCTCAGCTGCCCTCCTCACACTGTGGCCCCAGAGGAGATGAACAGTGACAGCCTCAAAGACACCCCCCCCCCAGGGACCCTAAGCCAAGAGTGCTGTCTGTCATATGCTGTGAGAACTGTGAGAACCATGTTGCTGAGTAAACAATGCTGGTGTTGCCTTGAGAAGGCAACAGTTTCCAGTACATGGGGCTGAGAATGTAGAGTCAAGAAGTATAGTGACTTGCCCAAGGTCACACAGATAAAGTGGAGGGTCTGAGGTGGGTGGGCAAAGGGAGAAACAATATTACAGAAAAGCCTAAAACTGTGAAAGAAACTGGGGGAAGTAGACCCTAGGCTCTGTAGGGAGCCAGGACAGCTTATGAGGGCAGGGTGGCCCTAGTGGGGCAGGGTGAATCCCTGTAACAATTTCAGGGGTCATTTGCTGAGCACCTCCATGAACTAAAAGCTTGACCTCCGTTAGCTCCTGCACTCCCCCCATAATTCTCAGAGGCGCCATCTTCTTAGGTTCTCCCAGTAACAGATACTGAGAGAAGGATTTGAATGCAAGGAAATTCTGGTGGGAAAAATCCACAGAGAATGAGACTGAGGTGGGAAGAAGTCAATAATGGTGTATTGTCAACACAGGTCCCCCTGGGGGTGCCTGGAGCTCCATCCAGCTAGAGAAGCTGGGAGACAGAGCTGTGCTAGCCCAGAGAAAGATCGTGCGTACAACTGCAGTGACTGGAGCAGAAGCAGGCACGGCAGCACCCACTACAGGTAGGTCCTTTTATTCTCCCACACAGAGGGGAGGGGCTGCCCATGGCAATGTAGCTGGGAGGCATGGCCATGTAGGCCTATTTGACCCTGGGCATAAGATCTTTCCACCCTTGCAGTTGTTTCTCCTTTTTTAGTTCTGAAAATAGCATTTGCCAAAGTTTTAGAAACTGTGTACATTCTTTATTTCAACAGCTTCAAGATTTGAATGATGCAAAGCTCTTAATTTAGACATTGGCATTTTATTTACTCAGCTTGATTAACCCACTCTGGGGGATAGAAGATCACTGTCTCACGGTCTTCAAATACCTGAGAAGGAAGAGCAGCCAAGTGGCCATACCCCACTGGGGATGGAGCAGCCCTGGGGACTGCACACCCCCTCACTTGCCAACCCTTAGAGCCAGGCTACCCTGGGCTCAGATCTCAGGTCTACCCTCACCAGCTGTACGATGTGGACAAATTGCTTAGCATCTCTGTGCCTGGTTTTCATCGTTTGTAAAATGGAAAAGGCAATAGAACCCTCCTACTAGGGCTGTTGTGAAAATTCAATACAATAACCTGTGCAAAGTGCACAGAGCTATACCTGGTACTTAATAAATGCTGGCTCAACCTCTGCTTCAGGGGAGCAATGTGGTGCGGGAAGCAGACTTGGACATAAACATGACCACCCAGTGTGATTAAGGCTACAGAGAGGGAAGGAAGGGGCTGTAGAAACCCTGAGAAAGGGGTGGCTAATACAGAAACTTCACAAAGAGCCAGCAGAAGTAAGTTTTGAGGGATAAGCAGGAGTTTACAGGTAGAACAGTGGAGGTGTCGTGAATATGTGTTTTGGAATGTGGTGGCTATACAATATCCAAACACCTTCTTATTTGGGAGGGAACTTCTATGTAGACTCTCAGGTCTATAGGCTACTCCTGTTTGGGACTCTGAAACTTAATATCTGGGTCAAGGGCCACAGTAGAGTACTGACCAGATTGGCTTAAATGCTCAGGTCCCTCTAGCCTCCACAGCCCCTGAAAATTCTCCTGTTCATTCTGTAAGCCCTGAGATTGAGTCAAGAAAGCCACCCCCCCCGCCCCCGCCATTTACCTAGGGTGGACAGAGTCACTTCTGTTGCTTGCAACCAAGAATCCTGGAGTGAATTCCCGGCAGAAAGACCAGAATGAGCAAGAGATTGTAAATAACAACATAAACTGAGCCACTTCAAAATGGAGGCAGAGCTGCCACGCTAGAGGAACTGCCCTGCATATCTTATGCCACAAGCCTTGGAAGGTTAAAAACAGGGCAAAATAACTTTTGGACATGGCCTAAGCAAACATGTTTCCCAAAGAACTGTTTGCAAAGATAACAAGAAAGCAGTTATGATAACTACTGGACCGATGACCAGAGGACTGAAAATTAAAAACACTGTTTAGAATTAATATCACTGTATTATCTTATCTGCACCAACAGAAATACCTTATTTCAACTGATATAATTATTTCCCTTCTCTTTCTCATAAATACCATTTCCTTTTTCTCATAACTGGTACACTATTTGGGCTTCTGCCTGAATTAGTGCTTCCCGAATAGCTATTTTTATTGATCTCAAATAAATGTTGTTGCCTCTCACTTTGAAATGTTCTTTTCTTTTTAGGTTAACAAGATGGAAGGGAGATACTCCTTTAGTGATCCTGGCCCTAATCCCCACCCACCCAACTCCTTCCCCAAGCTTTTCTCATTGAGACTCACTGCGATCAATCAAGCAGGTGGCTGGATGGCGGGGCAGGAGGAGGTGGCTCTCACTCCATTTCACAACTAACAATTTTGAGCCCTGAAGAATTAGTGACTTGCTGAAGGTCATCCATAGACAGAGGGGACCAAGTGGGTTTCAGTGGAGGACTGGATACCTGGCCAGGCTCTGCCCTTGCTCCAGTCAGGACCCCTGGGACCTCCAGATAGGCAGGTCTGTCCCCCAGTTTGTTAACAGCAAGCCTGTGAAACTTACATCCCAGAACAGACACTGAGACCGAGGTTTAAAAATTAAGCCCATCTTGGCCACAGATGTGCATCCTAGGGAACCACAGGGAATGAGGTTTTTGTTTAAAGCCAACTATGAGAAGGAGAATGAATTTGGAGCCCGAGGAACACAGTGCCTAGTGCTCATCATTCACTCTCTGGTACTGAGTGGGTACAAGGGTGGAAAACAGGAACCAAGGGGCAGGTTCATTAACTGAGCACCAGCAGTTTGCCAGGTTTACGATGGGCCTTTGTGCCCTCCAGAATCTTTTGGAAACCACCTGTAGTCCTGCAAAAATCAGTGTTAGTCTCAGAAAGATGTTGTGACATCTTCAAGGGGTGACATAGTCAAATCAAATCTGTCTGACCCAAGACCTTAAGATGAGGGGTGGGTAAACCTTCATGCAGGTCAGAGCACGGAGAAGGGCTTTGAAGCAGAAAGGCAGCCTGGCAAAGACAAGGACATTTCAGAAAGCTGATCCTGTCATTGTTATCATTGTTCTTAATGTAAATAAGATCACATCTCTCCCCTCCTTAAAGCCCTCCAATGACTCCTCTTGTGCCCTGAAAATAAAGTCTAGAGTCTTTGCCATGGCCTATAGGGCCTCATGTGATCTGCCCCTCAACTCCTAATTCTCGTCAGTGGTACCAAATCCCCTCCTGTGTCAGGGCCTTTGCACAGGCTATTCCTGGCATGCTCTCTTCACTCCTTATCCACTTAATTTTTGCTCTTCCCGCTGCTGCCCTCCCCACTACACGGAGTCTTCCGAAGCTGTGGGCTGTCTCCCATAACTAGCTCCAAGTAAAGGGGGCACTCTCATGTGCCCTGTTTCTTTAAGAGCACTGAATGCAGGTTATAATTTTCTGCGCCATTATGTTCAAGGGAGGAAAAAGTTGCTTCTTGGGGGAGTGAAAAAAGTTAGATAGTGCAATTATTTGTGGCACTGCACAACAAAATCTTATTCCTTAGTATTGTATCTCTCGTTGAGAAGAAATTAAATTTAAATAACTGTAATTAAGTTTAATTAATTTAAATAATTTAATTAACTCATTCAATTAATTAGATGTTTCTCCTTGGGGAATGATAATGAAAAAAGTAGGAAGCGCTTCTTAAAGCATCTGTGAGTTTGCTTCTGTTGTGTCTGATGTCCTCACATCTGCCAGGGCAGGCCCAGGTCTATCAGTCCTGCTGTAGCTCCACCTACCATGTCCCAAGCCCTGTAGAGAACAATCCAGACAAGGTTCTGCTGTAGAGAATCCATGCTGGGTCTCCTTCCCCTGGATCCTGAAGCATTGGGGAACCATAGTAGGTTTGGGATCCAGAAAGGAAAAACTTCCTGGGCTGGTGCATTTTCAACCAGAGGTCACAGCTGCTGCTGCCTCCCAAGCCTCCTCACCCAGGACCCATGACAAGGCAGGCCCAGGACAGGAATAGAGCAGCCCACAGCTTCTGCAAGCCTGAAGGGGGTGGATGCAGCTAAACTGGGCTTAGCAGGTAGCTCACTCAAGCTGGTCAGAGTCTGGGCTGTGGGTGGGGAGTAGGGCAGGACTCCT
Organism: Eonycteris spelaea; assembly: GCA_003508835.1. Lineage (NCBI taxonomy): Eukaryota > Metazoa > Chordata > Mammalia > Chiroptera > Pteropodidae > Eonycteris > Eonycteris spelaea. The sequence continues at coordinate 1,538,634 of PUFA01000285.1, read as the reverse complement.
GGGTTTCTGGGCTCACCAGGCTCTCCCTCACTATCTGGGGGGCTTTGGGCAGGGCTGGGCCCTGGTGGAGGCTTTGCAACTTCCAGGAGAACTTGACTGCCCTAGAAATGAGGATAAACAAGCTATGATAAACATAGCACAGCCGATGTATATATTGACCCACCCACCTGGTTTCCAAAAGGATTCACAACGGCTTTCATAAGAGGCAAAGAAATGAGTATTTAGAGCAAGCCACAGTTTACACATCAGGCCCTCACGTCACAGGCCTCAGGGAGTAGAACCAAGACAAGACGAATCTCTGATCTCTACAGGAATCACCTCTCAATGGAAATGAGCTCCCCACCAGGGGAGGAGCGCAAGCAGAGGCTGCAGCCCTTGGTGGAGGTGTGGCTGGGAAGGGGTCCACGCATCAGATGGAGGCTTAGCCAGATACTGTTAAGACTCTGCTAAGAGATGACACCAGCCCTGCTTGCTCCATCATCACCCCTGCCCACAAAGCAGCCAAGGATACAGCCTGAGATAAAGCTGAAGATGGAAGCCATTTGCTGCCCCCTTCCTCCTTCCCTGGGCCAGAGTTACCAGACCGGCTTAAAAAATGGAGCAGGGAAAATACCCTTTATCTTAGTTCCTGGGATTGCTATGCTGAAGTCTGCAGATCCAAAGAAAGCCCTGCCCTCAGACATAGAGCAAGGCTACCTGATGTCTGGGGGACCCCAACCACATGGTCATTCAGTTCCCAGCTTCGGCACTGCTTGCTATGCGCCCTTGAGCTGGTTGCTTCCTTGCTTCCCTTCTCTGAACACACAGTCCCTAGTCAGTACAATGAGGGTTTTGCCTTGCTCCTGGAGAGCCGTCCCAGGATGATACCCAGAGTATATAGAACAGCAGCCCCTACCTCCTCCCCAGCCCAAACCTTGGCACAGTTGGCAGTCCCAGTTCCCTGGGCCCCACTGCCCTAGTTCTGGGCTTGTCCTTGGGGTCTGGAGGACACCTTCCCTGTGCTTGCTATTTCCTCTGTCATGTATCCCTTCGTGCCAGGCTCTGAGCAAGATATACTCAGCCTGGGCCTAGAGGAGCTCCCTGTCTAGCAAGGGTGGTGGTCAGTGAACAAGAATGTACATAAATTGCTAACCTAAAAATGAAAGGGCCTTTCAAAGCAAGAGGCAACAAGCCTTTACTGAGATCGGTAAGAATATAGCTATTGAGGAAGCACTGATTCAGGCAGAAGCCCAAATAATGTTCTTATTAGGAGACAAAGGCAATGAGTATTCATGAGAAAGGGAAAGGGAATGACTACATCAATAGAAGAAGGCATCTCTATTAGAACAGATAATATAGTGATGTTAATTCTAAACAGTGTTTTTAATTTTCAGTTCAATAGTCATCGTAACTGCTTTCTTGTTATCTTTGCAAATAGTTCTTTGGGAAACAGGTTGCTTAGGCCCAGTCCAAAGGTTATTTTGCCCTCTTTTTAACCTTCCAAAGCTTGAGGCATAAGACATGCAGGGCAGGTCCTCTGGCATGGTAGCTCTGCCTCCATTTTAAAGTGGCTCCATTTTAAAGTGGCTCCATTAATATTATTGTTTACAAAATAAATATGAAAAATTATGGCAGGGTGAGGGAATAAATTGATGAGGTGTTCAGGGAGGTGTCCGTGAGGAGATGGCATCTGAACATAGACATCTGAGCCAGCCAGCAGGACATCTTGGGAGAGAGCATTCTGGGCAGAGAGGACAGCTAGTACAAAAGCCCTGAGGAAGATCTGGGCTTGACGTGCTTGAGTACGAAGAGGCTGAAGCTCAGGGAGCAAGTGGGAGAGTGGTGGGAGGGGCAGTCCAGGTGGACCAACTGGTGTGGGCATTGTGGGCCATTGGGAGGCTTGGACTGGGGGAGGTGGGAAACGCAGCACAATTCCGAGAGGAGAGACTGAGATATTTAATAAGGAAGTTGCCTTCTGTGGCCTCTAGAAGGGAACTCACCAAATCTTCCTCCAGGGGCCACCTCCCACTCTAGACCAGGCCTGAATGTTGCATTTTTTATGCTGCCTGATGAGGAGGCTCTTGAAACTGTAACTGAAATAGAAGGTCCACATGCCTCTTACCTCTGTATGTCCAGAGAGACTCCTTAGCTGTGGGTCTGGGTCATGCGATGCCCAGCCCCTGCTGCCTGGGGTAAAGGCATCTGGCTTCCACAAAGGGCCCAGTCCAGCCCCTGTGCCTGTGACCTCTACCTCACAGCCTGGGGACAGGGAAGAGGACCCTGCTACTTGGGCAAGATGCATGGTAGGAAGCCTTCACTGGTCATCACTGAAGTCATGAGTTGTATAAACTGTCAAGAATCTGTGGATGTCAGAATTCTTGCCCTGTCACCCTACATCAACCCAGAGCTCCCACCAGGGCCTATGCATGAAGGTGGTGTGGGGGGTGGGAGGGGGGAGGGGGGCGGACTGCACGCAGGCAGACCAGTGGACTTATGATGCAAATGCGTAGAACTGAGCTGAGATCAGAGCCCCAACACAGGCCCCTGGTCTACCAGGAGACCCTGTTCCCCTCTAAAATGGAGGAAGAGTAGAGGTGGACAGGGGAAGTGTTGGCAGACAGAGCGCTCAAAGGCCAAACCTGGCAGAGCTCTGGGGAGAGGGGTTCAAAGTCAGAGTTCTGATGCCTCCTGGTGATTGCAGGAGGAGCGACAGGCGCTGTGCTTCTAGGACATGGCTCCGGCCTGCCCTGAGCAGGGGTGGGGGAGGGACACGTGCACGCACGTACTCGCACGTGGGTCAACCCGCGCAGGCACCCATATCCATGTGTGCACCCAAACCCAGGATCTCAAGATTCATTCACTCTTTCATGCTTTGTATTCATTCGTTAGTGTTTTCATTCACCATAGGTTGACTGGGCCGTTCACTAGGTGTCAGCACTGGGGACACAACAGAGGCAGGTTAAATCTGCCCAGATAAAGGAGATAAAGATTGGCCTACACTGGCTGGACCAGGTGGGAGAAGGCTTCCCTGGGAAAGTGACATAGGAGACCAGGAATTGCAGGGAAGGGGGTTCCAGGCAGAGGGCACAGGTGGTATAAAGGCCCCGAGGTGAGAACAAGCCTTCATCATGGTGGGAGGGCATGAAAACCTCTTTGAACTTGTTAAATGCCGTGCCAGAGAAGGGTCAATAGGCAGAAGGCTGTCTCAGACTGAGGGCCATTTGGAGACAGGCTAAGAAGAGAAGGGAGGAGTGGTAGACTGAGGTTGGGAAATAGATCCCAAAAGGATCTGTGCCTCTTTTTGGGAACATGCCTTAATATCATTTGGAGGACTAGGGAAGGCCTGCTCTCAGACTCTGAGCTGTGAGTGGGCTAATTCTCCCATATTTGACCCTCTTGGCTTGTGACTGGTTTGGGAATGAGCATGTGACCCTTTCCCATCAAATAAGCCAGGCCTGGGACTTCAGCTCTGGACAACTTTGCTAAGCTGGTGGGAACCTTTGAGTCCTGACCTTTACCCATGCAGAGAGTATGAAACTAATACAGAGCTAAGGTGGACACAAGTTCTACAGGATATTAACCATGCTCCTGGATTCAACCGTGCCTGAAGTGATACATATCTGCTTACATGAGCAAATAAACTTCCTTCTGCTGAAATATGGAGAATGTTTCTGCCCCAGCCCAGGCCTCAAGGATCACAGAGCCAGACTGGACTCCGACAAGGAGGCCTTCCTTGAGTTGCCCCCACTTCCCTAAGAGCCCTCTCCAGGGGATCACTGCCTGTCCCCAAGCCTGTTTCTCCATTTTACAAGCAATGTGGCTTTGGGCAAGTTACTTCAATGCTCTGGGCCTATTCTCTCATCTGTAAACTGGGGTTAACAACATAATAACCTGAGACAATAACATAACACCTTCAATGAGGTGACAATATCAAGGCCCAACACCTGCTCATCACTCTGCATCTGGCAAAGTATTCTTCAATGACAGTGGGGCAAGTGGCCCTGCTAGTGGTTGCGCCTGTGTCTGCTTTGTCCAGCATCCAGCATAGGACCTGGTGCCTCATCACAGTTCTCTGGGAGCTTTGGTATCCTCATAGATGAAAAGTGCAGGACTCTGGCAGGCCAGCAAGCCCCACTCCTCTGATCATACTGCCCTGGCCTTCTCCCAGGGGAAGGGGTCCTTCTAGAGGCCATAGACCTTCAACAAGGAGTGGGGCTCGCCGCTGTGACACAGTCTCACACAACCTTTTGACCTTTTTTTTTTTTAAATCAAAACAGCAATCATGTAACTGCCCCAATCCACCAGGGATAGAACCAGAAACAGGTAGTCCTTCAAAAAAATATTTTTCTTTTTTCTTTTCTAACACCAAAAGCAAATCCATAGCCCCTGTCAAGCCAATCCCCAAGGAGAATACCTCTCTAAGCAGAGACTTTGGGCTCATCCTCCTAGACTCCAGCCTGAGTGGAGAGAGTGGGTCTCAGCCTGTGGGTCCGTAGGGTTGTTCCCCCCTGGGTCAGGGGGTGGCAGAAAAGTTATCGGCTCCAAACCATGCGAGAAAAACCAGCCAAACCCACAAAGCAAAAGAAAAAAAGACAAATTTGTTTTTAAAAAGTGAAACAACACCCCTAGAGGTGGCAGGCAGAGGCTAGGTGTCCTTGGCGCCCCTCAGAGGCCATTTGCCAGTGCTGGGTGAAGGCCTCAAGTGGCTCTGGCTTCTCCCTCAGAGGGGGATCAGGAGGACTCATGTGGCTCCTCTACTGATGCTGGGAGAGATGTGTGGCCACCCTTGAAGTGTGCAAAGTTCATTCAGTCGAAAGATACAAAAATATACAACTCGTGGCATCCAGGGCTGGGCCAAGGCAGAGGCCTGTGCATAAACACTGGATGCCTTCTGTGAGGGGCAGCAGCGTCTGGCAGGGGCATCCAGGCCCCTCCAAGTCCAAGGCCTAGGAGCTGGAGACTTGGAACAGCAGGACAGAGGCACTGGTGGGGCCCACATGGGTCCAGCGGGGGTCCCCGACAGTCTGGTTCTTTGGCACTTGGGAGCAGCCCCCTCGATTCCTCTTGGAATGCCCAAGGCCAGGGTGGCAGTAGCTTATTGGGTGTGGGCAAGCACTGCCCCAGCAGAGGGGCTGTGGGGCATTAGAGGGCCAGAGTGGGGTCCAAGGCCCTGCCCCCTATGAGTCCTCTCCCAGGATTTCCTTCACAAAAGCAGTGATGTCTGTCTTCTTGGTTTTGTGCAAGGTGAAGAAAGGATGCTCCTATTGGAGAACAGAAGATGTGAGGTCGAGGTGGCCCCACCTCCCCAAATCAGCCCCAGCCCCTCCCTGCTGTTCCTTCTGCCTGGCAAACTCCTACTCATCCTTTAGGACCTCCACCCCCAGGAAGCCCTCCTTGTTAGATACAGCATTGAGGCTTTCTCCTTGGCCCTCCTGCAGCTATCCTCTGGCCACATAAAACTCACTTTTCCCCATAAATGCCAGGCTTCTACCCACGATGGCCATTTGGCTTGGAATGCTCTTTCCATCAGTGGGTAAATCCTATTCATCCTTCCAGGCCCAATTCAAATGTCGCCCAATCTGTGAAGCCTTCCCTTATGCCTTTAGATGAAATTATCCACCTGCCTCCTCTACCCCATCCCTCCCCCATCCCTCTGCACCATCTGTCACAGCACTGCCTGTGTACCCTTCCACAGGGCCTGGCATAGAGGAGAAAGCAGAGAGCCAGAGTAGGCATGAGCAAATGAATGACTGAGTACCTGAATGAATTAATGCAGGAGCAAGCCAGAGAGGCAACCTACCTACCTCTGTGTTTGTGGAATCAGCCCTCTCCCTAGAGAGCTGGCACAGTGCTGCTCCCACCCGCACTCACCATCAGCTCCAGGTAGCTCATGCGCTCCGCGGGGTTCTTTCTTAGGCTAGGAGAGAACAGGGCAGGCTGGGGCCAGACTGGCACAGAGGGAGCAAGTCCAGCCCCCCTAAGATGGCCAAGCCAGCTGGGGTCACCCCTGACTGGGCAGCAAGGGGACCCATGTGCTCCCAGGGCTTGGGAAAGAAGGGGTGGGGCTGTTCTGGGGAACTTCTGAGGGCAGAGTGGAATTCATGGGTGCAAAGACATGGACCAAGTTCTTTGCCTCTTGAGGTGTTAGCCTTCTTGTCTCCATAGTAATTTAGGAAATTTCCAATGACCCTAATACTAAAATGATACAGAAATGCCACCATTAACAATTGTATACTTGCTACCTTTATTAGGAGGGGAAATTCCTTATCACAGGTCCTGGGAGAAGGGCAGCCCCAATTAAAAGGGGTCAAGGTGATCGATGACTGTTTTCAAGGTTCATTTGTTTTCAGTCATTTTTATTTTCTAATTAAAGAAATAAAGGCTACAAATTTTCCTCTGAGTATCTCTTTACCTACAACACATAGATGTTGACATTATGTTCTCACTGTCTTTCACTTCTGAAGAGCTTGGAATTTTATTTTTCAAATCTCTTTCATAATTCAAGAGTGAGTCAGAAGAATTTACTTTGAGTTTCAATGCAGTTTTTTCCTCTTTAGTTATGGACTTCTTATTTTATTTCTTATGAGCAGAGAATGTAGCCTGTATGACTTTGCCTTTTTCCTTTTTCCCTGTTTCCTTTTTAACTTCAAACACAATTTTCACACAGCTCCCTCAGGCATTCTTTAATTTGGTACAAAGTTCTAAACATCAATAAAAACAAATTTCTTTATGCTATTAAATCTTCTACAAGCTTTTCATTTTCCTTTCCAGTCTAACTGATCTGTCCATTTCTAAGACTATATTAAAAATCTCCCCAAGGACCATGGTTTGTCATACTGTCCTTGTATTCTATTTCTGCCTCACATATTTGATGCTACATTGTATGGGGGCTTATTTGTTAAAAGAAAAGGGAGGAACTGGGATCTGGCCAGGTCAGAGCTATAGACTCACCACTGTGCAGTGAAGTCCACAAACTCAGCGGAAAAACGGTCAGCTGGGAGCTGGGGGGACGGCTCCTCCACCACTTGCTTCAGTTGCTGGAACGGGGTCCCCCAGGACTCATAAGGAAACCGTAGAATAGCCATCTCAATCTGCAGTGGGGACAGAAGCACTGGGTCAGATGCATCCACACTCTGCACCCAGAAGGAGAGCATTTCAGAACCTGCCTGTCCTGACCCAGCACTTGGAGCTAGACTGATGTAGGCCAAGGCAGGTCAAGGGGCTGACGTGTGATATCAGACCAAAGATGAAAGCTAGAGGAACATAGTATTAGCTGCTCTGACCCAACCAACAGATCTTGCCCTGGGCTGTGACTGGTCTGATCATCCTTGGGTTTTCAAACAATCCGAATTCAAAATATTTTATATGAAAAAAAAAAAAAAAAACAAGTTTTAGCTAATTTGGAAAAATCAGGAGCTGGCAGCTCTGGGCCACCTTCCTGAAAGGCAGCAGTTAGCAAAGGAACTTGGACAGGCAATGACGCCACTGTTTACAACAGGCCACTCCCCTCCCTAATGTCTCTATGGTGTCTTAGCTTCTGCTGCCACTGATTTGGGTAGCTGTTGTTATTACAGAGAAAGCAAATGGAAAATGAATGATGCTCGTATTCCTCTCTCTTCCCCAAGGCTGTAGAAGGAATGTTATGAAGCCCACATCTGATCAGCTACTTCACTCTGCAATAGTCCACTCCAGGCTTCATCAGGAATTGATGTTTGTAGCCCCTCCTCCACCATAGCCCCCACCATCCACCCACTGGCATCCTATAAGGCCCATCACTAATACTTCCTCCTCCAAAAAGCCTTCCCTTCTCTGCCCCCACCACTGTTTCTCCCTGACTCCATGAACAGGTGGCTACCATGGCCTCATCAACCCTATGGGACCTGGACCTCTCTGCAAACGACATCAGGGCTACCAAGACGCTGCATCTAGTCCTGTGCCTCCTCGCCTGCAGTTAACTGGAAGTCATTTACGGAAAAAAAAATAATAAATTGACTAGCTTATGACGAACTCTTGAGTTCTAATTTTGACTGCTGAAAAGAAAAAAACAAATCAGGTCAGCCCAGGACTTGCCTGAAACAGCACAGAAGCTTCTCACTGACAGAGCATAATGACCACAATAAACAGAAGATACCTCAGCTCAAACAAATGTTTCACATTGGCAACTGGTACCTGAACAGATCACTAATTATTGTGCTAAGAAAGCTTTCCATTAGGCTAACAGCCCCTTTCTAGTCAAGACATAAACACACCACACAGATGGAGGATACACACAATACAATGGGCGTGGGTGTGATTCTATGTGTGTTTATTTTTACTGGATAAATTCAGGATGTTCTTTTTCCTAGAATTTTCACTGATTCCAACAAGCAGAAGTGAGGACCCTGCGTGTACTGATAGAGAAGGATCCAGAGGACTACCAGACTTTAAAATTAGGAAAGTGGAAACATGTCCAAACCCTTTACTTGGTAGTCCATTTCCTGGTAACTTGTTTCTAAAGAGCTCAAAAAATGAAAAACCAAACAAAAACAGCCTCAGGGCAGAGAGATACATGGGGTGGTGTTATTTGTAATAGTAAATATTGAGAAGCACCCAAAAGTGCAGTGCTAGGGGCAAGCCTGCCACAGGACAGTTGAGTCTCCATGGTGACTGTGAAGTGTGTCCTGTGACATCCCAGACAAGGTTCACATGATCAGCAACTTGGGTCCGACCACTCATTATGTCTGAGAGGCTTCCCAAACATTATCCCGTATTTATTCTGATAAATGCCCTTTATGTTCCATAGCTACAGTCAAGTGCCTGCAGAGAGCTACCCAGGGTGAGTTCAGCGAGAACAGTATGGAGACCACCCAGAGGGGTGAGCCCAGCATGCAGTGTTTCACCAGTCGCTCCCCCAGGATGGCCAAGGACTTCAAATGGAAAGACAAAACCAGAAACAAGTGAAATTCCCCAAATTAGGAGACTGGCAGAGTAGATAGTGGCAAATGCCTATAGGGGTTTATAATAATCCAGAGAAATGTGAATGATGTAAGGCTAAGTGAAAAAAAGCAAAATAAAACTACATGTATTTTTTTATAAAGAGACAAAACATTTAAAAGGAAATGTACAATATTGGCAGTTGACAATGGGAACAAAGGGTTGTTTGTCTGGAGTAGAACCACCATGGTGATCTTTTTTTCCCTTTTACTTTTCCTCTATATTTTTATATTGTTTCTATTACTTTGTAACTTCTGGGGGGCAACCGAGCCTGGACTATGGCAGCTGGTCTCCCACATGGCCATCACTGCTTCTCCTCCCTGGGTGTGCTTGCCAGTGCCCCCATCCAGAAGTGGAGTCTATGTCCTCTTGAACCTGGCTAGACTATGATTTGCTCTGACCCCCAAAATCAGGCAGAGTGACACTGGGCCAGAGTAGCGCTTAATAGCACTTCCTTTGTGGAAGCCAGTTAGCAACCACTCTCATTGCCACGCTGTAGGGATGCCCAGCAAACAGCCTGCCCTGTGGGAGGCTGTGTACAAGACCCCATTTGTAAAGCCTTCTTGAAACTTCTGGCACAGCCCGGCCCTGATCCCAGCCCTGACGCCAGCCAGGTAGAGTGAAAGGCCCGCCCAGCTGAGTCTAGCCTAGACTGCAGAAACATGAGAAATAATAAACAGTTATTGGTTTGAGTCACTGGGTTCTGGTTTATAACGTGGTATTTGGTAACTAAAACCTGCACTTGGCATGTTTCAAGTTTCACCAGCAATATTAGCATGTCACTGAGATGTGGTGGCTCCCCAGTAATGACAATAGATGGGCAGATGGAAGGGAGAGGGGGGATAGAGGAGGGAAGGAAGCAGGGGTAAGTGTGAAGTGGTCATGAATGAGGTCTCTAACATCCAACCAGCTGTGTGTAGCCTGTAAATATAGAAAGAACTTGGCCTTATTTTTTAACTGAGTGGCTGGACAACTTTTATCTGCAGGTATATCCGTCTTTAGACTGTGAATATTCCTTCTTCTTCAAAAAGAAAAAAATTTTAATTGGAAAATGATGCGTCAGCAGTATTAAGGAAAACTGAAGGTATCACTCGGCTCTGTATCTCTGGCAAAATGATTTTGATCCTTTCCCAGTCGCTGTGAACAAATGTCGGTTATAAAGCTACAGTCATACAATAACAACAAGTATTACTATGATAATTGCAACATCAGTAAAATCCAAAACACCTCCGTTGACCCCTAACCTCCCCATGGATCTGGCCCCCAAGCTCACACTAGGCATGCCTCCGACTTGGGCCTCTGCCCCCAGCCCCTGCGGGCCCCTCTCCCCCTCCCACCCAGAGCCTTATGCTGCTCTGCTCCTGCTGCCCCACAGTCACTCCCCCTACCTCACTTTACTCCTCTCCACACTCCTTTGCACCATATATTACACTGATTGATTTTGATTATTGACTAAACCCTGTCCCCAACACCAGGAAACTGGAGGCACTGGGCTGAGAGGCTGCTGATACTACGTAAACATCAAGGACAAATACACACCCCGTTAGTTCCAGTGGTTTGAATCAGGGGTGAGGAGCAACAACCACTCAGGCCAGTGAGTCAGCTGGACTGACTCATGCATACTACAGCCACCATGATGGTAACGTTTTCCCACATACCCAGGTCTCATGCACATTGAACTCCTCTCCAGCAGGAGAATTAGCAACATAGTCTTTCCCTGTCCCTCTGGCCCATGTTCCACACGGTGCCAAAGTGGGCTTCCTATAGATAACTAAACCTTGACCCACACTTGAGCCTGGGCAGTTCTTGAAAAACAAGAGCCACATGAGTCCAGGCCTACCCCTTGACCTCAGATGCAGCCACTCCAGCTCAGCCAAGGGCTGGGTGTCTGCCCCCACTTGACCCAAGTCCCCACAGTCCCAAGACAGAACCAATCCATCCCAGCCTACCCCGCCCAAGGAAATGCACCAGGACTCCACAAGGCAACACATTTCTTGCTATAAAAAAAATTTTGAAGACTGCTCCCATTTTGCTTTTAAAATTATTTTTGTACCAGGACCTCACTTAATTTGGGATTGGCTGTAATTTCTCGACAAGCACCATAAGTTCTGAGGGAAATCTGACAGATGAGTAATCACACACTGTTGAGAACTTTGATAAAGGGCACCCCTCACCACTAGGGAAGGGCTTAATGTCACCTGTAGACATTTCATTCAATACGCTATAATTCCATATGGCACATTTTCCTCTCAGATAATGAAGCCAACACTTTTTTTTTCCAGGGCCTAAACTATTTGATGAGCCCTCCAAAAGCTCACTGACTGGGCACAGCCCCACCCCGGCTCCACCCAATCAGCCAGGGCTGGACCCAGGCCCAGCCAGGTGTTACCATGGTGATTCCAAGACTCCAGACATCAGACTTGACATTGTAGCCCTTCTGGTTCAGCTCCGGGTTGATTCTCTCAGGCTGAAAGAGGGACCAGTAAGGCGTGAACACCCAACACGTGGGAAGGGACCATAATAGGGGGCACCCAAGTCCCCTCAGGTCTTGCCTTCCCAACCTGAAACTGAGGCAGTCAGTACTCATCCTATCCCACTCTCCATGGGACAGATGAGATAACTGAGGCCAGCAAGAGCTAGAGTCTCATGGTGAGGGCCCAAACTTTGCCTCAAAAGTACTTCCGTCTGGGGGTTGAGAGGAGCACCTTCAGGACACCAGGGGAGGGGTGAGATCTGCACAGATCCCACGAATCACCTACATGTGAGTGTCCATGAAACGTATCCAAATGGGCACTTCAGGGCACAGTTAATAGAGGTAAGAGGGACTGCTTGGCAGACTGGGCAGCAGAGCACTCCCTCTATGGCAGGAAATGCGGGGTCTAGGGGAGGCACCATCCCTGATAGAGGATGCAACCTGACAGTTATCTCCCAGGCACATCCTCTCCTGACCCTCAACCATGGCCCAGGACTTGGGGTGACAAGGGATCACTCACAGCCATATAGGGCTTGCAGCCAGCATCCATCGTCTTGGCCACAGAATCCACCAAGTAGCCGCTGATCCCAAAATCGCACATCTTCACATGGCCCTCCTTATTGATGAGGACATTAGAGGGCTTCACATCTGCCAGGGACAGAACACGCCTTTTCGGACCTGGAACCCCTGGCTAACGGGCAGCTGGTTCTTCCCGTACCCCAACCACCTAAAGGGCAGTTGCCTAGGGAGTGGATGAGGGACTGAGGCTCTGAGAGGCTGGTGGCAGTGAAGCATGGACAAGCCCCAGCCACTGGCCATGAGTGAGGAAGGAAGTCAGGGCTCTACTGCTTCACCCAGGATGGCATCTTAGTGCCCATCATCAGCACTTTGGACACAAGGTCCAGATGGGCCTCACAGCCAGGACTCGACTCCCACTTCCCAGCACAACCTCTAGTTCTGGGGTCCTCCCAGGCTAGGGCGGGATGAGTGGGTCATCACTGACAGGGTGAGACCTGGGAACCACTCAAGTGTCTACACAGGAAGCCCAGGGCAGCAGCTAAAACACAGGAGGTGGGTCTGCCTGAGAACATGAAGCGCACCCCACAACTCAAGGTAGATACAGAACAGACTGCAGGGTGTACAGCAAGGAATGTCCCAGTAAACGCACATACACAACACACATATATCCCATGTGCTTTCTATGAGAAAGTGAGTAAGGATAAAAATGCACAGAAAAAGGAGTGGCAGGTTCCATACTGAACTGTCAACAGTGTTGAGCTGTGGGTGGGGGCTGGGATGGCCACTGAGTGGCCAAAGGGAGCTTAATCTAATTAACTTAGGAACTACAACAACCCAGGTGGATCTCAGAAAGATTAGGCTAAAAGAAAGAGGCTAAATGGAGGGTATGTGCATGTAAGCATATTTATATGAAGTTCAAGAACAAGAAAAACTAATCTACTGTGGGAAAAATCAGACAAGGAGTATGAGGGGATATGGGTGGGCAAGGACCAGCCAGGAAGGGACATAAGAACTTTTGGGGTGGAGTGAAGAGTGGAAATATACTGTATCTTGCCAGGGATGCAAGTTACATGGGTGTAAACTCTGAACAGATTTATCGAACAGTAACTACAGATCTGTGCATTTCACAATATATAAACGATATGCCCAAAATAATCAGGCTTTCCAGGGCAAAGGTCCATCTAGTCCTTATTCTGAGTACCAGCAAACCTAAGGGGAGGTAGCTGGAAGGTGGGACTGGTTCTGGGGTGGGGGCCAAGGAAAATGGCTTGGCAAAGTGGAGAGTGGCCTAGACTGGGAAGCAGGCTCAGCTCCCAACCCCAGCAGGCACATCCCTGCCTACCACCTCTCTGAGCCTCAGTTGGCTCATCTTGCAGGACTGGGCAAGACCATGCATGTGAGTAGCCCGTGAGCCTCTCCCTAATGGCTGACATTGGGTACTGACCTCTGTGGATCACGGACAGCTTGCTGTGCAGATGCTCCAGTGCCCTCACAATCTTGCATGCAGGATAGAGAGGAGGAGAGAAACAGAACTGTTGTTACTTATGGTTACATTAATAATACAAAGCAGTAAGACATCTCTGTCTGTCCATCTGTCTCCCTCTCCTACTTACACACCCAGTCTCTCATTAAACTAGGCCCCTGCCCACATCCTAATACTTGCCCTGGTGGCCTGACAACCTTGATGCAAACACACCTGGCCTCCAGCTTTTCTCCCACCCACTGGAGTAACCAGGGCCTTGGGCCCATGCCTTTACCAGGGAAAGATGTACTGGAGACCCCTGAAGAGTCTCAGGCTTATGACCGCACTCCTCCCCCCCCCCGCCCCCTGCCCACAGGGGACCATCAACACTCCCTACCAGGTTCTTGGGTAAAACCCAGTCCTTCTGCAGCCTCTCTGGCTCCTCTTCCCTCTGTCAACAGTCAGTAGACTACATGCTTGAGCTATTCCCCTCAGGAAGACATGGTGGGGGAGCCTGGGCAATTAACCCAAAGATTCTAACTCATTACTCATGCATTGGTATATTTTAAACAGTCCCAGATGCAGTCAAGACTGAGAACCACCAGTTAATCCATTTTTTTTTTTTTTTTTTTTTTTGCTTTGGCTTCCGGGATGCTCAAGCCCAAGATTGCTGCCCTCCTCTAGTAATGTTCAATCTCAAAAGGCAAACATTTTGGATGCTAACCTTTCCCCCAACTTAACTTGTACCTCTTTGAGCTGACTGAGAGCCCTTTCAGCATGAGGAAGTTGTAACTACTAAGTCCTTTTGTAAAATGGTCTAGGAAGCTTGGAAGTTGCATATAAGAGCCTAGAGAACCAGAAGCTGCCAATCTGTATGTCTCCCAGAGCCCCAGGCTCCAAAGTCTTGATCAAGCAAGAAGGCTCTCGTCCAGGGTTGGGCCCCTGGTGGGCAGTAGCCCATGTTCGGGTCCATAGTGGAACCCAGCTCTCTCCAAAATACCACCATCAGACTGGGCTTTGTGCCTGCTGGGGAAGGGCTGGTGCATCTGGCTGTGTATCTGGAACTCCACACCCCACCCAGGCCACTTACAGACACAGCAATCTCCCCAAGAATGTCCTCTGGAATCGTCATGTTTTTATCAAGCACCTTCCGATAGAACTTATCCAGGGATGTGTCCATGAGCTCCATGCAGATCCATACATCTCCCTGTGGGTGGATGCCCAGAGGTTAGCCCAGGCCCGCCTAGGGCCGCACCTGTGACTGAACTGCCTGCCCTGGTGCCAGCATCAGCCAGGCCTCCAGCAGACACATCTCCCGTCCTTTAGCCCACAGAGATTTATCGAGTTCCCAGCTTCTCTCACCCTGCCTCCCAGAATCTCTCAACCTGCCTGCTTCTCCATCTTCTAGGCTTGTCTACACTGCTGGGTCCACACACTAGTCTCCCCCAACTCTGCCACCTCTGGTCTCTCCAACTGATCCCTAATTCCATGGCAATTTTGAAAGAGAAGTGACTAAAACACCTGATGTGTCCCTCCAATGGGGACTCTCAGAGGCTGGCTGCAGCTCAGCTCCATGACCCAGCCCTGTAGAAACTCCTGCTTCAGCCCTTATGGCCCCCAACACACATAGCTTGTCCCAGCTCCGACCCTAGTGGATGGTTCTCTCCTCCACCTGCAATGCCTTGCCTCCCCTGCCCCTGTCCCCTAGCAAACTCCTATGTATCCTTCAGCACAGCCTTCTGGGAAGGCTGGGTACAGCACCTCCTTGGGGGCACCCACAGGCTCCTGGGCATCCCTGTCAGCTCTGACCTCATGTGTGGTGAGACTCCTGGGTATGTGTCTGTCCCCCTAAGTGGCAAGGGGATAGAGAGCCTGAATCTGAAATGCAGTGGGTGCTTAGCCAATCAGATGCACAGATCCAGTGAGGCACTGGGTCTGCCACATCAGTAAGTTTAGAGACCTAGTGAATGCTCAGAGAGTGAGGCCAGGCGAGGGGAGCCCTGATCTCAGCCCTAAACTCTAGGTGGCGAATCACCATCACAAATCCAGCACATTTAACCCAGGTTCCTGGTCTCTGTTCATACTCCACACCATCCCTTTACACCACCCAGCAACAGCCCATCCCTCCAGCTCCACAGGCCACACTCCCTTGATGTCACTGATTCCTCTCACCCCGCATCCAGTACTTCCTGTAGACCCAGAATAGAATCCTTGAACACCTCCATGGCTGCCTCTGCTTGGAGGCCCACCCTGCTGGCCAGGATGCTGGTAAGGCAGGTAGTCACACAACCTTGAGTGCCAGGCTCTAGACTACATCATTTCATCTTCATGTCAACTATGTGAGGTGGGTACAATTACTGGCCTCATTTCAAAGATGAGGAAACTGAGGCTAATGGAAGGGAGCAGATGTGCAGACAGAAGGTCAGGACAATCCCCAACCTAGCACCCACCTCCCACCCTCCCAGCAAGGCCGCACCTCTCTGAAGAGGGCCCCGTAAAAGGTGACGGTATAGAAGCAGTCGACTGTACGCATGTTGACGTCCAAGTCCATGAGCAGACGCTTCTGCTCCTGTGTGTTGACAGTGGCCCGGATCCGCTGCAGGTGAGAGGGCTACAGTTAAGGAGCCGTGTGGCAGGGGACAAGCACTTTACCATCGCTTACACAAGGGCCAGGAGCTCTGAGGGGCACCCACAGGCAGTCTCAGCCCCCACACCTCCCAGGCATCCCCTGGCCCAGGGCTCCCTGGCAGATGGGACCCTGCTTACCTTTACGGCCATGATGGTGCCGCTTTGGGCATGCCGCACCTTCTCTACCACCCCATAGGCTCCACGTCCCAGTTCCGAGATGGTCACTAGGTCATCAGCCTCCACCTCAAAGTTCTTGGGGGACAGAAAAGAGAGTTGGTGGCCAAAAGTTAAGAACTGGCCATGTGACCTAGGACAAGTCACTTAACCTCTCTGAGCTTCACGTTACCCTCTGTAAAACAGACACAGCACCACTATTCAAAGGCTGTTGTGAGGTTTACATAAGATGGCCTGTGAAATGCCCCAGCAGGCACACGGAACTTAAGAGATGGCCTTTCTCTCTTGCCCGCATCCTACTCAGGTGAGTAGACTGAATCATTCATTCAACCAGTATTTACTGAGCGCCTATTTTAGGCACTGGGGACACAGAGAGAACAAAACAAAAGTCTTGCCCACACAGTGAGCAGTGTGGCCTTGGGCTTCCTACTTTCTCTCTTGCTCTCTAATGTGAGAGGCAGACAAAAAAGGAAGGAGTAGATGAACTGGACATCAAATAGTGACAAGTGTCAGGGATGAAAAATAAGCCTAAGGGGCTATCAGCTAAGAAGAGGCCTCCAGAGTAAATCTCTGTCTGGAGCCCCTCAGCATGTCCTGGTGGGTTTAGCCTGGTCCCTAAGCTAGAATTCTCAGTCCCTGCTGCCCAGCCATCAGAGGTGCATGTAAAATGCAGGTTCCCAGACTCTGGTCCTAAGGGTACAGCCAGTAGTCTTCTTTTCCACACATTATTCCCCCAGGTGGTCCCACAACCCAAACTCTGAGGTCAAGAAACTCATCAAGGCCCCACAAGGGAGGCCAATGTCCCCATCCCAGATGAGAGGGTTAGAGAGTGGGAGGCCCAGGGTCACACGGTTAGGATCCTGTAAGCAAAATTCCTCTCCAAAGCCTAGATCTGTCCAACACCCACAGTCACCTCCCAGTGGTCCTACAGGGTCAGCTAGGACCCACTGTCAGATGAAGACACTAAGGCTGAGAGACGTGAAGGCCATGCCCCAGGCTGCAGCCAGCACCTACCCTATCTCCAATGGTGATGAAGGTCCGGGAGTCCAGGTTCCGGGTGGCCTATAAGAAGAAAACAACCTCGTGAGCCTCAGTGACACCTATATCCTTCCCCTGAGAGGAGGAGCAAACCAGCCTGGCACGGGGCAAGTCCTATCCCCAGGAGACAGTGCTTCTCAAGGCACCTCAGCTCAGCCACTGAGCATCTGCTATGCCAGGCACAAGGTGCCTCAATTTTCCATCTCCGAGATGGGGCAAGAAGGGGCACAGAGCAAATGCAAGATGCCTGTAAGCCCCATGACTAGAGGTATTGCCTAGGACACACTCCCTCACCACTTGCTCCACTGGGCCCCCTCGAGGAAGCCACAACAGGCTGAGTCAGGGAAGAAACTGAGGCAGACTCACGTGGGGTTGGGCACAGGTGGCTTAGACACACAGGATATTCGTAAATCCTTCTTCCTCTTAGATTTTCCTAAAAGGGAGAGACAATAAGACAGTAAGTTTCTGTGAAGTCTCCTGGTTTGTGAGACTGTTCCGGCAGCCTTAGCAAAATGATACAGACGCCCTCCCTATTGTGATGCTAACCTTGGTGGGGGTTCCTGAGGCAGACAGTGCTCCTTTCAGTTCCCAGCTCTGCTGCCCACACCACCTCTGAGCCTCAATTTTCACATCTGTAACCTTAGAACACAAATGCCCACCTCAGGGGTGGCCGGGAGGCTTGGAAGGACACAGGCTGGGGAATCCCTGGCTGAAATCTGGTGCCCATTTTTCTCCCACCGCAATAGTTCTTACCTTTGCTGCTCCCTTCAAAGGTATCCCTGGAAGCTGGCTCCCCTTTTAGGATACCAGGTGGGCTAGAGTCCTGAGGCAATTCCTCCTTACCCTCACTCCTTCAGAGCCCCAGTGTGGCTGAGCTCCACACCTCTCGACCTAGATGCATGTGGCCAGGTGTTCAACATGTGGCCAGTGCTAAAGAAGACTCAGTATGATGGAGTGCTGGACACAGATGAGGCTGGCACAGCCATGGGAGCTTTCGTTAGGGCCACCCTTTAAAGAAGGCACAGCATCATCTCAGAAAAGTGAGGAAATAAGATTTGGAGACATCAGGGAGCCCATCAGTAAGGAGCAAGATGGGCTCAATTGAGTCCACAGCTCCTGCTCTTAGGGGTTTCATTTTCCAGAGAAAGGGAGTTGCCCAGGTCACTGAGCACATGGCAGAGCTGGGACACAACCATGACTCCCCAAACCACTCACAGCAGAAGCGGTGCAGCTCACGTCCCTGCTCCGGCAAGAGTCTTTCCTGCTTCCTTGCATGGCCCAGCAACCTGCTCTGCCCTCCCGACCCAACCCACACCACCACTGCTGACACACTCTCTGGCCACCAGAGAACTAAGAACCACCCAAGGCTCTGCCACCACCTGCTATGGGGATGCAGGGAGTACTAGGAGACCTCAGCCCCAAAGCCACCTCTGAACAGGGTTCATATCCAACTTCTGTCATGCCTCACTGTGCAACCTCAGGGCCTCATCTGTGAACCTGGCATGGCGGGGCCCAAACGCTCAGGCCCAGCAGGCAGGCTGCCTGGCACCACTGTCAAGTGGCTGTTACTGCCACTAGGAATATGAAGTCCGGTCCAGGCTGTCCTCAGAACAGATAAACCTCCAGGAAACAGAACAGCCCCAGCAGGGATAGGGTCCCAGTATCTGCACTGAGGTGGGTGAACAGAGCACAGCAGGTACCTGCAGCCTCTCCACAGAAGCCACCCCAGGGACACCCTAATGCCAGACCAAAAGCATGGGCTCCCTCTGCCCCATGTTCAAATCCTACCTTTGACCCTTACAGGCTGGGTGACCTCACGCAATTCCTCACACCTCTCTAAGCCTCAGTATATTTATCCTTGCAACAGGGATAAAAACAGCACCTATTTTGTAGCTTTATTGAGTAAAGCACTTAGAACAGCACTCAGCCTGCATCAAAGCTACTGCACTTGTCCAGGGCCTGACCCGCAGGCCTCAGGAAACAACAGTTTCAACAAACAGTAATAATTACAGCAGCAGAAGCAGCTGTAGTCATCAGGTATCCACCATAGGCTCCCCTGGCACTGGGATGCACCAGTCACCTAATCATAACCTCCCATGTGAGGAATCTTCATCCCATTTTACAGAAGAGGTAACATGGCTGGTTGTCAGGGGCTGGGTAAGTCTCACTCCAAAGCTTTCATCCATCAAAGCAGTAGCCTGTCAGTCACACGTATGGCCCAGCACGCATGGCAGATGTTCCTCAACCCTAAGGGAAGAGATCTTAGCCTCACTTTACTTGGGGAAACTGAGGCTCAGAGGTGAAGTTGCTGCACAATTAGTCAGGGGTCTGGCCAGGAAAGCACACCTGGATTTGTTGACTTGGAGACCCCAAGAAGCCAAACCAAGTGGCTCACAGCATCACCTCCTTCAAGAAGCTTCTCCTTTGGCTGGAGGGATAGGCCTGCTACACACCCCAAGAGGAATCACTGTGGTATCTCATGCTGACCAGGAGCCCAGAGGCTTTTCCAGGTTTCCCGGGGCCCAGCACATTCTACACAGCAAGAGGAAAACAGAGAAAAGCCAAGGCATACAGGGCCATCAATTCCCAAGGCCACTCCTGTGCTGTCGCGGAATCAGACTAGGTCTACACCAACCTCTGGCATAAGGACATGGGCCCCGGGTTACAGGCCCAGAAGCCCGTGGAGGCTGCTGGCCAGGCTGGTGTTGCTATCACTGCATTCGGCATGTGGCTGCCCAAGGAAGTCCAGCTATGTACCCTAGCTGAGACCCAGCACAGTACCTTCCTCTCTGCACTTCGGGTTTCCAATCTGCAAAACAGAGCCTCAAAGAAATGCCCACCTGCCTGGCTGATAAAACAAGGTCTCATCTGTGGGGCACTCAGCACAGAGCTCGGCACACTGTATGTGATCCTGTAATTCAGCAGCCCCCAACATTTTTGGCACCAGGGACCGGTGCTCCTATGAGAATTTAATTCCTGACGATCTGAGGTGGAGCTGAGGCAGTGGTCCTAGTGCTGGGGAGCGGCGCCAAGTATAGATGAAGCTTCACTCACCAGCCCACCACTCACCTCCTGTGCAGCCCAGGGGTTAGGGACCCCTGCTCCAATGGACCAAAAATGGCCACCATGGTTATTATCAGCCTCTCCACAGAGGTAAAAATTTTCATCTTAAGTAAACAGAATTATGGGTACCTTTTATTCTTGACTTGATGCTTTTTGTAAACTATTTTATATGAAAAGTTAACACACTCGGGGTTCTGCTGGGGCTCATAGCCACAACCCTTCCCACACTACTCTGCTCCTGGCTTCATTTGCACATCCCCTGGCTCTAGCCTGCAAACCACCCACCTCCTTCCCTGTGATCTGTTCATTAGATGTTCCCCCTCACCAAGCCTCAGTTTCCCCATCTGTCAAGGGAACTTCCACACTGTAGCCAGGCCAGGTGGGTGAGGACCATGTGAGGAGGCCCAAGGCACTCAGAGAAGGTACGCTCCCATCTGCCTTTCTCATGGGCCTGGAGACAGACAGAGGCTGCTTTGAGCACATGGGCTGGGTGAGTGGGAGGAGTGTGGTCCTGGCTTTCTCACCCACCTGCCTTTCAGAGTCACCAGACCTGAGTCTAGAGTGACATGGGCTCCGTGGGACAGTCATGCCAGCTGTGGGAGAAAATAGGTGAGGCCACCAAGGAGACAGCCCAGAAACAGGCCACAGCCTGCTAGCTGCTACCACTGTCTACCACGGATGTCAGCACTGGGCCCAGATAGTCAGACAGCCCAAGGCCACCCAAGTATGGGCCTACTGCAGCAACTGTCACCACAACAAACAGAGGTTCACAGGCCACTACCAGCAAACCACAACAAGCCCGCTAGCCTCAGATTACAGGGCCCCCAGCACAGGAGGGCATAGAGCCAGGCATCTCTATGTCCTCAGCCTGCACTAGCCTCCCAACAGTGCCACAGGCAAGGAACAAGGAATTTAGGCACTGACCTGAGATTCACAGACAGTAAAAGAGCAGTGCCCCGGACTCGCACACAACTCCCACTGTTGCATCATCCTTGCCTTCATCTCCTCCCACTCATTATTCCTTGAATAAGCTATCTTCTTTCCCACCTCAATGCTTTTGCACATTCTGTGCCTTCTGTTTAGAATGGCCTTCCCTGCAACTTCGTCCCAGATGGTATATGATTCTCACCTTTTACCTACTGAGAGAAGCTCTCCCAATTGCTCCAGCTAAGCCCCCTTGTTACTGGCTCTCCTTTTGTCCAGCTGGCTTCTTCCCTGTCACTTCTCATAAGTCACCACTCTGAGAAGCAGCTAGCAAATGTTTATGAACACTTACTCTAGAGCCAGGCAGCCTGAGTTCAAATTGCATTTCAGTGACTCCCTAGCTGTGTGCCCTCAGGCAAGTGACTTAACCTATGTGGGCATCATGGCCTCAACTGTGAAATGGGGATAATGGACCAATTTCTCAGTGTTTATCAGGTGCATAAACAATGAGGTTATCAGTGCCATGCCTTAGTAGAGGCTGACACATGGAAAATTAGACAAAGCTATCTTGAAACCTGACGGACCCAAGATAACACCAGGCCCTCAGCCCCAGACGGCCACTCTGTTAATACTCTCAGCACCCCCATGAGGGAAGTGTTTTCTTGTGTCTGTTGTACCAAGGGGTTCAGAGAGGAGAGATGACTTGACAGAGGTCATACATTGAGTGTCTGGTAAAAAAATAGACATGAAGATAGGTCTGTTTGGCTCCAATGACCAAACATCAACAGAGACCCTGAGAAAGAGACTTCCCTAACCCCTGCTACCACTCCTCACCCAGGGCTTTGGGGAGATTCGTAATAGACTGGTCTGTGCCACTCTCTCTCAGGATCTACCATGGGGAGCGAGGGGCTGGGGTAGAACAATCCCTCACCACAGACCCTGCGAGGCCCTCCACTCTCACGAAGGGAGCCCCCACACTATGTCCCTTCAGTCCTATCCTATGATTTCTGATAACAGCAAAAGCAATACTCCCAATTTATTATTCTTACCCTCTACTTTTGAGTATTTAGAGTGCTTCTCGTGATTTCTGATTCCACTGGAGAAGTCCTGGGCCCCGAGTGTCCATGTCCATCAGTTAAAGCACCACACATCACCAGTGGCGATGTAGGAAGCCATATATCGGGAAGCTCCCCATGCCCCTTCCCAGCCTTTGCCCCACTCAGCTGATCACCTGTATCCTGTGGGAGTCCCTTAGAGAGAGATCAACTAGGCCAACCAACTCCCATTAAACAGGTATGTAAACGGAGGCTCCAAGAAGGGGAGGGGCAGGCTTTTAGGTGGGCAGGAGACTCATCTGGATAGCTAATGTTTATTGGCTTTGACAAGCCAAAGCCTATGACCATCATTTGACATTCATCACCTCCCCTTACTGCAGTTGTCACACCAGCCCCACCAGGGTGAGGTAGTCAGAGCACCTAGTTCACAGAGAGGACTGCTGAGGCTCAGAGCCATTAAACAGGAACATTAAGGACAAGCAATCAGGCCCATGCCTGTCTGGGGCCAGAGTCCCTGCCCCATGGTATCTCTCCCTCAAAGAGGCCTCTATGGAGCTTTCAGGGGCTGCCGCAGTCAAGTATTGGCAAGGAGCAAGAACGGACTTTTTCTTCACCAGTTATCTATGTCCCCAGTGCTGTAGCACCCTTTTCCCAAAGTCCTGGAAGAGGAGAAAGGCTCTCTCATTTACTGAATGCCTATACGTGCCAGGCCTGACACCTGCCACAGGCACCATCTGTACCCTACCTGCAGTGAACAATAGGCTGGGCCCTGGGGAATGCTCAACCCCTTGGCCCTGCCCTCTTTCCTCCCAGCTGTGTGGTGGCCAGGTCCTGGCCTCCTTGTCCCTTGGCACCCTCCTTGTCCCTCCTCTCCACCTCTTAGAGCCTTTCTCATCTGCAAAGCACATAGGGAGGATTCTGTGCCTGCCCACCTCATGGCACCCACCCTTCTGCAATGAGCAGACAGGGGATCTAGACTCCTCAGACTATGCTCCAACCAAAGACATGTGGCAATGTCGACAATGTCTGTGAACATTCTGATTGTCACAACTTGAGGGATGCTACTGGCATCTAGTGGGTAGAGGCCAGAGATGCTACTCCATAACCCACAATGTACACCCAGCCCCTACAATCTAATCCAGCCCTAAGAAAAACATCTGGCCACAAAACAATGAACTAACAAACAAAGCCAGTGTACGTAACATTTACACAGAATTTCAAGCATGCTAAAAGCTCTTGAAGAGAAAGGAAGCAGGGCACAGGGTCCTCTTGGAGGTGGGATTTAAGCTGAGACTGACTTGGAGATAAGGCAGCCACGGAAAGCTCTAGAATGAAGAAGGGGCAAGAGTCCAGTGGACCCTTCGGTAGGACAGCAGGGCAAGCGCTCTCTATGTGGTGATAAGGAGTCAAGCCCCAGGCACATTAGAACAGAAGGGGCAGAGCAAAATTTGTGACAGAGGAAAAACACCGGTTTCTTCACAGAGGATATCAGAGAAGCAAGAAACTGCCTTTTTGTACCTTTACGATTCCTAACCACATGCAGTACCAGCTACTGAAATGTAAGTAATTTAAAATAGTAAAAAAGGAAGAAGCCCTATTTAAACCCTGTGTCCTGGGCTGCTGTGGACATGGGACTCGGTGTCCTCCTCCATCTAAAGGGGCAGGCAGGCTCACTGGCATCCCCTCCCAGGGGCTCCTAGCAGCAGCATCTGCTCAGAACTGGATGGTGCCTTGGAGACTGTCCAGTGAAGATACTGGATCAGAGGCATGGGGACAAGCCCAGGGTCACACACCAGGGCAGCAGCAAAGCCAGGACTCAAATTCAGGCCCCCAGCTCCTAGGACAGTGCTTCCCCTGGGGCCACCAGATCCTAGCTCCCCACATCTCAGCTGCAGCCATGAAAGCATCCCCCGAGCCACTCTGGCAGAGGCCAACAGAAAATAAGTGTGGAAGGACAAGCTCTGGCATCAGGACACTTGAACTACTTACTGTGTGACCATGCATAAGCCACACCTCCTCTCTGAGCCTCAGTTTTCTCTTTTGATATTCTCGGGAGTGCAGTGACATTGATCTCCAGAAGAGAATGAGCACAGGTCAGGGGTCGGTAAGCCAAGCTCCCAGGACAGACCTGAGTGACCTCAGTTAAGTCAATCCCCTACTCTAGGCCTGTGTACTCATAAAACTCAGTGATAGAAACACATGCACATTGCTGGGTAACCATGAGGGGTAAATGAGATCCTGCACATAAAATGCCTGGCACAAAACAGGTTGGATTCGTGGATGCCCTGGCCCAAAGGTCTCCAGTTAGGTGGGTCCTCAGACTGCAGGGCGAGCCCCCAGAGGGCAGGGTGAGCCCCCAAATAGCAGAATGAGCCCTAAGTTGACAAGGTGAGCCACCAAAGGTAAGGATCCCTATACTGTAGAGCCCAAGTTCTAGGCTTCAAGTGGCTGTGACGGAAGAGGGATATTCCCTGAGTGCCACCCAACCGTCTCAGAGCCCAAGGGAAACGGGGCCCTCCTGGTACTTGGGCTTGTGGGATGCATTCCCACAGGTCTCCATGTGGGGCCAGTGAGATCACCCAGGCCACCCCAGCCCACCCAGGGGTACTGATGGGCCCCATGCTTCTGCTCAGGCAAAACTACAGAGGTATCTTTCCTTAACAAATGCCATTCTTCTTTTTATTATCATTAGTATCAAAACAAAATCTTACAAAACATGGAGTCAGTGGGGGAGAAATACCTAAAAGGTATTCTTGGTGGTAAAAACACTAATACATAGCTTAAGTGCAAATTCAGCACTGATTGGGCACCTATCATATCCCTAGACTTGACAGGTCTCATTGCTTCTCACCCTCAACAGCAGCCTGAGAGGTGGGTGTTTTTACTCCCTTGGGTCAGATGAGAACACTGAGACTCAGGAGGTCACAAAGGAAGCTGGGGCAGAGCGGGCCTAGAACCAGCCCCTCCCACCTGGAAGTCCTCTCAGGCTCAACTATCACGGGTCCATCCATGCCATCCTAGGGTCTGCCCCAGGTAACCTGTGGTGGGTAAGCTGTGCCAGTACAGCAGGAGGGTTTGGGGTACACCGGAAGGCTAAGTCACAGACCTGCAAAAGAATAAAGAAGGCAGAGAACATTCTCCAGTCCCTACGTCCGCTGAAGTCTTGGACAGTCCTTTCATCCAAGCCTCAGCAGCCACAGACCACCAACACTGATGAAGCGTACCTACTTACTGGGTTCACAGCAATGCTCCTCAGCTCCCTATTTACTTCCTAATTGTGCCCAAACACCTCCACTGGCATCGAAGTCCCTTTGCTTGTCACTTCACACCTACTGGCAATCCTTAGGACAAACTTCTGAAGCTGGTGCCATTAGCACAGTGATGTAGGTGAAGAAAGTCAGAGATGTCAGGACAGCAGCACTGGCAGAGTATGACGCAATTTGGCCTTGGGAATGTAGAATTCACCTAAAGCAGTGGTCCCCAACCTTTTTGGTACCAGGGGCCGGTGCTCCTATGAGAATCTAATGACTGATGATCTGAGGTGGAGCTGAGGTGGTGATGCTAGCACTGGGGAGCAGCTGCAAATACAGATGAAACTTTACTCGCTCGCCTGACTCTCAGCTCCTGCTGTGCAGCCCAGTTCGTAACAGGCCATGGACTGGTATTGGTCTGTAGCCCAGGTGTTGGGAACCCCTGCCCTAAAGCCACAACAAGAACAGCTGCAAACACTCAGATACACAGACTCTGAAGCAGCCCCCTACTTACCACTTCCCTATATTAACCCACTGAATCCTCGTAGCAAACCTGCAATTTAGGTTCTAGTCTCATCCCCACAATACAGATGAGGGAACTGAGGCTACGCAGCTCGTGCGTGGAGGAAACTGTCCAAAACCGGACTGGCTGGCTCTGGACTCTCCCCATCACCACATAGCAGTGCTAGCTCCATGCACCATGGTATGGACGCTGGCCATGGTAGGGATTCCGTAGGACAGAGAGCTTAAACATACCACTTGTAAGTTAATTAAGATTTAAAAAAATAAAAAGGGAGCATTTGAGATCTTACTCCCTGGCACATATTGTCAGTTTGGCTCAAATAAACTTGTATAAAAATTCTCAAAAAATAATTTTAAAAAATTTAAATTAAATATAATAAAAATAAAGAAATGACTAATACAAGAAGTCAGAACAGTTGTTAGGGAGATGCGATTCCAGGGGGACTTCAGGGACACGGTAATGTTTCATTTCTTTACCTAAGCATTAGATACACAGAATTCACTTCATTTTTATTCTTTAAAGAATAGAGATACATTCTATACATTCCTTTGGTGTTTGAGATATATTTACAATTAAAAATTAAAAAGGAATGGAAAGCCCACCTGCCAGGGTGGGGCTCAGCCGCGAGGTGTCAGCACAGCAGGTGCAGGCCCCGTCCAGACATGGCAGGAAGGTTGGTACAGCGCCACTACAGGGCAGGGTGCCAGCTGGGAAAGGGGCAGAGAAGGCAGGGCAGCCCCCTGGGATGCCAGCTTAGTCATGACGGCCCAGAGAGAGACACTCAAGGCAGGGAGAAGGTGACAGAAACCTGTGCCCAGGGCTAGGGGTGGTGGGGAGGAAAGCTGCTTCAGGGTGAGGCTGGTGACATTCTCTGGACTTGGTTTCTGGCCCCAGCTTGGTGTCTATGAACTGCACAGGGGCCTACCAGGCTGCCACTGCCATTGCCCAGCCCTGTCTGCTTTTCGCGCCCTTTACATGAAACTTTTTGGGGTTTCCATGGCCACTGCTGGGGGAAGCACTGACAGAAGCAGCTAAGCGAGCAGGCCTGACTTATGTGGGCAATGCCAAGAGGCTATGAGCCCCACCACTGGGAGCTCCACAGGCCTGTCTCACCACCCCGTCCGGCCCGATGGGGCTCTCTCTGTGTGGCATCTTCTGTGCTGCTCTCCAATGTTCTTCCTCTGGGACCAAATGGTGACAAGGTATCCCTCCTGAGATCTGCCCATGGTTGCTAAGGCCCTATATCCCTCAGGTTGAACCCGCTGTCCACTGGCACACCTGGCCTTGGGTCTGGACTGTTAGAACCACTATTGCCAAGGCTACTTTCTGTTCCCCAAGTGGAGCTCTTCGAGTCGAGGTACTCTTCACTCACCCCTACATCCCTGCAGCCACACCAAGCCTGGCATGCATGAAGTTCTACCAGCTGAGGGGCTTGCCTAGGAGGCTCCATCCTCCTGATTCCTTATTTCACACCTCCCCATACTTCGGGGGATGCAGACCTGTAGCACCCAGTCTTCTGCAGGAAGGCTCAAGAGGCAATGGGAGCCCCTAGCTCCAGCTTGGGGACCATTGAGTAAACAGCCTAGTACATTCTGGCTGGCATTACAGGACCCTGCAGCCAGAGCATCCTCATGTCACAGAGCTTACAAGTCCATCATCAGAAATCCCAGTCCTGTTTATTCATCCACCAATGAACAACCGCCATGACCATAGCAATAAGAAAATAATAACAGATGTCATTTGTTTGACAAACACTATCCCCAGTCTTTACTACCACCCTGCAAGGGAGGGGTATGTACTCCCACTTTACAAAAGAGGAGACTTAGGGTCAGAGAGGGCATGTAACGAAGTTTGAAGTTTCAAAGCAGAGAGCGAGTCAGAATTCGAATGCAGGCCCATCCACCCCCACCGCTCAAGCTCCGCCCCCACTTCCTGTCTCACCAGGTTCTTCGTGGGCAGAGGTGGGCAGAGGGCAGTCTTGCTGTGCCGAGTACCTGACGCTTAGCAAGAGTGGAATGAGTTTGTCTACATCCATCCTTGTGGCTGCCAGCAAGACAGGCAGGTGGGGTCCCCATTCCAATTCTTCAGATAAGGAAACCGAGGCCTCTCATCCAAAAGGTGAGCCACACCCAGGAGATTGAAATCATTGAGAGTGCAGTTAATGTACTACACACATGACTTGTCCCACGTCACACAGCAAAAGGGGCTAAGCTGGGATTTGAATACAGTCTTCAGCTTTCCATACTCCTGTCTTCCCAAGCTCAGGCCAATACTGCACCACCTATTGCTCCTCAGCCTCCCAGAACCACCAACAGCACATATGAGCCTGAGGAGCCCCTGTGCCAAGGACGGTGAACAGCCACCACCATCTGCTCCTGCTCTTCAAGCAAGAGGAAGCAGGGCCATTGCCTAACTGAAGTTCCTGGGTGAGGTGGATACAGGCACAGGAGTGCCTACCCAGGGGTCCCAGCCCAGTCTGAGGGGCAGGAAGGGGACCACGTCCAGTGCCCAACTCAAGGCCATATGATGGCCTGTGAGCCCAGAGCTCACAGGTCCTTTCTTACCCACCAGCCAGCAGGCCATAACCCCTTTAAGCAGCAGCAGCCAGCTGGCTGACATGCCCAGCAGGTGAGTCAGCAACAGTGCCGGCTGAGTCACCCACCGGAAACCTTCTGCTGCCCTGGCTCTCTCCACACACAGACAACTGAGAACTCTGATCCCTTCAGGCCCCAAGCTACAGGCTGGCTGATAATTTCCTGTGTGTCATGCCAGGGGTGGGGGAAGTCCCCAAGGTGCCACCCTCCAACAGCTGGGAAGGAACAGGACAGGTGGGGGGTGTGGAGGTAGGGCATCAGCCATGGCCAGCAAGGCCAGCACACAGGCAGTGCTCTTTTCAGCCTCAGTGTCCTATCTGGCTCCTGGGAGCAGCATAAAGATCAACCATAAAGTACCCACATGGGCAGCAGTCACAGTAAAGCAGGAGCAGTGGCGCCTCCAAGGATGAATGTGGCTTGAGGCAGCAGACCTAGACCATGCAGGACCAAATGTGACCCCTCCCCGCCGCCTCCTGGCCCAGTGCCAGCTACCCTTAGCCTCTGACCCTAGCCAAAGATGGCACATAGGCAAGAAGGCCAGGGAAAGCCAGCAGGATTCTGGGGCCTGGAGCCTAGAGCACTCACAGAAAACTCCCCAGGCCGGTGGCATGGAGGATGAGGCAGGGTACCCACTGCAAGGCAAGAAGTTCAAACATAAAGTTCCCTTAAGGTCAAATGTAAACCATACCCTGCTTTGTTCAAATTCCTCTTAGGAATCAGAGAGGAGCACAATACTGGGGCCTGTGCCCAGGATGGGGAGAGCACTGGTGAGCACCCAGCTCTGTGAATTCAGTCCAGCCACCCTGTACCCTGGTCTGACCTTGGTTTTGCCATCTGTCAAATGGGTGGGGCTGCAGTGAGTATAAATGTACCAACTGTAAAAGGGCTGTGCACATGAGAGGCATCGCCTCTAGCTTAGTGTGTCCTTCAGGCTGGGCATGGACTAGAGGAGATACCTGCTGGATACAGGTGTAATGGGGGAAGGGAGTGCCCCACCAGATCAGCTCAAGCATCCAGCACAGGAATAGAGGTGCACTGGAGAGGTCTTTGAAGATACACAGTCCTAGGTAGAACCCTAGCTCCATCTGTCACAACTGTGTGATCTCAGGCAAGGCACTAAATACCTGAGCCTCAGTTTCCTCATCTGTAAATGGGGCTGTGAGGAATAAATGAAGAGTTCATGGTACAAGGGGAAAAAAGTTGGTAGGTGGGAGCTCTTGGAATGTTTGCTGAGGGGGCATTGTGGCTCTGCCACTATATCCTTTCACAGACCCCAAAGAGGCTGCAGAGTCTCTGGGTCTTGGGAGGCCCCTAACCCTCCATCCAACCCATCCAACATTATCTGTTACCTGAACTCACAAACTGGAAGTTCATCCTGGTCCTTTCTCTGCAGAAAGGCTCAGAGAGGGCAATGCCAGAATTCAAGTCGCACAGCATAGGGGGAACCAAGCAGTGTCTCCTCAAAATGCTTTTTCCTTTCACACCCATGCCCCTCTCCCTTCACAATCCTGCAACTTAAACTTTTATTTTGATGAGGCATTCCCTGCCTGGAAGAGCTGAAAGGACATTTGACAACAAAGACTGCTTCCAACCTCTTCCTTCTGCCCATGAAACATTGTGGCCCAGAGAGATTGAGGGATCTGCCCTAAATTCCACTGCACTAACCAAGCCAGGCCTAGACCCTAAGCTTGAGAAAAGAAGTGTCTGATTTCCCACTTCTCCAGAGTAGAGCTTATGATTTCCTGGTTCTCAAGCTCTACAAGGTCTGTGCGATACTAGTTCTCCCCAGCCACCTCCCCCCATCGAGTGCCTCCTGAGTTACTCACAGTGGTTGGGCAATGGTCAGGGATCCGACCTCCCACTTATGTAAGACATAACTGCCCTGCCCACCAGCTAGCTGGGCCCTGGCTCACAGCCACCACAGAATCCCACATACCCTCCTTCTGCCTGGGTCCCTACAGAGAAAAAGAGGAACAATCCCTAATTAGGGACCCACTAAATACCAGCTGTTACCTCCCTCCCCAACTCTGCAGCTGCAACCCAAGCAGAGGCAAGGCCCTGACCCCACGTGGCTGAGCCCTTTCCAGAAAGAAAAATGGTAACAATAACAGGCCTGCACAGCAACCTTCCCTTCCTAAGCACCTATTATGCACCAGGCACTATGCTGAGGTCTTCATCTCACCACCACGCTTGCTTAAAACTCTTTAGTATTCACTGCCTCACATTATACTCGAGTCCACAGAAGATAGATGCGATGATTCCCATTTTATAGATAAGGAAACTGAGGACCAGTGACACTCCTGCTGCTGGGGTGAGGCAGTCCACTCGTTACAGCTATGTCCGATTTGGAAATCTCTCGCGTAATCCAGCCTGCTGAGACACCGACATGCCAAAAACATCCTTTCCTCTTCCTGCAAAAAAATCCCCCTTCCACCCTCCAAGTCTCATCCTTCCCCCTCCGCATGAAAATCCGGCTGCCACCGCAACCGCCACCTCACAAAAATTTCCAGGAAGGCCAGATACTTGGAGAAGACAAGAATAAGCCCATTACACAGCCAGCACCCTGGGCTGGCAGCTGGCCCAGGACCCAGGCGCAGGCCTGGTAGCAATCAACTCTGGAAACACTGGGGTAGGGGCGGCAGGGTGAGGTCCCCAAGTGCGGAGAGAAGCATGCAAGTCATGACAAGAAGGAACCCATGGAGAGGGGCCTGTGCATTAGGGTGGGGTTGGAGGCCAAGAGAAGTTCCCAGGGGACAGAGCTGCAGGATGGAACACAGGACAGCCAGGGATAGGGCAATGTGGGGCCTACAAAGATGGGGAGAGTTGGGGGAGAGGACAGGGAGTTCTGAGCTAGAGTGTAACCAGGACAACCCACGGGAGAGGGTGAGCAGGTTACAATGAGGTCCCCAGCAGCAGAGCACCGCTGGGGCCCAAACAGAGAGTCAGTCGAATCCCAGCATGGTCACAGCCCTGCGACCCCGGTGTGGAAGAGTGCAGGATCAGAGTGAATCCCACCTGGGTCCAGCTGAGGAACCCAGACTGGGAGAGTTCCTGTCCGGGGTGCAATTCAGGCCTAAATGAGAAGGTCAGAGTGAGGTTCCTGACCTGGCGCGGGGTGATCAGAACAAGATCCTAGCCTAAGTTCGGGCCTGGGTGCAGTTCCAAGGCCTAAATCGGGAATCCGGGTGAGGTCCCAGGCTGGGACCAGATCCGAACAGGGTGGGTTTCCTTGGCCAGCGTGCCACCTAGGTCCGGAACGGGCTGGGGTAGGATCACGCAAAGGTCAGGGTTCGCAGCCTGGGCCCAAATTGGGCGCAGTGGTCAAGCCGCAGTCACGGTGGGTTGCTCCTACCTTTGGACTGGGGTATGCTGGTAGGCTGGCTCGAGGCGGGCGACTCCATGGTGCAGGCAGTCCGGGGACGACAGCAGGGACTAATCTAGAACACAGCGGGCTCGACTCGGGAGAAGCGCGTTCATGGCTGCGGACGGGGACCCGGACGCCGAGCAGGAGCAGAGGCGGGCGGAGCAGAATGGTGACCGCGACGGGCGGCGCCGGAGCCAGACTGTGAAGCACCGCGGGAGCCTGGGTCGGATGGCACTGGCGCAGGCCCCGACCCCGCGTGCCGATTGGCCTGCCAGTCTCCAGGGCCCGTCCCCTGCCTATCAAACGCCGGCCTGACCCTGCCTGTCAAGCACAAGCCTCGCCCTCTGCAGGCCCAGAATCCGGCTCCCCTTACTGTCTGTCAAGCCCGCCAACCGGGAAACCCAAGCCCAGTCAGGCTCCTCCCCTTTCTAGGCTTGAGCCGTGTCCTTCACAACTGCCTGTCAAGACGCATTTCCCGCCCACTTCTCCAGACCTGCGGAGCCCGCCTCTCGCCTGTCAGGCTTTAGGCCCGGCCCCTGTGCCTCCCCCCATCCCCCCCACCCCCCGCCCAGCCCGCTACGCCGCGCCTGTGCGCTTTGTGGGCCCGCCCGGGGTGAGTAATCTTGTAAGAAAAACCCAGATACCCTAGAGTGGCCCAGCAGCGGTCCTGGGAACCCGGAAGGTAGGGTGCTGCGGAGGGGTTAAAAGTGCGCCCCGGGGTGAGATCAGGGCCAAATACCGACTTGGCTACTTTCTAGCGGTGACCTTGGGCAAGTCAGGTAACCCCCGAGCCTGAGTTTCCGCTTCTGTAAAAGAGGGACAGTAAAAGCCCTGTCTCCTGGCTCTGCTGATGAGAACAGACCCGGGTTTTTGCGGACAGTATTTGTTGACTGAACGTTGGAAAAGGCTTAGCACAATACCCAGCATGCGCACATTCCCTGCTTCACCTAACATCCACTGAGCGTCCACGGTGCATCAGGCCCAACTATGGGGATACACAGTGGTGAAAGTGAAGCCCGCAAATGAGCTTTAATAGTTTTGTCTTACTGTCTCCCGTTCTGCATATGGTGAAACTGAGTCTTGGAGGGAGTAAGATAGCATTTCAATGCATTTTACTCCAGTCAGCAAGCTCTCCTCTCCCCTTGGGGCCTCAATCTGCTCATCTGTATAATGGCCAGATCAGTCAATCTTCACTTCTGCTCCCATATGGAGCCTTGGTGGATTTCAAGAGGCACTGACTGATCTGGTGCTGGGATCAGGAGACTCGGTTGAAAGCCATGGACTAGTGAAGCCAGGAAGTACCTTACAAAAGTCGAGGGGCAGCCCTTTGCCTCCAGGCAGGCATGATGGTGTGGCTTGCCAGTGACTTCTTGTTATGGAGGCAGATTCCATCACCTGCTAGAAACTCCTGGAGCAGGGGGCTGACATCTGCTTGCGCATTAGTAAAACAGGGGTGATCCCTGCAGGGCCCCACCTACAGTGATGGAGAGGGCCAGATGAGATAAAGGGGGATTGGGAGAGCTTATAATTATCCTTATTCTCTTCCTGCATCTCTTGCTCACTCTTTCTAGGCAGTGGGTAGAAAGTCATGAGCTATGGGCTCAGGTATAGATTTGAATGTCAACTCTGCCACTTACTAGAAATCACTGAACAGTTCTATGTGTGTTCCATGGAGACAATGAGGTCTCTTTGAAATCAGTCTATGAGCTCAGGGTTGGAAGTGCCTGGCTCAAGGCCTAGCACTCACTAGATGCCCAGAAATATTTGTATACACCCTGTGGGCCACCTCCTATAGGAAGCCACACTCGCTTTACCACTCCTAGGTGTCTGGAGTGGCCCAGAGCACTCTGTCCCAAATGGGCCACATGACCTTGGGCCAGTCATTTCCCTTCAAGACCTGAGGCTACCCATCTATAAAATGGGCACCCAGCAGCAGCTACCTCCCTACCAAGACTGTAAGCCTGGCCCGGTGGGTTTTCAGGGTTCAGGCCCTGCTGACCACTCAGACTTCTGTTCCTCCCATGCTCTCTCTCACCTTTTCTTCTCCTTGCTCTGTACAGGGGTCTTAGTGCTGCCCCTAGAATATACCTATACTGGTCCTGCCTCAGGGCCTTTGCCCTTGCTATTCCCTCTGCCTAGAACATCTTTCCCTGCTACCCTCCCAACATGATTCCTGGGGCTGTCTCCTTTCATCCTACAGGCCACCTCTTAAATGAACTCCCCTAAGAGTCCCTAGTCATCCTCAGGTTTTAATTCTCTGTACAGCACTCATCCCTCCAATGCCTTTCTTATTTACCATTTTTAATCTGGCTCTCCCTCTAGACTATTGGTCCCTCCTGGGCAGGAATCTTCCAAACTCATTCTCTCCTGCATTCCTAATGCATAGCTCAGGGCCTACCACATAGTAGGTGCCTAATAAATATTTGAAGAATGAACAAAGGAAGGATGAAACGCATGCCATAAACATCAATGAAATGACTCTAGTCCCATGCCAGTCTCCTAGGTGCCCATATGACTCAGACAAGGCCCTCCAGTTGGAGGAGTTGACAGGGTTTGTCAGAGAGTCTGACAGACAGATCCAAGAATCACAAAACTTGTGTGGGGTGCTATAAATAGATGCATGAGCAAGAGTTCCAGGAAGGTGCCAGACTCCACCTGGGTGAAGTCAGGGAAGGCTCCTCAGAGGAGGTGACTTTGACACTGGACCTTTAAGGATTAGTAGGAGCTTGTCAGGTGGAGAAGCAAGAAAGTCTCCTGGAAAGGTTTAGAGGTATGAAAGAGGCCACACTCTCATAGCCATGCTGGGGTTCAGAGCTACATTGCTGCTGGGGTAGGGAGTACTACTAGAGAGCCTCTTTTTCTCTTCCTAGCTGTTTGCAGCAACACCTGTTGACCTCTCTCTGCCTCTAAGTAGCACAGTGAGGCTGGGGAACTCCACAACCACTCAGAAACTAGAAGGTGCATTTGACAGGGTCACAACAGGCTACCTCTTACCCTGACTCCTAGAAGAAAGATCCCAAACACCCTCTCTGTAGACTCAGGAAACTGAGTCACAGGTGAAAAGGGGTATGGCCAAAGTCATGATGTGGGTGTGAGCTGCAGTGGGCAGGACCTGAGGTGACAGAGGGCTGGAGATAGAATGGTCTGAAGGATCTGGGAAGCCCATTAATTCATTAAACAACTATTTATTGAACATTTACTGTGCCTAGCACAGAGGGCACAGAACTAAACAAGATACAACTCCCTGCCTTCAAGAGATGACAGCTTGGTGGGCAAGCCAGACAAGCAAAATGCCTAAGTGAAATTATAGTCTGTTACAGGATGATAAGTGCTCCTGGGGAAATGAGAGATGGGGACATGGACTGTGGCTAGGGATGGGGGCTGTAATTTTAAAGAGGAGGATCAGGAAAAGCCTCACTGGATGATAACATGTAAGCACAGACATGAGGGAGGAGTCATGAGGATGTCTGGGGTAGACATTCCAAGCAGAGAGAACATCATGTGCAAAGGCGCTGAAGTGAATGGCTTATAGGGGAATAACAGTACAGCTGGAGTAGTGGGAGATGATGGGGCTCTGGTTCTCAGCTATGTGCATTCTTGCATATGCTCATTCACAGGCCTTTGCACAGTCCCAACCCCTCTTTCACACCCGTGTAAGTCCACACACCCCAAATACACGTGCGCACAACCCACATAAACACAGCAGGGTCCACAAGATTGTGCATGCACATGAAGTAGCCACACAGGCTCAAGTACATTCGCAGACACAATCCACATGCACAGCAGCGCTAGCTGCAACGCCTGACACAGGCAGGGTCCTCCACAGCTTGCTGATTCACAGCGCCTTCTGGTGGCCAATTCCGGTATGGTACTGAACGTCAGCGGGCCACTCTTTGGAGCCCTGAGCAGCATCAGAGACCCTCTCTGCCCCATCTTTTCCTCTGTGCTTCCTGCCCCCAGTTCCTCCACACTGCAGCCAGAGAGAGTCCTAAAACACAGGGCTTGACAAGCTCCAAACCCTGCTAAGGCTCCCCTTAAGTGAGGAACTGCCCAAACATCTCCCCAGTCCAGCCACTCCCAGCCTAAGCTCTCCTCCCTGGACCTTTATTTGCAAAAGCTGTTCCTGCAGCGAAGAATGCTCTTCCCTGCCTTCTACACCTGAATCATTTCTACCCTCCTTCAAGGAGGACCAGTTCTGACAACAGGAGGAGAGGTTCTCCCTGGCACCATCACCCCCAGTGCCCCTACTCAACCCCTCTCATCAGGACTCCTACTCTGCCAGTGGCCACATCTGCCTCTCCATCAGACTTGTGCTGCTCCAAAGCAGGGCCTGGGGCTGGTTCCTTCTGTCCCAGCATTGAGCTGGCCGAAGTGGTACTTTAGGGCAGTAAGAAGCTATCCTTGAGGAGATAGTAGGGAGGCAGGAGCCCTCACTCAGGATCAGGTTCAGAAGTTGCAGCATACGAAGGACAAGACTGTGAGGGAGGGCGGGACTCAATTGCTCAATTTAAATTGTCACCACTCACGAGTATTAAAGGGTGAATTCATACATATTAGCTCCTCTAGCAATATAGAAAGTACCATTTTTAGAGCACTTACTATATGCTAATCTTTGAAGCACATCATCTCATGGACTCGCTCCAATGAAAGATGTATGGAGGCAGTGACTTTGCTTTGGTCAGCAAAGTATTCTGGTACTCAGTGGACAGCTGTGGAATCACCTCACCCCAGCAAGGTGAGAAACATGGGAAAACTGAGGCTCAGAGAGATGCCAGGGTCACTGGTAATGGCAGAGCTATTGCTGGAACTGTCAGATACAGACAGTTTTCCCTGTCTTTTCCTGCACATGCTCCCATTAAAATATTTTGCAACACCCTTCTTCTGAGCAAAACAAATCACCCCTTAGCTCCCTCACTGCTTTCTGTTAAGATTCCAAGCTCTTTTGCTTCTGATGGAGGCTCAGGCCTGAAGGGTTGCACAGAAATCCCGAGACAGTCTTAGTAGCCTGTCCAGGCTCCTTGGGCCTCTAAGTACCCCAGGAGTCTTGGCCCGGAGCCTGTCTGTCCCTGGTCCTCACATGTGACACTTCCTGCCCTGGAGGTGCGGACAAGCATTTATTGATACCTGTTCCACTCCAATCCTGAAACTTAACTTGACCTGTTGAGGCCAATGGGGCTAGACCTTCATCTCACAGATGAGGAAACTGAGGCCCAAGGCTTTAAGCAGCTTGTCCACGTCCCACTGCCAGGCAGGATGAAACCAGGCTGTTAATTCAGATCATCAGAACAGCCTACTATGTAATAGGCATTTTACTAGAAGGCTCATGCTTGTTATCCTGTACCCAGGACCTCAGAGTTGTTCTTATCACCATAGTACAGGGGAGAAGTACAGCAAACACAGAGACAAGCAACTTGCCCAAGATCATATGACCAGAGAGAGGAAAAACAGAACTGCATGTGGATCAGGCTGACTCCATGACCTGAGTGCATCCCAATACCTGCCTGCAAAGGGCTGTTTTTGAATCTGAGGGAGTCCTAGCTTCCCCAGGAAGTAGCTGAGTGACCTTGAGCCAATCATTTGTCTCAGCCAGGCCTTGGAGGTCATCACATGAACCAATAACTTGTCTCAGCCATGCCTTGGAGATCATCACATCCATTCTTATCAGTGTTTCCATCCCCTTTCAGCCATCCTCAAGCCTGGGCTTATAGCCCTCCCATGATGAGCCCTCTCACTGGCAGTGTTTCCCATCCCTCAGGAAACTCTGACCGTTACCACCTTCTTCCTTAAGTGATGCTGAAGTTTGTCTCCTGAAGATTCCAAGCTCAAATCTATTCATCCATCCATCCAACCAGCATAAATTCTTGAGCATCTATTTCTACCTGACACTGTGTTAAGTGCTGAGGAGACAGTGAAGAACAAGAGAAATCAATCCTTATCTTCTGTAGTAGGAAACCATGGCATACAAGGTCCCTGCCTTCATGGAACAAACCTGGAGGAGGCCAAGAAAGAAGGAAAATACATGAATGAAAGTAAACATATAAAATAATTTCAAATAGTGATAAGGGCTATGAACAAAAGCCAAGCAGGGCAATGTAGCAGAGAGGCGCTGGGGTGGCTTCATAAGATAAAGTGGTTAAGGAGGGCTTCCTGGAAGAAATGTCCTCTGAGCTCACACTTAGGTGACAAAAAGACCCATGTGAAACTGGGGGTAGAAACTGACTTAAAATAGTCCATGGCACACAGAAGGGGAGAAGGTGAGGGGGACTTCTAGTTAGCCAGGAACTGAACCGGGATGTTTTTCTCCCCTCCCTCCCAAAACATGCTAAAATGACAGTAAAATTTAAAAACTTTAAGGCATAAACTTACAAGGGCAAAGAGAACAAAAAAGGCAATGACAGGGACAAGAGGAATCTACAAATTTTTTAAAGCTGGAAAATAGAAAAGTGGTAACCAGCTTAACAAAATGGAAGAAGGTGAAATCAACTGTGCAGGGGAAAGGAGCTAATCTGAGGCCAGACCAGTGACATGACAGCCCCCTAGAAACACTCAGCTGGGAGGCACCAGGTTCCCCTGGAGGTGGAGGAACAAGTGGGGATGGAAACAAAATGAGTTAAGAGTTCATAAAAGGAGGAGTTATGCCTTGCAACTTCCCAGAACCAAAGGTCATAAGTCTCCAGCTTGAAAGGATCCTGAGTACCCAGCTTGAAGAGAGAAAAAAAGAAGGCAATTATTGACTCCTAGAAAAACAAATAACACAAAATAGAAAATGTAGCCCTAAAGTACTGCATAGCTCAGCAAGAAATAATATTACATAATTATAATATTGTACACATCATACAGTGA
Organism: Eonycteris spelaea; assembly: GCA_003508835.1. Taxonomy (NCBI): domain Eukaryota; kingdom Metazoa; phylum Chordata; class Mammalia; order Chiroptera; family Pteropodidae; genus Eonycteris; species Eonycteris spelaea. Next base: position 1,499,771 of record PUFA01000285.1, on the reverse strand, counting down.
TGTATCCAAAATTGTGATGAAATGAGAGCGGGCCTTTGAGGGAGGAGCACAGGGATCCATGTGTAAGAGAACTAAATCTTCATCTTCTAGTAGGAAACCATCAGATACTGTCTAAAATTGAAAAGAAAGAAAAGAAATAGCAATGTAGGCATGTAGCTGAGAAATAAGAAGGGAAGAGCTAAAAAGGTCTGGAGGCATTTACACTAGAATATCAGCTGTGGGAGGGTAGGGACTTGGTCTGCTTGGGTCACCGCTATATTCCTAGTGCCTAGTACTGAGTCTGGTATACAGTAAATGCTCAATTTCTGTTTTGCATGGGTGCGAGAAGACAGCTTTGTTTTTTGATGTTCTTATATGCCTTGTAAAACTGTTTGACTTTTAACACTATGTGCAAGCATTGCTTTAGTAAAACGTAAAAGTAAACATTAAGGAAAAATTAAAAAGCCAGTATCTAGAATACAGCACAAGCAGGAGAGGAGTACATGAGGAGTAGAATATGAGCTTAGGAGGCAAGTGGGACCAAGTCGTGGAAAGCCAAAAATGGAGTATTTTCAGAGGACCTTGAGTCATTCCGGGACTCTCCAGCCTGCAAGCCAAACATTCAGGAAAAAAGGCACAAGTCACTCCCCAGAGCCATATGGATGAAGACACCAAGACTGCCACTGCCAGACCTGGCGCTGTGACCATGCCCACTGCTGAAAGGCCGGTTGCTGTCCTCCGCCGGCACCCCTCAGCCTGAATTTCCAGGCAGAGCCTCGTGCGGCCCTGTCACGTGCTTACAGCCCCCGGGATGTGTGAGTCTGGCGTTCCCCACAAGAGGCGGCTCTTCTGGGAAGGAGGGGTGCTGGAGGGTACCCCAGGGCAGGCTATGCAGCTGAGCAGGTGAAGGGTGCTGTAGAAGGCCTGGGCTGGGAGAGGCTGCTGTTCAGTGTCTGTCTGCTAATGCAGGCCTTGGCTGGTATGCCACCTCGGGGCCAAGGAACTAAGGGGCCTGGCCCCGGAGACAGCTGGGGCTGCGCAGCCCTGAATGCAGACTCAAAGTCGAACCCCTTATCCAGAACGATACCTCACAGGAGCAGAAATAATACTGGTTTTCTTTTTTTTTTTTTTCATGAGTGTTTCAAACCTCTCTGCACAGAAAAGAGGTGGTGTCTCCTCAGGAGAAAAGTTCTGACCAGCTGGGCAAAAGCACTGTTTGCAGCCCTGTTCTGTAAAAGCTCCACCTTATGAAATGCCCTTGGCTGCCACCCCCAGCCTGCTCCACAAAGGCTCAGCCATCCCAACCTCCCAAATGTTCTGTTTCCAGACCTTTTCCAGCAATCAGCAGGTCTTCCTCATAGGAGGGGAGAAAGGGTGTTCAAGAGATTGATCTTGGGAAACTGCAAACATTCTTGGGTGGAAAGAATTTGTCCCCTGGGGGAAGGCAGGCTGCTTGGGAGACCTTGAGGCCACCAGTGAAGGAATTTATTTCTTCCCATGGTGCCCAGCATTCAGACTGATTCAGACATCTGTCAGTCGGTGGTCAGGGTGTCCCAGGCTTGCTTAAACAAGTGGCTTCCTTTGCCCTCCTAAGCATACATTTCCACTGCCCTGGGTCTGGAAGTGTAAACAATAATATAAATGAAACCATTTTAAAGTGGAGACAGAGCTGCCATGCCAGAGGAACTGCCTTACATGTCTTATGGCTCAAACCTCAGAATGTTAAAACAGAGCAAAATAACCTTTTGACTGGGCCTAGGGCAACATTGTTCCAAAGAACTGTTTGCAGAGATGACAAGAAAGCACTTATGATGACTACAGGACTGAAGATTAAAAACATTGTTAGAGTTAACATTACTATGTTGTTTTCTGCACCAATAGAAAGGCCTTCCTCCTATTGATGTAATTGTTTCCCTTTCTCATAAATACTCATTGCCTTTGTCTCCTAATCAGAACATTTTTTGGCCTTCTGCCTGAATCAATGCTTCTGCAATAGCTGTTTTTATTGATCTCAGTAAAAGCTTGTTGCCTCTCACTTAGAAAGGCCCTTTTATTTTTAGATTACCAGAGGTTCATGTTTGTGCTTGGGAATTAGTGAATCAAGGAGTGACAGGAAGGATGGTCAGTCTTGCACACTTGGAGGTGTCCCCCAGCAGGGTTGTTCTGTTAATGACTTAAAACTTGGGCCACTGTAGGGGGAGCTTCTATGATGATCTTGTCCTTGGGGGCTGTGCAGGGGCCCAGAAGGAGAGCACCAAGCCAGCACCCTTCTCAGGGCCACATGCCCCAAAGGCAACCTCTTCTGCAGCTGGGCTAGTGAGAACTCTTCATTCTGCCTTCTGATCTCCACCTTGAGCCTTTGGGAAAGTTTGTTAAAGTTGCAGCCTGGTCCAAGTTGCAGAGTGGGAATGTAAGAAATACTCCAACAGGTCAGCCATGTGACTTCTGGGCATTGAGATTACAAGGAATGTGTCTTCTTTATTCTTTTTCTGTCAAACATTTCTGCAAGACCCATGTGTTATTTTTAATCTATATTAACTAATAGTATTTTAATATGTTAATAAACTCCATTATTATAATTAATGTTAATTTAATATTTTAATGTAAACATGTCATAATTATTTTTAACTCTGCCTGATCTTTACAACTCAAATTCTGCCTCTTACATGCAGCCTTCCTGGATTACTCAAACTGAGATCCTCTTCGGACTTGACATCATCTAGTGACCCAAGGCTCCAGACTCCAGTGATGTCTTGTGTTACAGCCAATCTTCTCTGATTCTAATCCAGCCCCATTGTTTCACAGGGGAGGGGTAAACAGTGCCTCTAGGGTTTGACCCTGGGCCCGGTTCCAAGCCAGCACTGCCTCTGCAGCCCCCAGCCCCTCTGCAGCTCCCAGCAAATATATATTGAGAAAGGAATGATGATCAGAGATGGAGAAAGTCACCAAATACTCCCTCTTCTTATCTTCTGGTGAGTTACAAATCTCCTAAACCTAAACTCAGTGGTACAAAACAACTCTTATATTATGTTCACAGCACATCAAGGGTGGTCTGCCTCTATCCCACAGACATCTGGAGCCCCAGTTGGATTCACCTGGAGGCCTCTTCACTTACATGTCAGGAACCTGGAGCACCTGCACGTAGCCTCTGTGTCTGGCCAAGGCTTCCTCACAGCATGGCAAATGGGCACCAAGCATGAGTGGCCTAAGAGAACCAGGTGGAAGCTGCCTGGACCTTTCGGATAGAGAATCAGAAGTCACACTGTATCACTTCTGCCTTACTCTGTTGGTTGAAGCAGCCCACCCAGTTTTAAGGGGAGGAGACATAGATCTTGCCTCAAAATTGAAGAAATGACAAGAACTTGTAGCCATTTTTTAAAACCTCTACTCCACTTCTGCAATTAATCATGGACAATGACCGTTCACAGAGCCACCTACCACAATTTCGAGTGTGTTAGCATGTCTCCTAGGCAGGGACGCTGGCAGGGACTTCCTCTTCCAGTGAGGAGGCTAGAGCAAGTCCAGATGGGGATAGGAGGGGGTGTAGAAGGTGGGTATGGGATCTGAGAAAGATTCAGAGGCTTAGTGGCTGGCGGAAGGGGCCAGAGGCCAAGGGAGTAGGCCAGGGAATGGGGAGGCTTGAAGTTCCCTGCCAGTTCAGGAGTAAGGTGCCAACCATAAAGATAAAACCAGGTGGGGCAGTACATGTGGGAAGAGAAGATAGTGAGCATGGTAGGGAATGTGTTGAGTTGAAGGGTTTGAAGCCACTTCATGTTCTTAGTCTGAGAGCCAGCACCACCTTCCCTAGGAAGCCTTCCCTGCTGCTCCTGGTGGAATTACTGTTCCCTTCTCTGGGCTCTCCCAGAACCCTATGCTGCCCTCATCATACTGGATAGGAGCCCAAAAGCCCAGCCATGATGCATCTCTGGGTCCCCAGCCTCATCCATGGCAAGAGCAAGGCACCTCCAGGCTGAGGGGCCTCCCAGTGGGATCAGTATCCCACACCAGACTACCAAGAATCTCTGGGGTTGAATTCTGGCTCCTCCATTAACTCATGTGATCCCACATGAGTTACGGGATTTCGTAACTGCTATGAGCCTCGGTTTCCTCCTCTGTGAAGTGGGGATTTGAGTAGTACTCACTTTAAAGAGAATGAGTATTAGAATGTGCCTGGCACATAGTTAGAATTCAGTGAGGCTTGGCTGTGAAATCAGCCCACTCCTGAGGCCTGGGAGCAGGATCTGGGCCAGATCAATGGCCAGCTAGGGTCTTGTGCTGGATGTGTGGGCTCCCCCGAAGGACAAGCCTCAGCCTGGCCCTTCCCTCTGGGGTGTTCGGTCTGACCCAAAGACATACAAGTGAACATAGGTACCTCCCCAAAACCTCTGGAGCAGCCAGATTTAGAAAAAGGCAGGACATCTCAATTACTCAAAAAACACCATGGGTGAGACACCTCAGAGGTAGTATCAGAGGTTGCTTCCCAGGGAAGCTGGAGGAGGAGGAGGGAAGCATGTTTGTGAAGAAGAAGAAAAAAAAAAAAAGCCCAAAGCACTTGGGACCATTATTGTTGTGTTGCAGATAAGGAATCTGAGTCTCAGAAGGATAAAGTGGCTGCTCTAAGGCTAGTGGCAAACCATGACAGGAGGGGGCACAAAGAGACCTTCAGTGAGGCTTGGGAAGAAAGCAGCTAGGTAGGTCTGGGGCTGGGGAAAAAGAAAGGTTGGTGGCAAGGACTATGGCCCTGAGGGCAGCCTGGGTACACATGATGGCTGGAGATGCTGAGATTTCAGGGGCATAGGACATATGACAGTACTGACTATACAAAGGGCAGGGGGTCAGAAGCCTTCTCACACATTACCTCATTAACTCCTATGGATGAAAAAGGGCCACATTCTAAACCCAACAAGCTCAGGGGAGACCAGCATGGTGGGCCCTACAAATTCAGAGGCTGAAATTAACCACATAGGATGGTCTGAACATAAAAATTCCTAACTAAAAGCAGGTCATGGCAGGTAATCACATCCTGGGCCTTAAGTGAGCCTGTTTATTATCTTTCTGTATCTAAGAAAACAAACCCTTGGAATGTCAGAGTAATCTCTTTTTTCCCCAGACCCCTCAGGGCACAACCCACTGCATCAGAGCATGAGACTACAAAATCCCTCATGGTTATCTTGTCCCCTGCATACCATCTCTACAGTGCTGTAAATTTTAACTAGTAATTGTCCTGTACCTACCAATGTAAAAGAATTATATGTCCCTCCATTTTACTTTTTATCCAGTCCCAGGTATTTCCCCTCTTTGCTTTCTCCTGCCCCCTTAATCTATCACCAATGAACTCTCCTTATGTCTCCTCTTTTAATTCTACTGAATAAAATTAGCTGCAAAACTGCCATTTTCCAGAGCATTTTCTTAACCCATTGAGGTTTTGCTTCCCAGCAATTACCATCAGTTTGGCTCAAATAAACTCATTAAAAATTCTCTCCAGGTTTGTACGTTTATTACACGACATTTACTTGGCATAGTCAGCAGAATTCCAAAGAAGCCCACCCAGGACCACCCTGCAGACCCAGCCCCAAGTGCTAGGTACCAGCAGGGGCCTGTTGAGCTCCACCAGCTTCCCGCTTTGCATCAAGTGAACGTGGGTAAGTTCTTAGAATTTAAGGTAGGAGGCCCTGACTTTATCTGAGCTGTTTTTAAAAATCCTCAAGGTGGCATTAAAGGTTAAGTGTTGAGATAACTTAGGAACAGTAGAAAAAATTGGGTGGCTGGTTATTGATTTTGGCTTTTCAATTGGAATTATTTATTTCAGGTCTGAACAAAACCTTTGCTAAATAAATGAAAGTCTGAAGTTGTTCAGCTCCGAAGTTAAGGGGTGTTTGCTTGCTCCCTCCAGCTCGAATTTTGGGTATTAGTTGACTAAGGATCTATGTGGAGGTGTTTGAAGGTACTCCTCAAAACAAGCAGTGGCCCCATAGGAATTTCAACACAACTGTAATCAAAGAATTGACTCGTCTGGGGACGTGCACATGAAGGCTGGTTACCTACTGCTCCAAGTTGTCACAGTTGTAGACAGCTGGGGAGAGAAACCCAGACACATAGAGTGTGGAAGCTACTCGGGAGGTGACAGCCCCTGAAGCTCAACCCATAAGTAGCACACTTCAACTCATTACACAATATTCCTAGAAATTTGTTCAGACTCTGCAGATCTCAAAAGCAAACTAAAATTAACATGGGAAATCGTGTCTCTTAAAGCCAACAAACTCCCAGACCCAAGCCCTCATTAATTCTCCTGCATATGTACAGTTCCTAGTTCTGTAAGTTGTAAGTACTTACAGAAATGGGAAGATTTAACTAGAAGTGATATCAACTTAAGATGACCAAAATGGAGTTATTTTGACACCTAAATTAATTTTTTGTGCACAATTAGAAAAGCTGGCTCTGAAATCAAAATGAATGAATGGGAGGCTTTCTTTAATTTACTAATAGAAGCCTCTGAAACATTTTCTTAATCCATTGAGATTTGGTTTCCTGGCAATTGTCGTCAGTTTGGCTCATTAAACTCATTAAAATTCTCTACAAGTTTGGTCATTCCTTATATCAAAACTTACCACCCAAAGCTGTGTTTCAAAGAAGTTAGGTGAGTGTCCTAGGTCACACAGCAAAGCCAGCACAGAGCAGGCCTATTGACTCCAAAGCCAGTGTTCTTGCTCTGGGGATAGAGGGAAGATGTGAGGCCCTGAGGACCAGCGTCAACCCCCCACCTTGATGTGCAATTCAGTCAATCCATTTTTCTTCTCCGGGTCTCAGTTTCCACCTTTGTAAAGTGAAACTATAATAGAGCTGCCCTTATAAAGCTCTGGGAGGAGAGAGGGGAGAGAAAGGGTTGGGAAGTGCTGACTCTGGCCTCATTCCAACCAACCCAAACACCTGCTCTTACACTGGGTAAGGAAAATGAATTAGGAAGGTAAATCACTGGAGGAAAGAAAAGACACTTCTTCCTTCTCTTTGGGCCTTAGTTTCCCCATCTTATAGTGGGAGAGAATTGGACTAAATGACAGTTGGTAAACGGGACCACTCTAGCATCCACATATGTTTTGTTGTACCTCCATCGTTGCTTTCCCCACCTTTCTTTCCAAATTTTTATTATGAAAAATTTCAAGCACACGTGATGGTCATCATTCACACTTGGCCACTGTGCTCTTTTTTCTCTCTCTCTCTTTTTTCCCATATAGGTATGTATTGTTTTCCGAATTGTTTGAGGGTAAGTTACTGACATCATAACCTTTGCTCCTAACCCTTCAGCGCAAAGGCATTCTCCACGTAAGCACCTAAAATATGATTATCCCACCTAAGAAAAAGCTGTAATTCTACAGACATACAATAATACATGGTCCATATTCAAATACTCCATTAGCTCAAAAATGTCTTATATGGTTGAATTTTTTTGAACCAGGATCTAACCAAGATTCACATATTCTACTTGTTTTTATCTCTTTTCTTTCCATTTTTTATTTTGAAAAAAAAAATTATTTCTCTAAAAAAATAGCCAGAATCCTGCATATAGACTTCATCTTGATCCAGCAATTGTCAACAATTTGCCAGATTGTCTCTCCTCCCACCCTAACCATTGAAGAGTTAGTGGCAGACATACATAATGTGTGCTGTGTTTTTACTCAGTTGCCATCACTTAAATAAGAGACCTCACCACATTCTTTGATTTCCAGCTCCTGTTGAAAAAACCAGAGAACCCAGAACAGGTCTTCCATATGAATGGTCAGCTGAAATGAGCAGTAGCTGCCCCTTTGGACAGGCAGGTAGCCCCCATTTTGCCACATGCCACACTGCTCCCTTACGTCTGTCACCCTGCCTGTATCCCTCAATCACATAACCTGCCATGGCCCTGTACCCACTGATTTACAACCCTCAAGCCATTCCAGATGATCTCTGAGGGCCTCCAGGTCTTCTCAGGAGGATGCTATCCCATCCCTTCCTGAGGCTCCTGTTAATCAGGCCCATCCTGGGAGCTTGTCTTTCTGTCTGGATATCAGACTTTGGACCTAGCCTCACCCAGGTTTGAATCCTGGCTCCACTATCTACCACCAAGGAGAACTATGGACAGTTCTCATCCTCTCAAAAGCCCACTCCCTTCATTTGTATGATCCGTGCTCCTCAGGGTGGGTGTGAGTATTACTGAGGTCATGCACATGGAGCACTCTGCATATCACCTGGCAGGTGGGCAAAGTATGAACATATTCATCTCAGTGCAGTGAAGAATTGGAAATTAATGTACATGCCCAACAACAGGGCATTAAGATAATTATTGTATCCTTAAAATGCAAGAATCAGCAGCTGAAACAAAGATGCTATATTTAGAAATGACCCAAACAGCCATCCATAAAGGACTGTATCAAACAGAATGATTAGTTCCCATCTTCTATTATGACATCGTGATATTCATCCAGCAGAAGACTATACAGCTGGAGAGAAGGGTGAGAACACTGTCAATGTGCTGAAAGAGATGGAGGTCCAGAATATACTGGTAAGTGACATGCTTAACTTTTGGGTTAAAATAGTAAGAAAAACTATGTCTTTCTAGTTACTTGGGTTCATGTGTGGGGAAATGGAAAAATTCATAAGAAACAAGTAAAAATACTTCCCTCTATGTAGTGGGGAGAAGGGGGAACATGGAAGATAGGCATATGAGGCAGATTGTTCCCAGGTGCCTGTCTATGTTTTGCTTTTGTTTTTGAAACAGGTAACTATATTACCTAATCAAAACTAAATTTAAAATGTCCTTAAAGAATTATTCTGTGGTTTTTCATATATTAACAATGTAAATTGTTCACAGTATATTGTTAAATGGGGAAAAAAGATTACAAAACAATGAATATGTTTACATTTTCATTGGAAGAAAACACTCAGTATGTACAGAGCTCCATGTGAATGATTTTGTCTGTTTTACTCACTACTGTCTTCCTGGAATCTAGAATACATAGTAGATCCTCAATTAACATTGACTGGGCAAGCAAATGAATAAGTGATTGAATGAAGGAATGGCTACAAGAACAAAAAGATGTAAAGAAGGGCACAGAGCCAAGCTGTGAACATTGCTGGACTTCAGAGGTGGGTTTATGAAGGACCTATATCCTCATGATCATTTTCCATATATGCTGAAAATTTAAAATGAGCACCCCTTGTGCATCTAATCAGAAAGGAAGAACAGTGAAGGCATTAAAAGAAGTGAAGGCTCAGTCTGTGGGCATGGGGCAGCCAGGATCCAGATGGGATAAGGGGGTGGAGGCTCACTGCGAAGAATGTTGGGCTGGTGACCAGGGCAGGTGCCCACCCCACCCCACCCATACTCATTCCACCCAAGTCTAGAAGAGCTGAGATCCCAGGGAGGGTGGGGCTATGGGAAGAAAGGTGAGGACCAGAGAGGGCCTGTAACTGGCCTGGGGGCACACAGCAGGACCTGCTCAGGTCTCGGCCTCCAACATCAGGACACTTGGACACTTGATGAAGTTATTCATACCCCTTAACTCTGTTTCACAGATAAGGACACTAAGGTCCAGGAGTTAGAGGTACTAAGAGCAAGGCACTAAAGACAGATTAATTCACATTCTAAATCTTTCACTTATCCATCCTGGGAGCCTCCTCCTCATGGAGCTTCAATTCCCCTCTCCTACAATGGAGTGGTAATGTCATTGGGTGCCAAGCCCATGAGCTACCACACATGGTGGGGTTCACTAATAGTGGTGGCAGTTGAGGTTGACCTTTAGGATTCTGAGGTCAAGTTCAGCTGCTTCCCTGGAGATAGTGGCCCCTGGCCCCACCACAGTGAATCAGAACATCTGCAAATGACCACAGAAATCCTTGGGGTGCCCTACAGAGACCATCCCACTCTTGAGGACAGAGTAGGGAGGTGCTGGGTTTGAATCTGACCTTGCCACTTGCCAGCTGTATGACTCAAGGAAGTCATATACTTCATCTGTAAAATAAGGCTGATAATAGCATCCTCCATGAAGCATTTTTGTGAGAACCAAAGAGCTCAGGACAACAAGCATTGGTTGTTGTTGTCACTGCTTATCTAGACTAGTGCAGGGGTCCCCTGCCTCTCATCTTTCCCCTCATGGTCCATCCCCCATGTGGCGGGCAGAGGGTACTCAAAACATAGGCTGATGTACCATTCCATGGAACAGATTGCTGACATGCACAGCACCCTGGGCCAATTGCAAAGGCATCAGGCCAACTAAAGGAAGCAGACACAGGAGGCCACGTGCTTTGTAATACAGTTTATATGACATGCTGGGAAAGGTAAAATGATGGGGACAGAAAACAGGTGAGGAATGGGGTAGGGGAGGGTTAAAGGGACATGGGGCCTGTGAAAATTGTTTGCTAACTTGGTTGTGGTGGTAGCTACATGAGGGTATACATTTGTCAAAACTACACTCTGAAAAGTATAATTTTTACTGTATATAAATACTACCTTAAATGTTTTAAATAAACGAACAAGAAAAAGCCACACAAACAAACAAAAAAAACCCATGATGTATATACTGGGCTTCATTGTATTGTTCTATACATATATATGTTTGAAATTTTCCAATATTAAGGGGAAAAAACCTAAATTTGTGCCCCTGATCTGCTCAAAATCATCTCATGGCTCCCTCCAGGCTCAGAGTAAAAGCTGAAGGCCTCACTGTGGCCAGCAAAGGCTCTCAATCTGCCCTCAGCTCTCTTGGCCTCACCCCCATTCCCTGGCTCACTCTGCCCCTGCCACACTGCTCTCAGTGTGTTCCTTAAACACACCTCAGGGCCTTTGTACTGGCTGTTCTCTCTACCTGGACCACTCTTCCCCCAACAGCTCCTGACTCAATCCTTTACCTCCTTCAAGTCTTTTTCATTAAGAAAAAAAGCCCAACTCAGTTGAGGTCAATCCTAGCTACCCTGTCTAAAACCTCCAAAAGCACATCCCACACCTTTTCCAGCTGAATCTGTCTCTGGGGGAGTTGAAATGAACCATATTTCTATTTTCTTCTTTACTCCTTGTCTCTCTCTCCCCTAGACTATAGCTCCTGGAGGCCAAGGAGATGGGTCTGTTCATTGTTGTGTCCCCCTAAAATGGTGGGGGGACTGGCACATAGTAGGTACTTAATAAATAGTTACAAAATGAATTAATGCTTGACTAAATGATATCCTATATACATATGACCTGCTCTCTATGTGGCAATGCCAGGTCCTGGCCATGGGGCGCTCAGGGTCCATTTGCCCCAAGACTGTTGGAACTCAAATTTGCTTTCTAACTTTAGGAGTCACACATTCATTCAGCAATCACTCCACCCAAGGTCTACTCCATGACTATGGCATGCTTTGGAGTTGCAAGATAGAACAAATCCAATCATCCATTAATTGTTTGCTTTATTCTTTTATGACTGCACCACTTTGTTCCTCAAAGGATTTCTGCAAGCTTCAAAGACTCCAACAAGCTAATAGACATTTAAAAGTAGGAAAGAAATAAGGGAATCAAAAAACAGGGAAGACCCTGGTTCTTATGCTGGGCCTAATCCCACTGGGACCTGGCAGGGACTTAAGAGAAGAGGACTTTCCCCTGGCCCCAGGCTGACTGGGGAGCATCAATGAATGCTTCCCAAAGGAAGTGATGTTTGGACAATAGCATATGTGAATGCCCAGAGTGGGAAACAGTGTAGCTTGTTCATGGAATTTCCAGAAACTTGATCTGGCCTCCCCACCTCACTCAAGTCCTTTGGAGACAAAGAAGTCACCCAAGATACACACAAGATCACATCTTGTGCTCAGGATTGCAGTTAGATCTGACTCAGTTGAGGTCAGGGCCCTCTCTGATTCCAGCATCCCTTTCTGTCTCCTTGTATATAATAACTCACAGCTTTGTTTTGTTTCCAAACTCTGTGATAATACACATACTTGTTAAAAAAATTTTAATTGCTAAGGTATGTATAAATATAACTGACAAAGGACACGTAACCAAACTATAAAAAGAACTCAAAAAGACAAAAATGAATTGGCAAAATACTTAAATAGGCACTTTACAAAGTAGATTTACTAATGACCAAGGAGCATATGAAAAAGGCTCCTTCCTCACCATGAGTCACTAGGCAAATGCAAATTAAAGCCAGTGAGAGACCACTTCACACTCATCAGAATGGCTAAAATTAAAAACACTGAAAAGACTGACACCACCAATCTCTCAAAATTGTCACTAGGACTGTAAAATGGTATGACTACTTTGGAAAAAAGGCAATTTCTAATGAAACTCAAGATGCATCTACTATAAGATCCAGCAATCCGTTCCTGGTGGCCACCCAGCTGGAGTGCTACAATACAGATCCCAAAAGATGTGGTCAAGAATGTATATGGTAGGTTTATTCACAATAGTCAAAACCCAAAAACAATCCAAATGACCGTCAAAAGGTGGGTGGATAAATAAATTGTAAATGCACATAATGGAATACTATTCAGTGATGAAAAAGATACTCGCACCAAGATGGATAAATCTCACAAAAAAAAATGAGCAAAAGAAACTGGACACTAAAAATACTATGTGATACCGTTTGTATGAAGTTCTGGGAAAAGCAAATTAGTAAAGGTAGTAGTTACCTTAAGGGGTGGGGCACTGATTGGAAGAAGACGAGGGAACACTGTTCTGTATCTTGATTTGGGTGAACATCAAGCTTACATCTTAATAAACAAACTAGTAAAAAGTAACCTATAGTCATATGATTCAGTGTTGCAGCTGTGAGTGGGAAGGAAGGTAGCTTCAGATGTGAGCAAGTCGGCGACAGGGAAGAGAAGGGGCAGGGGTGAGGAGGGCGGGGCGAGGAGGGGAGTGGGTCTGGTCAAGTTCCCTTGCACAAAAGTCTGGGTCCTGGAGAGTCCAGCCTGTCCTCAAGCAAGCAAGTCCTTGGCTCTCTTGGGACCCAGTTTCCCCATCTGAGAAGTGGATCTGGGGATCTCCAAGGTCACTTCATGTAGTTTTGACTCTTTTGAGCAGCGGTAGCATTTCGCCCCTATCCCAAAAAAGGTTTCGTAGGCTAATTCCGCAGCACCAATCCTCCCAGGTCCCCAGCTGTGTGACCTCACAAAGGTCTCTCACTGCACTGGGTGTCTATTTCCTCATCTGTAAAATAGAATCGAGCATATCTATTTCTCAGGCTTGTATGAAAATTTCACTGAGCGCAGTGAGCCCTTCCTTATTGAGCGCTTTGCTACGCACAGGCCACGCACACAGCAAGTACTTAATAAATGGTGGCTGCGAGGGATGATTAGAATTTCCCTAGAGATCATTACATCTTTTTGAGAAGGGATCCCTGTGGGAGTCCCAAAGTTGGCTGTGGGTCAATTGCAAGACGGAAAAGTGGCCTCGGACGGATGTGGCGTGCGTTGTTTTGTTTGGAACTTCGATTGGAACGCGGCCGCGAGGCGCGCGGCTCCTTTAAGAGTGGGATGGAATGTATCAAAACAAAAAGGCCCCGCGCCCACTGGCTGCGCTCTGCACGTGACCTCACAGCTGATTTCCTGCCCCCCTTTTTTGTTGCAGCCGCCGCCGAGTGTCAGTTTCAACGCCGTCGCCTGCGGTCTTTCAGGCGCGGGCTCCCGGCCGCCCCGCGCCCCGCCCTCCTAGAGCCCCGGCCGTCAGCCCCGCACCTCCGCGCGCCGCCGCAGCGGGCTCGCGCACCTCCCCGTATCCCGGGCTCGCCGCGCCGGCGTCAGCCCGGGGTCCAAGCGGCCTCCTGCCCGTGCGCAGATGGCGCACTCGACGGCCGCCGTGCCCGTGGGCGCGCTGGAGCAGGGCTGCCCTATCCGCGTGGAGCACGACCGTCGGCGCCGCCAGTTCACCGTCCGGCTCAATGGTAACGCGGTGACCGACCCGCCCCCGCCTTTTGTCTTCCAGCGACCGGGGCCCGCTGAGGCCGCCCCCTAGCTGGGGCGCGCGCCCCCCTGGCCCGCAGCCCGGGAGGGCGTCGCAAGCGCGCGCTGCGAGGTGCCCTCGGATGGCAACGGTTCGGCCCAGCACTCCAGGCGCGGGCAGGGGGCTGAGCTCGCCAGCTAGGTGGGGGCGCGGCCGACCCACGGGTCGCGGGGGAGGGGGTGGGCGGGCCCACGTGGGACATCCTGGGAAGGTGGGCAGCAGGACCCCGGGGAGGGCGGAGGCAGAAGCGGAGAAGCTCTGGCCCCTGCCGCCAGCTCCCAACCTCATCCACTGGGGACCCGCACCTGCTCAGCCCCGGCTGTTTTCTCGTGTTAGACACCCGCTGACGGCTGCTGTTTGAGAGAGCCTCTGAGCGGGTCAGCCATGACCTACCCCTTCCCCTGGCGTTAAATGGCGTCCTGCTGCCCTTGGGAGCCTTAGCTTTTCTGCACTGAGGCGGCAGTGCAGAATCCTTTGGGCAGACTTGGGGCTGATGGAGAGAGGGGCTTCTGCCAGCGAGGGGGTGTGTGGAGGGATATAGGGTTATCGTCCTACCTCAGCAGCTCTGAGACTTTGACCAAATTGCCTCATCTCTGTGTGCACCAGTTTCTCCATCCCTACTACTGGAATAACAGTAGCGTACACCCTTGGCTGGTTATAAGGATGAATGCTGTAATAAGAGTAAAGGCTTAGAACAGCTCCTGCAGCACATAGGAAGTGCTAATAAACATGTACTGATCATTATTTTTTAAACCATTATTTTTAAAAGCAAAGTCAAGTCTTAATTTCCTGTAAAGAAAGGTTCTTCCACTCACTAGGCTATACCCCTCTTCCTAAGAGGTCTGAAGAATAGAAAATAAAATTATAAAATTGAGAACCATGAATTCCCTGCATCCCAACCCCTGAGCATTAATTTTTTCTTCCTTCCCAGCTGGGCTCCCTGTGACAGTGTCCAAGCTGGGAAGACCCTTAGAGGCCACTGTGTCCAATTCTGAGAAGGGACGGCAGAGGTCCAGAATAGGGAGAGGCTTGCCTGATGTCAGACAGTGAGTTGGGCAGAAATGGGATTGAGTCCTGCCTGGTCTGACCTCCTGCACTTGGACACAATCAGGAAGGGCCAAGGCCTGGGGCATGGACATTTCTCAGATGCCTGTTGGGCTGTGCCGGGCATTGAGCCAGGCTCTAGCACATCCGTGTTACAATATCCTGTAATGTGGGGATCACCACCCCACCTTACAGATGAGTAAACAGAGGCTCAAGACCACATGGCAGGAGTGACTTGCCCAGCATCATGAAATGCCAGAGCCAGAACTCAGACACTGTTCTTTCCACATGGAAGCAAGTCCTTCACCACCACGGTGCCAGCTGTGACCCAGCTGGCTATGACACGCAAGCGCCCTGGCCACTCTTGTGGGGAGAGGCCTTGTGGCTTTTCTGAGGCTCCAGAGAAGTCCCTGCTTCCTTTGGTGGCTAAGGCAGTCACAGAGAAGGGGACATTCGAGGTTTCCCTTCATTCTCTCTCAAATGAGTCTAGCCAAAAGACATCTCTCTAAGCTGATTTTGGTCAGGGCTGGAGGTGCCCAGCCACATTTCTAAACTTGCCCACTGCTGGAACCAGATGGCTAAACTATAAAGTGGGTCAGGGATCTCCTAGCCAAGTCCAAGAGAAGTGCAAGGCTGCAGCCCCTCCCAGCCTGGACTTGTGGGGCTGTGCAGCCCAAGCTGGCCCAGTCTAGGTGTACATATTGGAGGAGGGGGAAGGGATAATCTGTGTCTGGTACTCACCCTGCCTCAGCTGAAGAGGGGAACAGCCTGTCATAGTGTCTTCTGAACTGTAAGGCCATCCTTGACAGCCAGTTAATTCATCATGCCCATTGAGAGTATAAACACTGAGGCTAAGGGGTAAAGTGGCCTCTGGGGTTCCTGATGCCTAAGCATCCCATAGCGAGGTTCCAGCAAGCTCTGGTTCTGGGTAAAGTAAGAGGTTTGAGCAGCTGTATTAAGTCTTGTTGTTTTTCCAAGCAGGCCCTGTGCATGTAGAGTCATACCTTATCCTCATAGCACTGCTGGGTGTGGTGAGGGGAAACTGCTCTTCCATTTTATAGATGAGAAGACTGAAACATGAACAAGTAACGGCACACCCAAGGTCTTGCACCTTGGAGGTTGAACAGCTTAAGATTCATTCCACAGGTCCTTTTTGAGCATCTGCTGTGTGCCAAGCACTGTTCTAGATGCTGAGGACTCATGGGACTGACAATCTGGAGGGTGACGGACAATAAATCAAGTGTGAGGTATCCTAGAAAACAAGGGTCTGGTGAGAAATAAAACAGGGCAGGGAAGGCATGTCAGGAAAGGGCTGCTGTTTAGAATCAAGTGTCCAGGAGGGCCTCTCTGAGAAGCTGGCATTTAAGTAAGGAAGGCAGCTAGTGGGAAAGCATTCCAAGTGGAAGCTGCAGCCAAGTGTAGAGGCCCTGTGGTGCCTGGTGGGCATTAAGAGCAGCAGGGGTTGGAAGGATGTAGAAAGCAGCATCATAGCAGATGATATCAGGAGGTCATGGGGCAGATGGTACAGGGGCCTTGGAGGGCATTGTAAGGACTTGGCTTTAACTCCGAGTGAGTTGGGTGCCTGGCAGGGTCCTGAGCAGAGAATGTATGGAATGTTCTAGGCTCACTCCGGCTGGTCTGAGGGAAACAGACTGTGAGGCAAGACAGAGCAGGGATAAATACTGCACTAGTCCAGGCAGTGTGAGCAGAGGTGGAGAGAAATGGCTAGCCCCTAGACAGATGTTGAAGGAAGCCTGGATAGGATAGAGAATGACAAAACTCAGGCTTGTCTGACCTCCAAATCCAGGTTCTGAAATGCATTTGTATCTCACCATTTCATAGGTGGAGAAACTGGGGCACACAGCCAGTAGGCACATAAGCCAAAATTGAGCCGCCACCCTAGGTAGCTCCTTCTTTGGCCTTCCATCTCCCTCTAAGCCAAGGCTGACTGTCTCATTTGCTTCAAGAAGAGTCATTTGGGGTCCTAGAATCCTGGTGCTTTCTACATCCTCCCCAACCCCCATTTTACATATGGGAAGACTGAGGCCCCAGAGAGTCAGCAGCTACCTCTGGCCTCCCTCAGCACCCCCAGAGGCAGCAGGGCTGAAAGTACAGCAGGAGGGCTTGTGGCATTCATATCCCTGGGTGTGAGGCCCCTGCATGAGCCCATGCTGCTGCCCTCAGAGAGTCCCCATTCCCCCATAGCATCCTATGATGGCCATCTAGAGTCCTGTCCCTGAGCAGAGTGGGTAGGGGGATGCCAGATGTGACAAGGGGACCGACTGGGACTGTGGTTGGACTTTCCTAGGTAACCCCTAGGGTCTGCCCTCATATGCTTCCTGGCTGAGCCCCTTAAGCTTTCCCAGGCTGCAGTCCCCTCTACCTAACCTACCTCTGAGCCACCAATGTGTCGCCCCTCCCCAACCAGGCTATGTACATGAAGACACCCATAACACCAACTGGGTGCTTCTGGGGCCTGCCCCCTGCTCCTGCACCCAGTCGGCTACCTCAGCTCTCAGAGGCAGCAGAAGGCCTGCTGCTGGCTTTGACCCTGCCTCACTCTCCTCATCTGCACAAAGGGCACTTTGATCCACTTGCCCTCCTCCCAGGGCTGGTGAGGGCAGAGCAGAGATGGCGGCAGTCATCACCGTCTGCAAAGACCCATGTCTCCTACTCAGAACCCCTGCTCCTCTTCCCCACCTGTCAGGAAAGATGATTTCTTGGTGACCATCTTCCCTAGTAACTTGCTAGGCTTTTGATTCTGGGGCCGAGGCTGGTGGAGATACTGGGGAGAGACCCAGGGAAGAGTCCCATTCCCCTAGTCACTTTAACTTTTCTCAAAACTAGCTTAGTTTGTGACCTCCATTTGATTCGCAGGCCCAAGAGGGAAGTAGCAGTTGTCCCAAGACAGGTGAGGTCTTGGGCAGAAGGTGTTGGAACTGGTCTGAGGTCATCTGGAAGAGCTGGGACTAGAACCCAGGATGCCTCCCTGCATTGGGTGTTCTGTGGCCCTTAAGAGTGGTGAATACTGACCCCCTTTGCTAATCAGAGGCTTCCAGTTCTTGGCAGCTCACAGAACCCAGCCCAGAGAAGAGCCTGGGCCCAGCCCTGCCATGCCCTGAGCTCTGCCCACAGTGCTGTGAACCCAGATTAGCAGTATCCAGTGGCCCAGACACTAGTGACAGATGGCCGTGTGCCCAGGGTTGGAGGGAGACTGATAGCCCAGCCCTCACCTTCTGCACATGGTCAGGGGGCCTCAAGGGTGGGATTTGGGCTCACCATGAACGATAACAAAGAACCAACCCTGAGAGGCTCTGGGGAGCAGTGCCAGGTGGAGGGAGCAGCCTCATAGGCGGGGGGCTCTAGAGCTGGGTATATGTGAGGAGCTGCAAGGAGGCCAGTGTGGCCGGACCAGACCCCTGAGCAGAGGACAGATGGATCCCACTCAGCTTCCATGGGGTGCCTGTGGAGATGTGAGCAGTGGCCAGATTCCAAACATGTTTTGAAAGTTATATCTGTGGATCAACTCGGAGTCTGAGAGAGAGACAAGGCAAGAAGGATCCCGGGATCTTGGCCTGAGCCACAGGGGTTAGTCATTTTCTGGGGCTCTCCGGGCAGATTTCGGGGAGGAGGAGGAGAGTTTAGGCCATGTCAGGTGTGGGCAGTTGGGACTGGGTGGACTTTGCGGCCCGCTAAGGCCAAGGTGCCAGGCCACAGGCCAGGTGTTTTGGATTGTCCACTATGGGTCTGGTTCGTCCTCAGCTAGTGTGATGTGGTCTGGCTAGTGGGGGAATGGTGGGGGGGGGTGTCATTAATATGCTCTTTCCCTCACACATAGCTCATACCCACGCTGGTGGCCCTGATACCCTTCTCTTCCTCTTTCAGACAGAAGAGCCCCCTAAGGGTGCTCAGCCTGTCTCCAGCCAGCTCCACACTGATAGCTGTGTGACTGCCTCTTGGGGCCTCAGTTTCCCTCTCTGTAAACAGGCCTCTGAGAATTCTATCCATTATATAAGATTCTCATGAGGATTAGTGTGTAGAGAGAGCTGGACCCATGGCAAAGCCCCACACAGTGCGAGCTGCAGATGTTCCCATCTGCTGTTTCTCTACAGGTGCAGGGCCAGGCTCTGGGAAGGCTAGAGTGCTGGGCATAGCAGTAGCCTACAAGTCAGCCTCAAGCCCCTATAGTATATCTGGCAGAGAGAGCACAGCAGTTGTTTGTAGGACAGATATTTCTTGGATGCCTTCCCTACGCAGGGCACTGGGAATGCAGTGGTGACTGAGCCCATTTGAACACCAGGAACTGACAGGTGGGGAGTATGGTGGGGCAGAGACTCCCCAAGGAGTCTGTTCCATCCACAACCCAGGGGGCCACTCTAGGAGCATTGACTGAGAGAATGGGTAGGCAAATGAACAGAGGAATGTTAGTAAGCTTGCAAGGGTGAAGGTACTACCACCTCCCTCTCTGCAGGGATGACAGTGGCACAAAAGTTGAGATCTTTTCAGTGGCCTGCAAGGACCCACATGATCTGGCCCCAGAACTTCCAGCATGGCTTCCTACCACTCTCTCCCACTCATTCCAGCACAGCCCTGCCTGCCCCCTCCCTGCTTCTTGGATGTTCTACCTCAGGGTCTTTGGACATGCTGTTCTCACCACCAGGACTGTTCATCTCCCACTTCTTTTGGATCCCTCACTCCCTTCATGTCTTTGCTCCAGAGAAGCCTCTCCAGTGCACTCTCTTTAAAATGGCAGCCCTGCCCCTCACCCCTTCTCTGCTGTATTGTTCTCCAGCTCATCAATTAGCCTCTTGATCACTGCTTTCCTGTCCTGGGTGAGCTGAATTATCCCCAGCAGATGTGGGAGCAGAGAAATGAGTCCTGTGCTACACAGCTGGGCAGGTAGCAGTGGAGGCCAAAGCTGGGCCTCTTGCCCATCAGAACAGCAATCAGGCCATGAGAGGAGGTGCTTGGGGCCCTGGAGGCATGGGGAAGAGGCGGGGCTTGGGGCCATCCTCAGCTGAGCCTGAGAAGGGGAAGGGTATTCCAGGCTGAGGGAACTACCCAGGCAAAGCCCTGGAGGCAGTAGATAGAGGATATGTTGAGGTGAAGCAGAAAGACAGGACTGGGCTCTGAGTCTGGAGACCTGGGTTCCAGCTTCACCTCGGACTCACTGTGGGATGTGGATCTCTGGATCTCAGTTTCCCCATCTGGAAATGGGGAAGTGAATTGTAGCTTCACTCTTGGAGCTTTGGGGAGAACCAGAAAGCCTCTTAATTAGGGTTGAACCCTGTGTGGTGTCCAGTGTGCTGTGAGATCCTGGACTGGTCATTTGTATCCTTTCAAAAAATCAAAGAAACATATTTAGCATTGACGTGTTTTCTTTCGGGGTCAGTGAATTATATATTCTAACCTCAGGGCCTTTGCACTGGCTGTGCCTTTTGCCTGTCCTTCCCCTACCCTTCCTCAGCTATCTCTTCCTTGATCACTCTCAGCTCAGAGGCTTTCTCCTTGGAGGGGTCTCCCTTGAGTACCTCTGACTAAATGGCCCTGTCTCTCCCCAACCCAACTTACTTATTTCCTTCATAAATTCACAGCTCCCTGACACAACACACCTTGAAGCTGTCCTCAACTCCTGTTTCACTCACCACATCCCAGCCATCAGCATAACCTGCCAGCTACCTTCAAATACCATCAGAGTCTGATTCCTCCTTACACCTCTACTTCTTCCCTCTGTGCCCCTTCGTCACTCACCTGGACTAGTACAGCAGCCACATCACTGATCCCCCTGCTTCTGCCCCCAATCTGTTTTCATAGCAGTCAGAAGGATCCCATGACATGATCACATCCTGTTTCTCCTCTGCCAAGGACCCTCCCGTGACTCCCAGCTCATGATGGCTTAAGAGGCTCTGTAGCACCTGCCCCACCCCCAATCCCATCTCCTTCCTGCCCTCATCTCCACCCTTCTCCTTGCCCACTCTTGCCTCAGAGCCTTCGTTCTGGCTATTCTCTCTGCCTAGGACACTTCCCTAGACATTACATAGGCCAGCACCTCTCCTTCCTGTCTCATCTCCACCCAGCATCGCCCTCCCTCCCACCTCCGTTTCACCCCCTGCCTGCTTCTTTGTTCATTCTGTCTCTTCTTCTAGTGAGGTACATGAGGGCAGGGCAATCTCTTTGGCTCATTCATTGCTGTGTCCTCAGCACCTGAAACAGTGCCTGAGGTTCAGTAAACATTTGTTGAATGAGATGGGTATTTGGACAGATGGACAGATGGGATGGCTAGGTAGGCAGATGGGCAGGCAGATGGAGGATGGTTAAATAGATGGATGGATATGTATGGTTGGATGGATAGACAGACAGACAGATGGGGAACTAAAGACTTTGGTTGGAGGAACTCCAGTTAAATCAGGTAGACTGGCAAGCTTGAGAGGGCACAAAGGCCACTTTGTTCCTACATGCATGCCCAGTATCACATTTTTGTAGACATTGGTGCCACACCTTCTGACCTTCCATGGGCCTGACAGGTAGTCTTGATGACTCTCATGGCCTGCTCTCTTGTCTCTTCAGGCTCTGGTTTAGTTGGGGGACTTGCCAAGCCCTGCTCTGCATCCAGTGCTGGGACTCCAGACCCTCAGGAGGATGCTCAGCTAGGGAAGCAAAAGGTGGACTGTGGGGGATGCCGGGAGTACTAGGATGCTGAGACTAATAGCAAAGGCTCATGGGCACCTTGAGTGTTCCGGGTACTGCTCTAAGCATTTTACGGAGATTACCTCATTTAATTCTGTGAACACCCTTATGAGGAATGCTTTACTATATCTCCATTTTATTGATGAGGAAACAGGCATAGAAGGTAATTCAGGATCCAACTTCAGCAGCTTGGCTCCAAACACCTGTTCCTTTACCCCGCCTTCTGTACCTGGGTCAGGCACTTAGAGTCTCCACAGCCTCATGTGTTCACCCCCTCCCGCAGGATGTCATGACCGGGCTGTCCTGCTCTACGAGTATGTGGGCAAGCGGATCGTGGACCTGCAGCACACAGAGGTTCCTGATGCCTACCGTGGGCGTGGCATTGCCAAGCACCTCGCCAAGGTAGGGAGGTGGGAGTGGAGAGGTGTGCTCTCCCACTTAGAGGAAACCATAGCCCTGGTGGCTGCCCCTGGCCTGTTTCTTGGCCAAAGTGCAGATGGGTGCCTGCCTTAGCAGCTGGTTACATACAGCTGGTAGCAAGAGCTTGTCAGGCAGCACATTTCACCTACTCCTAGCTCCTCTTGGGCTGGTGGCAGTGGTTCTGGGCCCAGGTCCTAGGTTCTGCACAACTAAGCATTCAGGGCTACTGACACCCACTGTGTGTCAGGAGCTCTCTGGCTGAGGTCCCAGTACCTGTAATAGGTGCTCAGTAATCTTTGTTGAACAAATGGATGATGCATGTTCAAGTAAATTGGCTCATGCCACATTCCCTGCCCCCAACCCCTTCATCCCCAAAGTACCTCAAACCCCGTGCTGCTTGGAGAGCAGGT
Source organism: Eonycteris spelaea (assembly GCA_003508835.1). Lineage (NCBI taxonomy): Eukaryota > Metazoa > Chordata > Mammalia > Chiroptera > Pteropodidae > Eonycteris > Eonycteris spelaea. The sequence continues at coordinate 1,477,283 of PUFA01000285.1, read as the reverse complement.
TTGGACTTAATGAAGGGAATTGCATCCTGGAGCAGAGAATGGCCTTCTGAGGACTGTTCCTGGGGGCCCGGTTTTCTTCCTCTGCTCTTCCCACCTCAGACCTCTGTTCTTCCTCTACCCTCTGCCTAGTCGAGTTGGTACTGCCTGGGTCAGGGCAGGGGTCTTGTGCCTGCTGGGAAGGAATGAAGTCTATAGGAGTCATTCGTATGACCAGTGAAGAAACCAGATGTACTGACCTGGGTAAAAGGAAATTGGGCCCTGCCCTCATCCTGGGAAGCCCTGCCTGCCTAGGGCCCTTACCATGTGACCTCTGACCAGAGCCTTGGGCTTTCAGTTTATTTGCAAAATGGGAAAATAGATTGGAATCTTGTCACTAGAGGGTCTCAAGTTGTGAATCCTAAGATCAGGTGTGGACTGTATGGTGCAATGCACAAGGCCAGTTGAGGGGTATTGGAAGGTCAACCATGCAAGTGCCAGGCACATAGTAGGCACTCAGTAAATGGTGCCTGCTTCCTTTTTCATCAGGACAGCCAACCCCACTTAGGCTGTCCTCTACTTTGTTTTGGCAAACATTAAATACCAACTGTGTGCAAAGCCCTAGGGGGCAGGGAGGTGCACAAGACATGCCCTTGCTCTCCATCTCCCAAGCTTATTGGAGACAATGACAACAGCCATAGATCAAGGCCACACACTGCCCACCCCTGCTGCAGTTGCTTCACACCATTGCCTTTGGAAGCCCAGTAAAAACTAAGTGTGACCTCAGCTGGGAGCAAGAAGCCCTTTGGGCTGTGAGAGCCCTGAGGTGCTCTGACCCGCTAGCCACCAGGAGCTGTCAAATGAAGGATAAGTGATAAAGAGGAGTTTAGACAGATACCCCATGAATGCAGAGGACCTGAGATTGGAAATGGCAGGCTTGTTTGGAGATAGGCCTCAGGGTAGGTGTGGGACAACCAGGACAGGCAATGGGGGTGTTCTCCAGGTTTAGCCCCTGCGCATGTTGCCACTTGGCTTTTAGCTGCCCTATACAGAGGCCACCTCTTGGGACAGTTTTGGGCAGAGGCTCAGGATCCAATCCTGGCTCATTCTCTTCTATGACACATATGTCTCAGGCAATTTACCAATGCTTTCTGCTTCAGTTTCCCCAACTGAAACATGGGGGTGGTGATAGCACTGCCTACCTGCATTGCAGTCTGGGTAGAACAGGTGGCCCTGGGCAGCAGGAGGAATAGCCTGGGAGGTGTGGGACCTGGGCCTGTGGGCACTGACTGCTCTCTCTGCCCGGCTGCCAGGCTGCTCTGGACTTCGTGGTGGAGGAGGACCTGAAGGCCCATCTCACATGCTGGTACATCCAGAAGTACATTAAGGAGAACCCCCTGCCGCAGTACCTGGAGCGCCTACAGCCGTGACCCCGGCTTGAGGGGCAGGAGTGCGCCTGCCAGATCCTTCCTCACGGACTTCGCCCTGGTCCTCTGAGTGCTCTCAGGAAACCTGGACCCCACAGGGGACAGACTCAGAGTTATTTTTGTAAAGATGCTCATCTGTGGTCCCTGAGGCAGCTGGCCGAAGATGGGCAGGTTCCAGTGACTATGGCCAAGGGCAGACCAGGCGGCTGCAGTTCCAGCAGCTCTGCCTCTGTAGACCTTGGCTGGCTTCTCGAAATGTCACACAGCCTATTGTGGGGAGGCCTATGAGGGCCTTTGGCCAGGACTGGAACATGGATGGGGCATCCCTGTGGCCAATCTGGGTCCCACCTACTGTTCCCTGCTCTGTGATTAGCAGGGGCGTGTCTTGGGGTCCCTTTCCACCACTGCCTCTCCATCTGTGTTCTTTCTGCAGATGAAGAGGGTGTCCCAAGCTGAGAGGAGCAATAAGAAACTGTGCCAACTTCTGAGGGGTGCAGCAAGCCATGGCTGCTGCTAGCGCTGCCCCTCTCTTCTTGACTTGTGTGCCCTGGAAGGGGACAGTGAGGGCCAGCTCTCCCTGATGTGTGAGTCCCACAATGGGTAGACTGGGTGCTGGCCAGGGCTCAGCTGTGCACAGAAGAGCATACATGCACATGCGGTACCCATTCTTATAACTCCTTGTCCCCTTGTCTGTCAGTGCTGCAGGAAACCAAGGTCCCTGTCCCTCATGGCTGCCCTGCCCTCCCCATTTACCTGTCTGCCAGGGGCCAGCTCCAGGTGCAGCCAAGCATCTGGGGTGGGAAGGAGGCATACTGTCCTCAAAAACTGTCCTCGCCCCCCAAGAGAAACATTTCTGTAGAGGGATTTCCTTTGTGGCCACCGGACATCATCATTCTCATGATGAGCTTGTGGCTGGGCATGGTCTGTTGCCTGTGTCTGGAGTCCCAGGGCCCCTCCCAGACCAGCCTTCCTGGTAATGGCTTGGGAGGCATACTCCAACACCCTTTGTTTGGCACCTAGCCTTTCTGAGGCTCTGTAGGCTTTGAGGGGCTGGTTAGGCCTCAGGGTCTTGACCTCCTGTGCTCTGTTCCTCACAGCTCAAATCCTTACCTTCTCCTCTATGGGGCTGGAGGGGAACCCAGGAATCAAAGACCCTTTGGGTCTGAGACCTAAGTTAGCGAATATCTGAGAGTGATGTGTTCCCTCCAGGCTTCTGACTGGAGATGTGGGTGCTGAGGGCACTGGTTACCATGGTGACTCCTCCCTTTGTCTGACTTGCAGCAGCAGATGTTGGCCTATGGTTGCCTTTTCCACTCACCTCTTCATCTCCACCAAACCCACGTTACCACCGCCACTACTGCTGCAGCTCAGAGGCCCACTGCAGACATTCGTGCACAGACACCTTTCCACCCACTGGCAGGAACACCCTCAGTCTGCACATGCACACTCTGGCCTCCAGGAATTCCTGAGAGAACCCAGAGCACCTGCTTCCCACTGCGCTCCCTAGCTCTATTTACAAAGGCCTATTGTGTGGACCAGGGAAGCCCCTGGACCCCTACTGTGCTGGGAGTTGTAGGCTAGGAAGAAATCACTGGGAGGAGGTGGGCTCAGCTGCTGAGTCCCCTCCAAGGCTTGGGGTGTCCCATTGCTGGCACAGTTTAAGTAAAGTGTGGGTTGTAGGCCCAGGAGTGAAGAGATGAGCTAGCCCAGTGTCTGGGCTTTTTCCTTCCTTCCCTAGGACCACCCCCTCCCCATTCACACATCTCTCCCCAAATTCAAGCACAGACTCCATCATGAAAACTTCTCCCCAGTGGCTCAGTGAGCTGGTGCTACCTCCCTCTACAGCCTGTGTGATGAGGTGTACTAGTTCTAGGAGGGTGCCCTGCACACAGGAACACAGGGCAAGCAGGAAACCAGAGCCCAAGAAACAGGGCTAGGTGGTATCAGTAGGGATACCACCATCCCCACTGTATCACAGGCTGAACTTGTGTCCTAATAGCTGGTAACTTGCTGTCCCCAGGCCAGCATGCACACAACACACTTGTTACTTGAACCAGAAGCTGTACATGGTCTGGGAGGTGGGGGCAGTGCTGTGCAGCCCTGGACCCAGGGACAGTTTGTCCCCAGCTCCCGCAGTTGTGATCTGGCCTCCTTGCTTCAGCTGCCTTAAAGTGCCACTTTCCCGCTACAGGGCGTCTTCTGCTGTGGCCAGCCTAGCCCTCAGGCTCCAGCAGAACCTTGAGGCAGTAGTGATAGCCTACTCTGTTGGGCTGGGGACACCACAGATCCTGGTTTGGAGTCCCCAGTCCCCTTGAGCCAACATGGCCAATTTTGCTGTGGCTGGCCTGCCCTGGTGCTGCCTCTTGTCTGGCATTCCAGCCTCTCCCTTGCCTGTACCCAGCTGTCCTTGGAGCCTTTGCTCAGGAGGCGGGGGGACTCCCCCACACACACCATGGGGCACTGTTCCAGCAGGTTGCCTAAAGGACCCATGCTCTCCTGTCATATTTTGCTGTGTGTGTTTCTTTCTTGCCCAGCCAAAATAGGTGGTAAATTATGTGCCTTCCCTACTCAGGACCTGTTACAGGTGAAGTCTGGGCCAAGCCTCCAGACCTCCCTTTGTAATTTTTCAAATTCCTGAATAGGTTGCATGATGTACATTTCCATAAAGGCAGTGACCTAGTGCATGGCTCCAGGACCGCTTCGGGATGCGGTACAGTGGGTTCTCTGGCCAGGGGCTGCTGTCCCCATGCCGTCTTGCTCCATTCCCACGGCAACCCGTTGGCCCTGCTTTTAGTGATGAGGGATCAGGCGCGGCCAGGAGCTCACATGATGTGAGGAAGAAGGCAGATTTGGTGAGCACTCCATTCTGCCATTCCTGCTTCTGTTCTTATTTGTTTGGTGGTACAGAACCTATTTTCAGGCAGGGAAAGTGAGGCTCTGTGAGACACTGGGATTTGATGAGGTCTCACGGCAAAAGAACAGTGGCATCAAGACCTGGGGCCTGCCATTGTGCCTTCCACATCTCTTATTTCCCACTGGCTAGGGTCCTTGCCATGGCTCCCACTTCCACCTGAGGCATACTCTCAACATGGGTTACCCCTCGACTGCAGGACAGCCGGAAGGAGTTTACCTGGAAGAGGCTGTGATGTTCCTTTGCCTCGCATCGGCTGCTCTTGGGCATGTCCCTCTCCTTGCTAAAGAATCTTGGGACTTCTGGACCAGGGGAGGGAGGCAGGTTGCCCATCTAAGCTCACGGAGTAAAGTCACAAATGACCTCAAAACACACAGTCTCGAAAGCATCCTGCACCGGGCCCAGGGCCAGGTCTCATTCCCCTGGCTGACCAGGGACAGGAGACACCTTCCTAAGTGGGATGTTTTCCTCCTACTTCCCATTCTGGGCATTTTAACACTACCCCAAAACAGGAAGAGGAGGGCACTGTAATCCCAGGCCCTTCACAGTCTTGTCCAGCTGGATTCTCATAGCAATTCCATGGGATGTCAGGCCTATCTTAACAGATGAAACTGATGCTCAGAGTGGGGTAGGCACCAGGTTATCACCCACATGGCTAGAAGGCATGGGGACTAGCATCCATGCCCAGTTCCTGCCTTCCCTAAAATGATGTGCCCTTACGTGTTGTGAGGTCTGATGTCCAGTTCGGTGACAAATAGCTTTGAAGAGCAATTCACAGATTACTGGCAATTTCCTTGCTTGTTCGTAAGGCTGAGGTGGGTTCTGCCTGGAGCTACAATGTACATGGCTAATCAGGGGTGTCTGGCAGATGTGGAAAAGATGATCTTGCATGCAAAGCTGGGCTGTGAGGAATATCAATGGAATGCCCAGCCATACACTCATTTTGTTCCTCAGTTCAGGAGTGTCAGATTTGCTGAAGTCTACCCAAATGTCCCCTCTACTATTCTCAGGGTCCCACTCCTTCCAGATCAACACCCTGTATTTCATATCGGCAGTCCGGCAAGGCTGTGAATTCAACTGGTAACTGCAACCTGCAGGATCAAATTTAGGGTCATGTTTTCAGTTATATCATTCTTATGGCTATAGGATATTAAAGATTCTTTTCTGGTTGTCAAGGATGCTCTCTAGTTTTATATCTTCATCTTGAGCTGAGTCTACAGTTTTCTTTCTGCTGATTCCAGCAGCCAGCCTACACCAGAGACTCGTAGCTCCACCATCCCTGTGACCACAGCAGTAGTTGATTGGTCTCCCAGCTTTGCCTTCAAGAGGCACCTCACCCCAGTCTCTTAAAATAGGTGATATGTTAAGTAGTCATTTTGCTCCTGAGTGCTGTGAATTTCCAGGGTCCTCTTTCCCCTGGGCAATGAGGTCATTACTGGGACCGCATATCAGGTCAGATAACCAACCTCAGGTTTCCCTGTTTGAGAGATGGTTCCTCCGACACCATTTCTGCTATGAAGAACTGTCAGCGTAGACAGGAAAACTGCTCCAGGTGCTTCAAACGGGGTTTAGTACAGGAGACTGGTTATGAAAACTGTTGGGAGGATGAAAGGAACAAAAGTGAAATGAGCTTTTGCATCAGGGCCTGGGACATGTTCCTGGATAGTTGGGACAACAGCACTTGATGTCAGGGAGCTAATAAATGAATGTGCCTAGATGCAAAGGAAAATTCCAAAACGTATGGGAAGTACTTGATTAAAACCTGACAATCTCACCAGTGAGGGGTAGTGAGGGGTCGCTGTCTGCCCTTTTAAAGAAGCCAGTTTTCTCTGACGTTCCTAAGCTGGTAACCATTTCTGCCTACTACTACAAGATTTACTTGGCTGTTGAATGGAAAGTTAGTGATCAGAAAAAGTTCTTCATTTTATAGACATGGAAAGAAAACATGCAGATCAAGATTGATTATATTTATTTTTAAATGTGCAAATAGATTCTGAACCAACATCAAGGCTAGATCAATGTATCCATAAGATTCAAACATTTTATATTTAATCATGTCACACTGCCCTAGAGAGTCACAACCTGTTAACCAGTAGATAAAACTTATTAGACCTATTGCTAGGAATGCATATCAAACTATTTTTCAGTCAACTAGCAGTGTAATCAACTTTCCAAATGAATGTCTTTGGTCACCTGTTTGAATTTAAAATATATGTAATTAAAGCTGCGGAAAAAAGTGAGAAGATGAGATGACCCTAATATTGGTAAATTCAGGAAGCTGCTGTTACACTGAGCTGGAGGAACAGAACTGTGTTACTCAAAGCCAAGCTCACTGGACTGCTATTGGGACCTCACTGCCTGAAGAATACCTAGGAGTGCATGTATACTAGTCACTGCTGCTGCCACCACACACACACACAAAAACCAAATTCAGAAAGCTGCCTTCACTTCTTGCCCGTGCCTCCCATCAGGAGAACTGAATGGACAGCTCACTGGTAAGGGCTCTGGGAAATGTGTCTTGCAGACATCCACAGCCACTGTGATCCAGGGGAGGAAGGGATCTGGAAGCCAGCAAATAGTTAAGGAATATTCTTGTCTGCTGGGAGTGGGGCACCTGACATTTTAATGCATCCACACTAAAGGCTGAGAGCATGATAGAGATGACAGACCCCAACATCCAGGCACCTCATAATGGCTGTGAGGTGGCAGCTCAGGTTTGGAGGCATGCCGTCTTCACCAATGCTAGTGCCCTTTGGGCTGGTTCATCATAAGCTTGTAGCTGGGTCAAGGGGGATGCTTTCAGACCATTAATCAGGGAGTCAGTGGACCATCTGGCTGGGTGAGATTTTGGCAATCTTCTGAATTAGAGGGTGGAGCTCAGGAGGTCAGAGGAGGACCCTTAGAAAGTAGTTCTAATCTTGGAGGGGACTTGATGATGAAGTCACACATTAGATATGGAAATATGCTTAGATGGGACAGGAATACGCCTCTACACGGTCATTCAAGAATCTAGAGAAAGAGTTGAGGAGTAATCTGCTGTCTAAGACAAAAAGGCCAACTAAGTATGGACTAGATCGTAAAATCAAGTCATCTTATTTAGATTTCCCAACACACCTGTGAGGAGAGAGCCCTCCTCATTTTACAGGTGAAGACAATCCCATCCCCACATTGAGTACTGTATATATTCCGTGAGGGTGACCAAGGAAGACGGGGCTCCATCTTCACGGGACCCACAGTGCAGGGTGGGGGTGAGAAAGCACACACGCAGTAAGAAAACTCTGATAAGGCTGCTAACATACGCAGGGAAGGGCCCCCCCCCATCCCCAGCACAGAGGGCTCTCTTGAAGAAGAGATATCCAGGTTTAAAACTAAGATGGGTGTGCTTTGTGAGGGATCCAGCCCCCAGACCCCACACAACCCTGTCCCCATGATCTCTGACCTCATCTCCCACTACTCTCCAGCCACATAGTCCCCCTGCTTTTCCTCACACCTGTGAAACCACTCCCACCCCAGGGACTTTGCACAGAATGCTCTAACCTCAGATATCCTCAGGTCAAGCTCTCTCACCTCCTCCGAGTCCACATCCAATTTCACCTTCTTAGGCCACTTTTCTCAAATCACACCTCTATCCTGGTTCCCTTACCCTGCTCTATTTTTTTTTCCTAATCATTGCTGTTTTTTTACATTATATAGAACTAGTTTATTTATCTTATTTATTATTTGTTGTCTGACTCTCCCTGCTAGAATACAAGCCCCACAAGGACAGGAGTTTGCTTGTTTTCCATTTCGTTCTGAATTCAATATCCCAGCACCTAGATCAATGCCTGACATATATTTAATGCTCAACAATATTTGTTGGATGGATGGACAGATGAATGGATATATGAACGGTTGAATGAATAGATAGAATGGGAAAGGGAAAGAGGGCTGTAGGTAGACTAAACAGCATGAGCAAAGGCCTAGCAATATGGTAGCTTATGGCATCTCTTGAAGTTGTGTGTGGCTGGAAGTGGGTGAGTCAGAAAATGAGCCTAGAAAGGTGGATGGGGCGAGATGATGAGAGCCTTGAGGTGTGACAGAGGTTGCTACAACTCAATCTGTTTCCACTGGTGGACACAGAGCTACACCTACCAGCCTCCCTTGTAGCACGTAAGCCCCTGGGTCTGAGTTCTAGCCAATGGAATGTGCATGGAAATGAGATAGGCTGGGTGCAATCAATGACCAGGCTTTGGGGATGATGAATCTACTAGTTATAAAGAACATAGGTCTCTGAGTTGCTGCATGGAGAAAAACCACCTGCCAATAAAAAACTCTCATTTGAGCTTGTTACATAAGCAAGAAATACATGTGTATAGTGTTTTAAGCATTCTACACTCTGGAGTCTGTTTGTTACACCATATACTTTGAAGTATGGTACCTCCATAACTTAAAACCTAAAATATGTAACATTGGCTTGATGGTCAGGCAGCAGAGAACATTAACATGGATAGTGCAGAGTGGGAAGTTGGAGACTCATGCAGGGCCAAGTGTTTGTTAAAATCATAATCTGCAATAACTTGGAGGGCAGACCAGAGACCTATAAGCCTGTGGCTCCAGAGGAAAGTGGTTGGAATGAGCTGGGTATCAATGTGTGTTGGTTATTCCTTCCATTTATAGCAAGGTACAAAAAAGAGATATATGCAAGCAAGATACGGTTTGAAAACAAAGAAAAGGGGAATAAAAGTGTTTGAGGCCTTGTAATGTTGGAAAAGGTAACTGCTGCTAGACCCCAAATAATGAAATAAAACTGAAAAGGCTTTTAAACAACAAAGGCCCGTCAAATCGTTCTCAGTTCTACAGAGGCCTCAGCCCCAGAGCGAAGATCAGATGAAGCCTGTTGACTTGGTCCACTAACTAATTGTCTGAGACTCTGGAGGTATCATTAAATTGACAGATGAAGAGACGAGGACACAAAGAAATAAAGCCACTTGAACCCCGTGTTAGAAAAGAACCTCGGGTACAGTCACGTGGAACTTACTGGAAAGAAAACTCCCTACATTTGGAAGGAAATTTTTTGTATTGCCAAAGAAACCATGAGCTTGTGGCTTGGTTCCTGAAACCATGCCTACATGGGCAGGAAAGGAGCTGCAAAAAGTGTGCAGACCATCCTCAGATGTGGTCAAAGAGATAACTAGATGAGGAGGGTCCTCCCAGAGAGCAGAAACGGGTCAAGCCAGGGCAGGAGCCCTCACAACGCCTGTCTCTCTCAGGAATCCATTGTTGCTGGCTGAGTGCTGCTGTGTGCTATCTCCTGCTCTCCCTTTTCTGGAGAGAGCTTTACATGAGTTCATCCTATCCGTGTTCTCCCATTTCATTCAGGTTTAGAACGTAGTGACTTGGATTTTACTTCTAGATCCAGAATGCTACGGTGGAGAACATCGTGCTCTCCAAGAGATAGAAGACCTCGAGCAAAAGGGTGGGATGTGGGGGTGTTCTTCTGGGGGAGGGTGTGAGTAATGAAAGAGGGAACTACCATTTGGTTGCCAGAGGACAGATTTTTGTACAGACTCAGTAATTCACCAAAAATCATTTCCTGTCCTTCCTGGACAGACTGCATTTCCTAACCTCTCTTGTAGTTAATTGACAGAAATGAACCGAGCCTTTCAAAAGGAGGTGTCTCCCTTCATCTCTCCTCCCCTTCCTCTGGCAGGATACAAAAGGGGAGTGATGGAGGCATGAGACACATGACCGAGGTCCCAGAATCCTAACTTGTGTTGTGTCTGATCTCTTAAAACTTGCGCAGTCAGTTTGTCCCTTGACTATTAGTCCCTTGATTAATACACAAGCCAAGGCATTTATACTTGTTGCAGAGGGCTATGGGAGCAGAGTTTTAAGCAGGGAAGTGCCATGGTCATATTTGTTTTCAAAGAATTATTGTGACTAGAGTGTAGAGAAAGAATAAGAAGGCAGGCTAGGAGGTCGTGGCAGATCCTGGGTGAGAAAGAATGGTGTTATGGACTACAGTAGAGATGGTAAGATAGAAAGAAATGGGTAACCTGCCCTGGAGTCCCACAGCTGACAAGTTGCAGGTCAGGATTTGAACTACAGTTTATCTGGGTGGAAGATGGCGCTGTGTGTTAAGGTGTGCATGCATATACACATGGCCCTCAGACACCATCTCCACTACTGCCAACCTAGGCCAGGGCCCATCACCTCTCACTGGACTTGCTGGTCTCCCAACTGTACTTTTGCCGCTTATGGGCTGTACTCCACACAGTAGCCAGAAAGATCTTCCTAAAACCTCAATCAACCCATGAATCTTTCCTACTCTAAACTCCCCACTGCCCTGCATTGCATTAAGGGTAAAACCTGAGGAACTTGATGCAGCCCCTGCTCACCTTTGTCCCTCTGGTTCCTCATACTTCAGCTGTACTGACTTTTTGTTCTTCAAATCCTCAAGCTTGTTCCTGCCTTAGGGCTTTTTCACTTGCCGTTTCATCTATTTCCAGATAGTACCAGAGTTTAAACTTCCTTGTCATTTAGGTCTGTTTCAGTTAGACATGTGTTCAGCTGCTAGAAAAATCCAACTCATAGTGGCATTTCATTTATCTCATGTATCATGAAATCTAGAGGATGAAGGTTCAGAGCTTGTGCAGTGGTGCGATGATATCACTGAAGGTCTAGGCTCTTTTCATCTTCCTTCTGCATCATCTTTGGTATGTAGACTTTTGCCCTTATGCTTGTTGCCTCACGATCACAAAATAGCTGCTGCACCTCCAGGTATCACATCAAAATTTCAGGCAGGAAGAAAGGCGGATGCAGCCTTTCCTGACTTTCCCTCTAACGTTGCCTTCCTGGGCACTCTTTACCCCACTATCCTGTCTTATTCTGATTTTGTATCACTACTTGGAATTGTACTTGTTTCCTTGTTTGTTGGCCATCACCTGCCACTGCTATGAAAGCTCCTCTAGAGCAGACCACCTATTTTATGTATTGCTAAAACCCCAGCCCTGCCACAGTATCTAGCACATAGGAAATGCTCAATAAGTATTTGTTGAATGAATGAATGGTCCCTTAGCTGGCTTGGTGCCAGAGTCAGGACTCAAACCTAGACCTTCCCATTCATGGGTTTGGACATTTTCCAGTATATCCCTGGGCCTCTGTGGACCTTCTTTGTGAGGAATTCAGGCAGCCATAAGCGGCAGCCAAGTCCATCTGCAGGTTCTAAGAACCCATGTTTTGAGGCCCGGATGGAGAGAGAAAAAAAAGTCTCCCCACCCCCTCACCCCCCACGCTGAGATCTGTGGAGTGCTTCTTGATCATAGTGTAGGATAGTATCCCCTCAAAGGTGGCTGGCTGGCAAGGTGATCCTCTGGGTGCAAAACCCAGAGTTCAATGGCAATCCTATACCTAGTGAGTAAGCCCCTCCTCCCGCACCTTTCAAAGGAGGTGTAGGGGAGTGATTACATCTAACTAGAATTTAATGACCTTTTTTTTTTTCTTTTGCTTTCATTGTATTTATTTTTGCAGCTACCTGTATGTGATATAGATGTTACATTTTTTTTATCCCTCTCCCTTCCCTACAGATGTTACAGTTAGATAGTCATATAGCGTTTTTCTTTTAAATAAACGTAGTTTAGTGTTCAAAGAATGAACCCATTTAAAAAGCACTATTAATAGTAGACTAAGGATCTAGCACAAATGGCAAATTCAGGTCTCTGTTCATTTCCGAAAAAGAAAAAAGGAGCAGGTACAAGGACAGCTGTCCCAAGGCCACTGCAATTTTCTGATGTCATTGGGGCCAGAGCCCAAGTCACTTACTCCCCATCCAGTGCTTATCCTAAAAGGCAAGGGGCAATATTTTCTGACTGTAGCACCAAGATCTGAAATGCCTGGGCCAGATGATGTGTGCAGCTGATCATGCCGGCTAACTCTTCCCATGATGATGGGTTTTATGTGGAGAGAAATGGCTCTGTCAGTCATTTCCACGGGCTGGATGAGAAGGTGGGAGTGAGGGTGCTGCTGCAGGCTCCCAAGTCTGCCACTGCCAGTGCTCTCACAGCACCCAGTGACAAGTGGTAATACTAATAGCCCAAGCCTGGGAAACAGGGCGAATGGAGGATTTCAGATGCCCTGGAAGCTATGAGGGGTGAGGTGCTGCTTACAGGGCACCATTCCCTCTGAAACACCTAAAGTCCTACACAAGCTTTACTCATAAAATTTATTGCACAAACAGGGCTAGCATAAAGCAGGTGCTCATAGTATTAGTTGAAAGAAAGGCTGTTGAATATGTAAATAATAGAGAAAACTACGCTTTTTTTTTCTTAATTGAAAAAAGTTATATGTACCAGATGAGACCTTCTTAAATTCATTTTGATAGCTGCAGCCTAAAGATGTCAGAAGCCTCAGTTCTAGGCTTCCCAAATATGTACCACCCCCCTAAACACACCATCTAGAATGGGTGGAAATCCAGTTTTGTATTGCACCTAGGAGAGCAGTTCTACCAATCACCATTTAGAACACACCAGAACAGGTGAGAAAGAGCGTTTAATGGGAGCGGATACCGTTAACGGATGAGCAATGACCTCCATTGTAGGCAGTGGGTTCTGCTTAGGCCACCTTCCCTAGTAGGCCTGAGTGTCCCCTCACCCATCTCCCACTGCCCCTCCCCCCACTCCCTCACTTCCCAGGAGCCCCCTCATTCTGCAGAAGCCCCATACCCTCCATCTTCCTCCTATGATCCCACCCATTAACAAGATAAATGGTGGCATCTGTCCACCAGCTCCTGACCCTACTTGGGCTGCTGAGTATCAATCTGAAATGTGTGCTTTTAGGACAGTTCTGGTTCTTGGTATCCCGAGCTGAAAGGCTAACTTCTGGAGTGGTTTGGCAAGGGAGCCTTGGGCTGAGGTGAGGAGGGCAATGACCCCCAGATAGGAATTGGAGAGGTGGTGAATTTACCTTCCACCAAAAGTGGACCTAAACTTTCAGGAAACAGAAAGAGACACAGATGCAAGATTGACAGGTCAACGTCCAGAGGCCCCAGTTCCTGCTCTGTACATCTAGCCTGGGAGCTTCCCCTGCAGCCTCCATACTTCATGCATTCCCAAGACCAGCCTTCCCAGGCCCAAGATCTAAGGGGTTCCAGGCTGGAATTCCCTCCTTGGTCACCTGCCTGAAAGCCTCTGTGGTGGCTACAATCTTTCAAGCAGTCCTGTCCTTGTGGGGACAGCTCTTATAGCTACAGGGTCTTCCCTTAATGTTGAGCTAAGGATCTATGCGCCTGTCACTTTGTATCAGGTTGAACGATGATCTTCAAAATGATATGTCCACATCTGAATCCCCAGAACCTATGCGTGTCACCTCATTTGGAAAAGAGGTCTTTGTAGATACAGTTAAGTGAATGATCTTGAGCTGAGGAAATTGTCTTGGATTATCCAAGTGGGCTCTAAATCCAACAAGTGTCCTTATAAGAGAAAGGCGGAGGCGGTCGACAGAAAGAGGAGGCCATGTGACTACAGAGGCAGAGATATAGTGATGCAGCCATGAGCCAAGGAAGGCCACAATGACCAGAAGCTGAAAGAGGTGGGAACAGGTTCTCCCCAGAGCCTTGGGGAAGCACAACCCTGTTGACGCCTTGTCGTCAGACTTTTGAATGAGTGCATGTTGTTTTCAGCTACCCTGCTTGTGGTCATTTGTTACAGTGGCCACAGAAAACTGATACACACTGAGAACTGTGGGTACTGGTCCCAGCCCTTAAAGCCCAGTGAAATGAATCTGACAGCCCCCAACACCATGATGCTCTTCTGTGTTCTCCCTCCTTGGGTCTCCGTGCTTGCTTCCTCTTCCTCCAACTCCTCCTCCATTCCCAGGCAGGATGAACACAGGAGGCCAGGGGGCTTTGCCTTCCTCTTCCCCACCAACTCCTATTTCATTTCAGGCATTCTTTTCCATCTCCATCCTAAAACCAAATCAGATGAGATACAGTCTCAAATGCCCCTTCTTTCCCTCTTCAGCTCAGCAGTTGCACTTGTGCCCTATGAGACAGGTAGTGGGGAGGGTAGGCGGTGCAGAGGGGACCTCAGCAGGAGGCCAGGCTGTCCTGTCTCTCCCTGGCTCTGAGAATCCAGCTTTCTGCTTCCAAGCCCCATGACTTCTGGCACATAGGCCTGGGGCGCCCTCCGTTTACACCCCGAGGCTAAGTGGGCATCCAGCACCTGCTTACTCTGGGAAGCATGACCTTTATTCTCATCCTATAAGCTCCTTCCCTTTCACAGTGGGCAGTGAGGGCCTGACCTGCCCTCCACCAAAGAATGTTTCCTCTGAGATGCAAGCCTTCAGAGGGCTGCAGGGAGCAGGAGCTGAGGAAAGTGATGTCCTAGCAGCTGCTCCCAGGCTTCAGTCTGCAGCCTTTCCTCTTTGCAGACATTTGTCCCTGCCAATGTCCACCCTACCTTCAGTACCCCCTTACCCTCTGCCTGTTGTCAAACACCTCCCACCACCCCAGTTTTCCTGCTCCTCCTGCCCAATGCATGAGGGAGTCACCAAGCCACCTCAGCCATGGAGACCAGAATGCAACTAGTATGATCAAGTGGCTAAATTCCCAATTTTATTCCTCTTTAACTTATTTAAATGCAAATATTAAAACCAATACTAAATTTAGTTATTGGAAACCTTTTGAGGATATTTGAAAAACTGTGAATCTACTTTTCAACTGTAAACTTTATGAAATCTAAATACGGATCAAGTATTCCTAATGAAAATTCAGTGACCGATTAAGATGCGCTCTAAGTGAAAAATTATACACTGAATATTGAAGACTTAGTGTGAAAAAAAGTAAAATATCTTATTTGTAAATCTTAAATTTATTGTATATTAACATGTTGGCTTTTGGGATATTTGGGGTTTTTAAAAATATATTGGGTCAAATAAAATATATTATTAAAATTAACTTCACCTGTGTCTTTTTATTTTTTAAAATGTGGCTACTGGAAAACTTGCAAGGACATATGTAGGTCATATGAAATCTTCATCGTCAGTGCTAGGCTAGACTGGGGCTCTCAGAGGTGGTCTCACTTTCTTCTTCAGGCCTGTCCTAGCAAGTACTTAGCATGTGGTTTGCTGAAGTGAGTAAGTGGGTGGGTGGGTGAGTGAGTGAGTGAGTGAGTGAGTGAGTGAGTGAGACAAACCAGCTTGTAATTCTCCATGACCTGTTAATTTGGTGGACAGAGCTGAGGAAGGAGATGAGCAAGGGGCCCAGAGCTCTACCTGACTGCAACACCCCAGAGAGCCCTGGGTAGTTTCCTTGGCAAGGCACATGTTTAAAGCTAAATTTTACTCTCATCGTCGCTTTTAGAAAAAAAATTGAGGTGTAATTCCCATAACATATAGTTTCAAAGAATACGATTCAGTGGCATTTAGTACATTCACAATGTAGTCCAACCATTACTTCTAACTAGTTCCTAAACATTTTCTGCATCCCAAAAAGAAACCTGGTTCCCATCAGCAGTCACTCCCCATCTCCCCCTCTCCAGGCCCAGGCAACCACTAACCTACTTTCTATCTCTATGGATTTGTCTATTGTGGTCATTTTATATACATAGAATCATACCCTATTTTTCTTTTTGTGATTGGCTTCTTTCACTCAGGACAATATTTTCAAGGTTTATCCATGTAGTATACATGTGTCAGTACTTCATTCCTTTTTATGGCCTAATAATATTCCCTTGCGTGGATGGGCTCCATTTTGTTTATCCGTCATCTGTGGATGAACATTTGGTTTGTTCTACTTTTTGGCGATCATGAATAGTGCTGCTGAGAACAGGAGTGTACAAAGCATCTCTCTGAATATGATGTTTAATGATCTCTTTCCTGCTTTTTGCAGAGGCCCACTGCAAGGCACTGCTGATAAACGCTTCCTGTGATGACCAGCCTCTCGGTTCTTCTTTCAGCCCCCTAGGAATCTGGTAGCCCATCTTTCTGCTGGGGTCCCCTTGTCCCTCCATGCATCCTCTAGGCTAGGACAGGATTTAAAATGATGTCAGACCCTCACTCCCATCTCCTCTGCCCAGTTGGGAAATGTAACAGGCTCAGTGCAGGCCTATCTCTTCTTCTCTCTGTTAGACTCCTTTGTGTGTGGCCGTCCACCAGCCCACTGTGCTTCTACTCTGGGGACCCAGAGCAAGTATCCTTGCCCCATGTGTCCTTGTCCCAAATCAATCTCCACTCTGATCTTCAACTTCTTTTAGGCTAGAGGTCAGTGATGGTCACTGCAGGGCATGGATGATAAAGGGCCTCACTTCATTTTGTGGCCTCAGTCCAAACTGGGAAAGAGTGTATTCTGGGCTGAATTGTGTCCCCGTAAAATTCGTATCTTGAAGTCCTAACCCTCCAGTACTATATTTGAAGGCAGTATCTTTAAGGAGGTAGGTAAAATGCGGTCACATTGGTAAACCTAATCCAGTCAGACTGGTGTCCTCATAAGGCACACAGAGACACTCCAGGGTACACATACACAGGGGGTGACCATGTGAGGACACAGCAAGAAGGCAGCCATCTGCAAACCAAGGAGAGAGGCTTCAGGAAAACCAACCCTGCTGGCACTTCTTGGATTTCCAGCCTCTAGAATCCTAAGAAAATAAATTTCTGTTGTTTAACTCCCTGAGTCTGTGGTACTTTGTTATGGAAAATGAATATGAATATGGTTTAATCTCTTGAGAATATCCTAAATCTCTCCATTTCCCGAGCCATCCCCTAGCCAGAGTCTGTTGTGAAATCAGGATACTAATAGAAGTCTCACCTACCTCATGGCTTGTCCTGTGGGTGGCAAGAGCTATACAGTGGGCTATAAGAAGGCATCATCTTTGCCTTGCTCACCACGCCTGGTGTGACTAACGTGGCCATTTGCCCAGGACCTTTCTGATATTAAAACTGAAATTTCCGAATGTGTTTGGAACCTGTGTTCTGTGTTGGCACCTAGACCTGAATTAGGGGCTCACCAAGTGGGATCATGGAAAGTGGGAGCCTTGTCCAACAACTCCTCTATTGGCAGGGCTTTTCCAGGACTTGGCATGGAGCAAATGCTCATTAAGGGTTTGGTGACATGCAAGTGAGTAACACATCTCCTGTGAATCTTCATAACTACCAGGTGGGCTCACTGCTTGCTGACTGCTGACTGGTCTTGGCTGCCAGTGAGGAGGACACAAAGATAAATTAGGGGCAATCTGTGCCTTTTGTGACTTGTGCTTTAAAACTGCGACAACTGTTTTATCTTCTGGATAACAGGTATGTGCTCAGGGTTCCCCAGGAGTATTGTCTGTGCACAGACCCAGGCCTTTCCCATGTCTGAGGTTGGGTTGCTGATGGGTAAGATGACTGAAGCTCCCCAGGGACATTCCGGAGGAACACTGGCTGATTGCACCTGGGCTAATGACTGAGCTTTTGCACCACTGAGCACCACTAGGCCAGCTTGTGGAGAACATCTACTGACAGAAATTGAGGACTATCTATTTCAGCTACCTATTGCTATGTAATAAGTCACCTCAAAATACAGTGGCATAAGACAACAGCCATTTTGTTCTGCTCATGGAGTGTAGGCATCAGGAATCCAGACAGAGCACCACAGGAAGGGCTTGTCTCTGCCTCTCAATATCTGGGGCCTCAGCTGAGAGGTCATGAAGACGGTGTTTGTGAAGCAGTAGGAAAACAGTTACTGTCATATGTTGCTGGTGGGAGTGGAGGATAGTTCGGCAGATTGTATCAAAACAACAAGTGCCCAAGTTCTCTTCAGGAAATTATCCCATAGTAATATGTGCACATGGGCACCAGGAAGTTGTGCAAGCGTATTTATTGCAGTACTCATTGAAACAGTGAAAAACTACTGAGAGACTGGCTAATAAAATTATAGCTTATCTAATCCTGGAAAGTCACGTACTGTTAAAACAAATCTGATGTGTGCCGATAGTGATCTCCAAGATACAGTTAATTAAAAAAAAAAAACAACAGAACACTGAGCAGTGTGTACAGTATTACCTTTTGGATAAAAGAAAATAGTTGTTTTTAATATAAGTATACACTTGCCCGTATGGATCATTTGTAAAAGATACATAAGTAAAGAATCAGTGTTAGCTCTAGAGGGTGTTGAGGGCTAGATAATGGGAAGTCAGGGTAAGAGAAACTTATTTTCACTGCATATTGTTTTATAATTTGAATTTATACAATATAAATATATTACCAATTCAGAATTAAAATTCTTTTTTTCAAATTCTCGTATTTTATGCTTTTAATTATAAGTTCAAAACTTTATGTAGAAATATTATACCAAAGTTTTTTTGGAAGATTTGCCTTTCCTGAGTGCCTACTGTGTGCTATGAAGCATAAGAATAGGCATACTTTATTGAACACATGCTCATTTCTACTCCTCAAAAGAGCCCTGCAAGATAGCTGGTGTGTGAATGGTGTCTGATGCCACACTTACCTTTTAGACTGTTTTTTGCAGCAGTGCTGGAGGCCTGCAAATTTCCCAGACCCCCTTGCCAGCTGACTCTGCCAGTGGGAGGTACTGGCAGGAGTTTGGAAGACAAAAGGAGGGAAAAGCCATCCAAGTCCTGAGCTTCTGGTGGCACCTCAGGCCATAGTGATGGCAGCAGCTGCATGTCAGTAGCACCCCAGCAAGTGCAGCTCCTGGCTCCTGCTCAGGCAATAGGGATCACCATTTCTGGGAAACACTTTTTCTTTTACTCCCTTAGCTCTAGGGGCCAGAGCTGTTTCTTCCAGTTACCATTCTCTGGATATTCTTACTGCTGCATTGCTTCTCTTGCCTCCTAACACCTCTATAAACAATGCCCTGTATTAAATTCTTCTGTTTGAAATGTCTAGGGTGGCTCCCCCCTTACTACTGACTAACACAAGTAAAATTAACCCCATTTTACAGTTGAGAAAATTGAAGAGAGAGAGAAAATGACTTAATCAACGGCAAACCCAGTACCTCTCCTCCTTCAGGGTGTGATCCAGCCACCCTGGTCCTGTTCCTGCACATCCTGGGACACATCAAGCTTGCTCACCCTCCAGAGCCTTCACACCTATTCTCTCTGTGCAGAACATTCTGTCTTCAGCTCTTCACATCCACACTCTTTCTCTTCATTCGGGTTCCATGAAAATGTTACCTTTTGAAAGAGACCTTTCGTAGCCACCTATAATCTCTATTATGTAATCCTTCTTAATTTCTTTTTAGTACTTAAAATTCTCTGAAAGTATTTATGTACTTAGTTGTTTATCCTGGACTGGAAAGTCCATGAGATCAGAAACAGCATTTGTCTTACTAACTGCTTTTTCTCTTGTGCCTAAGAGTACCTGGCACTGAGTGTGCACTCACTAGTTATTTCTTAGAAGAACGAATGAATGAAAAAGGTAGTCAAAGAAGTGGCAGATTGATTTTGGGGACCAGTCAGGAAGTGCCTTCTGGCTGCCTCTTTGCCAGCAGTTCAGGGTATCATCAGGAGTTTCCACTTCATGGGAGCCCATGGGAATCCCAATTTCCACCATTCAGGCTGTGCGCTCCATGCGTGTTCAGTTACTACATGCAGAGTGAATGAGCCTGCCTCTGAAACTTCCAGAAGGTATCTGTGGACTATCAGTGATCAAGAGGCGACATTCTGGGTGGGGGCGTGGGGGGGGGAGGATGGGGGGGTGGCGTGGTTCTTTCAGCTCAAGTCAGTAGACTGGAAGCAGATGGCATGTTAGAGGTTAAGTGCAAGAGCCTGGGAAGATTATCGTAGGCCCACATTTGAACACTTACATTTCTTCTGTGTGCTAGGCATTAGTCTGGGACCTGTCCTTACTAATGACAACAATGGCATTTCCAGAGTTCTTCTAGAGAGGCACCATAGCATATCATAATTTCTACACCCAGACAGCTTGGGTTCAAATCCTGGTGCCATTCTTGACTGGCAGTGAGACCTTGGCAAGTAACTCAGGTCTTCTGAAACCTGATTTCCTCATTTACTGAATAAGAATGTTGATAACAACAATATCACTTTTATAAGGTTGTTGTGAAGATCAAAAGAGTTAAATCACTTAAAATGCTTAGAATAAGGCTTGGCATGACATAAACCATCAGTTCTCATTGTTACTTTCTGTGCTGTTCTAAGTTACAAATCTGTATAATATTCACTGCAGTCCTCTAAAGCAGCGGTCCCCAACCTTTTTGGCACCAGGGACCAGTTTCGTAGAAGACAATTTTTCCATGGCCTCAGCATGGGGCGGGGGGTGGTTTTGGGATGCTTTGAGCACATTATACTTATTGTGTACTATATTTCTATTATTATTACGTTATAACACATAGCAAAATAATTATACGACTCACCATAAAACCAAACCAATGGGAGCCCTGAGCTTGTTTTCCTGAAACGATAGTCTCATCTGCGGGTGATGGGAGATAGTGACATCTGAAATGTGTTGTTTATGTTCAGTCTACTCCATAATCTTGCTTTGGCTGCTATCACTGCAAAAAACCCTGTTTCACAAAGATAGGATGTTGGAAATGGAAGCAGGCTTTTCAGTGCTTTTGTGGCAATCTCAGGATATTCCATCTTGTCTTTAATATAGAACATATGGAGATTTGAAGTTGTCTCAAACATACTTTTAAGGCTACAGTCATTTGTGGTCTAAAGCAGTGGATCCTCTTCTAGCATAGACAAAGTCAATTCACCTGATTTATTCACAAATGGGTTGTGGATCCATTCCTTCCCAGTTTTGGAGTCTTTTGTGGTTGGGAAGTAATGCTCAAACTCTTTCGAAAGCTGAAATAAGTGATCATGCATCAGCTGGGAGAAAGAAGGCCTGGCTCAGTCTCTTTAAAAATCTCTGCTAATGTTTGAAACATGTCAAAAACCCCAATGTTCTTCTCACCCCCACAATTCCAGTTTAGCTTCGAATGCACTTTGTCTCTGACTTGAACACAGTTGTCCTTTCCCCCTGAAGTGACTGATTGAGTTGGTTAAGCAGGTTGAATATATCACAACCAAGTTTTGGGACCTATTCTGTGTCACTGAAATGTACTGCTAGATGTGACTGTTTTTCTAAAAGAAATCTCTGGAACAGCTCTCGAACTCAAAAATCTAGCCAGTGTCTACCTTTAGAAAACCATCTCGCTCCTGTGTATAAGAGAAGATGTGTGCTCTGCATCCATCTCACAGAGCTGCATAAACCAGACGTGAGTTAAGGGCATGTATTTTAATGTGGTTGATAATTTTAATCACATCCTGCAAAACATTAAGTTCAGATAACATTTTTCAGCTAGTCAGCATTTCTCTATGGATGACACAGTGCATAGACTCACATTCAAAAACTAACCTCTTTGACCCGAATAGTGAAACCAGAAAGTTGCTCCATCTGTGCATATACTGACACAAAATGACCAATTTAGTTTTCCTAATATGTAATCATTCAAAGGCTTGACTAGCTCTGCAGCTGTGGTGTTGGTTGGCAACAAAAGTGCAGGTAACATATCCTTATGCACATCCTCCTGAAAAAATATATCACACAAAAACAAGCATGTTGCCTTGTCGTCAACGTCAGTAGACTCATCAATCTGGATTGCATACCACAGTGACTCATTAATCCTCTCTAACAATTGTGCCTCAATATCCTCTGCTATTTCATCAATTTGTCTAGTTACGGTGCTGGCCAAAAAAGGAACAGTGCCGCCTTTTGAACTTCAGCCTCTCCTAAAAGTTCACCACAAATGTCCTTAGCAGCAGGCAGGATCAACTCTTCATCAATACAATAGTAAAGGGCTTCTTAGCTTTAGCAATGTGGTTAGCCACTGAGAATGATGCTCTCAGTGCAGACACATTTGATGAAGTGGTGGCCTTCAATAATTGCTTCTGTTCTTCACGTTCACATTTTTTCTTTTTAAAAAACTCCAAAGGCTTGCCTTTTAATGCAGGGTGCGTGGTCTCCATGTGGTAGTTTTGAAGGTTTCATGGCTTCATTGGATAGCTGCTCACTACATATTACATAAAGCGAGCTTGGAGAATGTGAATCACCTGTTGCAAAGAACCTGTAATTTAGGTCGGACTCTTGGTATTTTCTTTTAAATGCAGCTTTCTTTTTGTTGGCAGTCAGAGTCTTCTGCTATCTCATTGGGTCTTTCCCCCTTTTCAAAGAAGCTTTCCAGTGATGTTTCTGTTTTCCTCCTTTTGGCTAGGGCTAGCTTGTGGGCTTACCAAAACTGTGACTGAGACATGTGTGCTGTGTGGGAAAGAGGTATGGGTGGAAGTGGTAATAAAATAATGGGCGGGTCACATGTGGATTAAAATAAGTGTAGGATTCTGACTTAAAGTTTGCCACCAGATGAAGTTGGACAATTAAAGTACATCAATTCACTTGACACTATAAAGCCTGCCACCAGATGCAGCTTAATTGTCACTTGCCACACTCACTGATAGGGTTTTGATATGTGTGCAAGCAATTGATTTATTATGGTCTCTGTGCAGTCAAACCTCTCTGCTAATGTTAATCAGTATTTGCAGCTGCTCCCCAGAACTAGCGTCACCACTTCAGCTCCAACTCAGATCAAGCATTAGATTGTCACACGAATGTGAACCCTACTGTGAACTATGCATGTGAGGGATCTAGACAGCGTGCTCTTTATGAGAATCTAATGCCTGATGATCAGAGGTGGAGCTGAAGTGGTGATGCTAACACTGGGGAACAGCTACAAATGCAGATGAAACTTCGCTTGCTCGCCAACTTCACCTCCTGCTATGAAGCCTGGTTCCTAACAGGCCACGGGTAGGTAGGTACCAGTCCTTGGCCCGAGAGTTGGGGGCCCCTGCTCTAAAGAGAGGTATTGATATCACCCCATGTTACAAGGAAGCTGAGAACAGAGGTTATATGCAAACAGCCTCAGATCAGAGTATGGAGTCAGGCTTCAAACCTAGCAGTTCCAGAATCCCTAGAAACCCTTTTAATCACAACACTGATCCAGAGAAAATAGACCTATCTGTAGGTAGTTACAAAGCAACATGGTAATTGTTCAGAGGTCTCTAGGCTATACATTGGTTTTTGATTTGTGTGACCCACAGGAAGAGCAGGTATGACTTCTGAGGGATTAGATAGGCCCAAGGTCTGGAAACCCAGCTGACTGGGAGAAAAAGGCATTTTAAGGAAAGCATAGTACATCTAGGGACCTACAAACCTTCTGCAATGGTAGCCTGGCAAATTCTGGGCAGGAAAGAGAGGCAGTTGAAACTAGAGACGAAGGCAATCTCCAAGCTACAGAGGGGCTTTAGATTCTTCTAAGGAGTTTATTTGTCTGGTAGGTAATGAGGGACAAAGATTTTCCAACATTTAAAACTACTGTAGAATGTGAGCTGAGGAAGCCCTGAGGAAGTCTCAATGATGAGTTACATGTGCACCTGACAGTCCTCTTGCCCTGGCTTGTCAAAGTTTGCCCAGACTTGGATGTCAGGAGCAGGTGCCGTGCTTCTTCCTATTTGTAAATCTGGAGCAGATTTCGGTATGACTTGCACAAATATTTATGGGACCAACATTGCCTCTGGAAAGCAGAAGAGGGACTAGAAGTTCAAAAACTGCAAAGGATCCCCAAAATAGCCAACGGTCTGAGGGAGTGGCATCTAGGAATCACTGGGTTTAGTGCATACCGACTCTGACTCTACAACAGTGTCCAGGCAAGAAAATGTCAGGTCCTAGGCAAGGGCTCTACTCAGGTGAGATGATTGGCCAGCATATCCCTTCAAAGACACGAAATATGAGATTATGTTCATGTAACTGCAGCCAGGACCTGAGTCCGGTGTGTGTCAGGGCCTTCTGGCCCTATCTAAAATGGGCTTTTCTCTATCACAGAACCTATTTCTTACATTGCAATGATCACATGTTGAGACATTTGCTTTCAAACTTCCAACCGCCTGCAAGCAGAGACCCAGTCTGTCTTGTCCCCAAAGTGTTCCTGGAGTCGAAAATCTGGTGGAATGGAGCGGGAGCAGCGACTGCCTCCGAGAGGGCACGGGTGCGCCTCCCACCCCTCGGTGACCTTAACAGTCATAAACGGCTGTCAAGGGCACGACAGGCCGCCTTCGCAGAGGGCGAACCCGAGGTGCCCGGCTAAAAGCGGCAGAATAGCAGCAAGGAAAGCACGGCGCCACCTCGGCGGCCGCAAAGGGCAGCTCCGGGACGCCTCCTGCGCGGCGCTCTGGGAGTTGTAGTCGCTTTCCTTTCCACTCTCCTTCAGCTTCTTGCTCTCGAAACCCCCGGACGTACTAGTGGGTGGGTGCCTGTGACTACCAGGCTGTGAACTTTGGGAATTTCAATTTCTAAATAGAAACGCTGAATAGGACTCTGCCCAGGATGGTTCTCGCACGCCTCCCAACGTGAGGACTACATTTTCCAGGCAACTTCGAGGAGGCGGGGCTTTCCAGTACGTAGTGCATTGTGGGCATTGTAGTCCAGAGGCCTCAGGTTCCACCTCTCGAGCTGTCCCGGGATGCAGCCAGGACTACATTTCCCTTCCGTCGGCTCGCTAGCCCAAGGCTGCCTTGGCGCGAGACATTTGCGAGCAGTGTGTCTCCAAGATGGCCGCGTGGGGAAGGAGGCGCCTTGGCCCGAGCAGCAGCGGCAGCAGCGCCCGGGAGAGGTGAGATTCGGCAGCTTGTTGCTTCCCCAGGGTGTGTGACTCAGGAGTTGGTGAGCCAGTGAGGCCTCTTGGGGCTGCAGCGCTCTCTCTGCTTTAGTTCCCTGGCTCCTTCTCGCCCACTCACCCTCCCGTCCCCCCGCCGGGCACGCGGGGTTCCAATCCGGGCCCATTCGGGATCCGGGTGGAAGCCGGCGCCCAATCGAGCCAGGCCAAAGCGGTCTCCACGGTGTGTTCAAGGGAGGGGGCGATGGCGGGGCCTGGCGAGGTGGGCCGCGGTCGTATAGGGTCTGGGCCGAGATGGAGACTGGGTGGCGCGGAGTGGACCGGGGCTCCGCGCAGGCCCAAGGAGCCCGCCCAGCTGCCCGCGGGGCCGTGCGGCGTTCGAGGCTCCCACCCCTGGCTACACGCGGGCATATCGGCCGTGGCCCCGGACTTGGCGAGGATTGGCTCCTGGGAGGGAGAAGGAAGCCTTCACCGAGCGGGTCTGCTGCAGGAAGGGAAGTGCAATCTCCACGTTACCGGAGGTAGTCTTAACCTTCCCCAGTTGTGTCTCTTGCCGAGAGCCGGCCGCTTTCCCGAGAGGCATTCTTAGGAATTTTTGAGGGTTTTCTGCACGCTCCCCTGTCGTGGAAGTCCTTAAAAGTGACCTTTCTTAATGAATGGTGTGTGGATCGGGAGCTCGGAGCTTGTTTCTTCCAAATGGATCTCTATTTGGCGAACCGATTTCTAGGATATTAGATTGGAGTACTTTTACAGTTTTTGCGTTTGGAAAGCCATTTCAGCCAATAGAAGCCATTAGAAGCTGTTAATGTACTAGAAGTTTGGGAAAGGATGTCTATTGGTGGAGTCACCTGGACTAAACTGTCGATTCTGTTACGGCGTAGCAGAGGTTAGCAAGAAATGAGTTTTTGTGTGCATTTTTTGTCTTTTTGGTGAAGACTGTTACATGTTTTCTCTTCTCCTTTCTCTCAACTACTTTACCCCGCATTATTCCTTTTCTCTGATTCTATCACATATTCATCGCAGTTT
The DNA here is from genome assembly GCA_003508835.1 of Eonycteris spelaea. Classification (NCBI taxonomy): domain Eukaryota; kingdom Metazoa; phylum Chordata; class Mammalia; order Chiroptera; family Pteropodidae; genus Eonycteris; species Eonycteris spelaea. Next base: position 1,451,305 of record PUFA01000285.1, on the reverse strand, counting down.
CCTTCAGATAGTTTTCCCAGTCCAGAAAATTCTTCATGTTTGGTAGTTGCTATGGACAGACCTCCTTTAGCTTGCATTTTATTCTTGAGCTCAGAGTTATCCAGCATTGTCCGTTCTGCATTTCCTCTTCCCAGGAAAAGCAGTGAATGGCAAGCAGATACTTTTGTTTTTCCAACTCCCACTTTGTATTTCGGAGGTCGGCGGGTAGGAAGTAACTAAAGTGACGTTGATGATTTCCAGATGGCCTTAAAAACTAGTAAATATTTTCAAGGTCTTTAATATGAACATTAGTCCTTTAGTAATAGAAAATAACCTGTTTAGAAAAATTAGAGTATCAGAGAGAAAGGCATTCTTTCCTCGTCTTTGGATAAAAACAACTGGGATGCCCCAGTCATCATACAGGCACTGTTAAACCTTTACTGATTTAAGAAATTCGATATTGGGGATTTTTTTTCTCCTTGGTTCGGGACAGTCATTAATTCAAATCTGAGTTTGCAGTTCAGCAGTCTATAGGCTGAATCCAGTTCTTGATTGTTGACCCTCTGTTTTTAAGAGAATTTAAATCAGTTGCCAGGTTTATAAATTGAAAATTTTCACAGAACACTCTCCTCAGAAAGCTGAGTAGTGGCTGACTTTTTTGGTCAATGCAAGTGCTTTCTAGTTCATCATTCCTCACCTGACAGCTTGACTCATTGCAGTTTCTTTCCTGCTTGGTCTCCTCCTTAGGTGTGTTCAGGTTGCAATCATTGGCCTGAAACTGAAGGTTAAGCTCACACATGCAGATGTTGTGTTTTAGACAGGAATGGGGCATCTGGTTTTGAGGTTTGGGTGACACCGTCTCTCCTCCCAGATAATACCCTGTGGAGGGGGATACCCCCTTGATTGCACCATCTGTCTTGCTTCCAGATAACTCAGTGTGGCGGAAGAGGGGGTATATGTGTGACACACTGGGACCCCATTTGCCTTTGCTATGAGGCCCTAGCTGTACTCTGTTGGAAAGCATAGTTTGCCTAAAAGCCTCCCATGCTGAGCAGGGCCGGAAACATACTGCCTTCTCCCCACCTCAACCCCGCCAGCTAGCTAACTTCTGGGCACAACTCCATTCCAGCTCAGTGGTTGGGAAGACTGTTTGGGTGGGTTAATTGATTGGGTTAATTGATTGGCAAGGACCACAGATTATGAGGCCCAAGTCTATTGGTTCTTGTGACTGAAATAGGCTGTTTATGGCTCTTTAAATGGCTGTTCCATGTCATATTTGTACTCAGATCTCAGCTCCACATTGTCAGATCACTTTCCCTAGTTGCTGCACATACCTGGTTGGAATGTGCTTTATGCTGAAACTGAAGGAAACATGGCCTGGTTTAGGGCAAGAGCTAGAACAGAGCAATGCTTTGGGCAAACTTTCCAGATTTGCCAGTGGCTGCAAACGCTAAAGCATGCCTTGTATTTAAAGGCCCTGCCTGGTGCCACATTGTCTACAAGAATTACTGTCATCAGTTGTGTATTAATGATGGTTGAGTTTAGAACCTGGTTCTTGAGTTTAGAGCTGTATTAATATTAATTCAGTAGCCACTCGTCATATGTGGAAGTTAATTAAAATTAAATAAAATGAAAAATTCAGCTCATCAGTCATACTGGCCACATTTCACGTGCTTGGTAGCCACATGTGGCTGTGATTACCCTTTTGGATAGCACAGATACAGAACATATCCATCATTGCAGAAAGTTCTATTGAGAGAACAATGATGGTCTAGACTGAAATAAGAGAGGGGTGGAAATAGCAAAATGAAAGCTGCTTGCATGTTGATTTTTCTCTCCACTCCATTAAATCTAGGGAATCAACAGTGTTTGTAATGAAGAACATCAGACTCTGAGCTGTAACCTGAATTCTTGTCCAAAATTCAGCACACTGGCAGCGAGCACATGAAACAGATTGCCACTTGTCCTGTCGGCGTCTTTGAGACACACTTGCCCATCTAGGAAGGCACAGTGCAGGTATCTGTGTGTTCTGCCACTTGAGTGGTAACCGGACCAGCTCACAGACGGTCCACCTGTCTCCTTGTACCGCTTGTCTTCACTTCCTCAGGGCCCCTGAGCACCCCTGAGTTCTCCGTGATTGTCGGAATGTGAGTATAGCCAAGTCTCCCAGTTCCTGTTTTTATCATCACGTGATGGTGTATTTGATCTGATTCTAATTATGATTTGAGGCAGCAGCACAGTTTAAAGGGCTGAGCACGCTGGACTAATTGCTCAGGTTTTAGGGTAAAATAACTTTTTTGTGGCCTGACCCTCCCCTGGCTTGTGCAGCCATCTGCTCCAGTGTTTTTAGGCAGCCAGTACCTGGGGATTACTTCCATATCTCTGTAGCCTGTTTACTCCTCAGGACTTGATCCTTTGACAGCTTTGCTTTTATATGTGAATCAGACGGATTTGGTCCTGGGTGGCCAGTGGAGGGTTTAGTTCCCAGTCCAGCTGAACAGATCATCTACAAGCCATGTGGGCAGGGAGCACACATTCCCCTTGTTTTGATCTGATCCTTTCCTTTTATTGCTGAGGACTGCCAGGGGTTTAGGGTGTTTTATTTCCCTTGAAAGACTCCCGTCTGGCTCTAGTGTTTGGTGAAAATGTTTGTTTCCTTCTGGTCTGGATGAGCCTTACAGGCACAGCATCTGCACCCAAGTCAGTAAGTGTGTAGCTCTGAGGGTGCTGGGTACATGTTCTGATCCCAGAAATGGGATATTGTAGGTTAGGATCTGCTGGGGTTCATCCTTTTTGGCATGAATTTCTGTTTTCCTTGATTCAATCAACCAGTCTGGATTCCAGTTGCAATAACTTGTACCTCTGTGGTTTAGTCCTTTAGCCAGAGGTCCCCAACTTTTTGACACCAGAGACTGATGCTCCTATGAGAATCTAATGCCTGATGATCTGAAGTGGAGCTGAGGAGGTGATGCTGGTGCTGGGGAGCGCTGGGGAGCAGCTGCAAATACAGATGAAGCTTCGCTTGCCTCCTGCTGTTGCAGCCCCATTCCTGATAGGCCATGGACCGTTATGGGTCCATGGTCCGGGGGGTTGGGGACCCCAGCTTTAGACCACATCCAATTCAGGCTCAACTTTCTGAAGAAAAGAGGGATGGTCTTATGTCCAGGAAGGTGAGGAGGAGGCTGAGGCCAAGCCTGAGTTGGGCTTCTCTACTCTGGGCCTGTGGGGGTGGCGTGGGGTGTGTGTGTGTGCTGGGGTGGAAGGGAGTGTGGGCGTGTGTATATACATGCTCCTCAGTGAGTGAGGGCAGAGGGAGGACGTGGAAAGTACTACACAGAGTGCGCACACATAGGAGCCTCCCAGCTGCCACTGTGTTCTGTCCCTGGTGCTAGCAGCAACATTATGGGCCACTGAGTTCTTAGAAAAGCCAGTAATCACTTAGTAGTCATAACAGTTTAGCTCAGGGCTGTCCATTAGGGCAGCCATTTAGCCACATATGGCTATCAAGCATTTAAAACGTAGCTCGTGTCTGAGGAACTGAATGTTTCAGTTTACTTAATTAATTTCAACAGCTGCATGGACTTTAAACTGGGTGGTGCTTTGCAGCTGTCACTTTGGTTTGCACACGCAGACCCCATCCCATCTTCCCTGAAGCATTCTGGGAGAGCTAGGGCCTTTGCCCCATTTGACACCAGGGAAGCTGGCTCAGAGCAGCAAGGGGGTTTGCCCTTGGACAAAGCCAGTGAGTGACTGAGAGGGAACTTGAATCCAGGCCTTTTTGCTCCCACATTTGGGGTATTGTTCTTGTTCACAAAGCAGAGAGCTGCCCAGTTACCAGAACACGGAGGAAGAAAGTGTTCTCTTGCACACTTGCTTTTTCTGAAGTAGATAAAAATGCCATGTGCCCTACAGAAGTTCTTTGGCCTGTATGGAACTGTTTTCAGTATTTGGGGCAACATGCCTGTCATTTTGTTCTAACTGGCCTTTAAATCCATAGCATAGAATTTTACTGCTTTCTTTGACTCTTGAGGAAGCAAGCAATTTTTGGTTAGCCAAAAGTGAGTTTTCCTACAGCCGGGAGTAGAAGTAGAGTCCAGCACCTCACATGTCACAGGTGATCAAGTGAGTACATGCTTATTAGGTGGAAAGCAACATAGCATGTGGATTTAGTTTAATTTTTCAGTTACTGGTTCTCTTAATTTCTGTAATTGTTTTTCTTCTCCCGTCACTCATTTCAAATGTAGTTACGCGAATGTCTATTGGGAACCTGTCACGTTCAGGCCCAGTGCTGGGGATACCATGATGAAAATACATTCTCTGCTTTGAAGGAGCTTGAAGTCGACAGCCTTTTGTATTTCAGGTGGGAGCTCACACCTCAGTCCTGCTTGTGATCCTAGGGCCTGCTCCAGGAAGTGGGCCTAAAGCAAGTGCTTCCACTATAGTTAGATTTGGTTCTGGTTCTAGTGTGACCAGAAAAGGATGGTGGCTTGCAGGACAGTTTGGCCAATGCTCGCTTGAGTAAAACATGGAAATGGAATTGTCCTCGCGCGCTCACTGGCAGGACACCTCAGCAATGAGAAGCCGCCTGCACTCAGACCTGGCTACGGGCTTGTTCCCCAAAAGTGCAGGCTTCTTTGCAGGCACCCAGGAGCTGCTGGAGTGGAAGTGGGGTGTCTACTGCTGTCCTCGCTATGGAGGGGCCATGTCTCTGGTCTCTTCACCCCAAGGGATACACAGCTATTGAACAGCATTTTTCTTTTTAAGAAAAGGTTTATAATTTTTCCATTATAAAAGGAGCATGTTTAATTTTTTTATATACAAAAAAGTCAGAAGAAAAATAAAATTTAAAAGTCAGCTGTTAGGCCACCATCCACAGAAAGCTGTTACTGACCTTTTATCGTGTATAGCACCTTTGATAACCCCCCAGATAGTTTGTCTTGGATTTTTAAAAATTATATGTTAAACCTATCAAAAGTATATTTGAGTGTGAAAAGTCATTAACTTACTACCATATGTATGACCCTTGAAAATATGTTAAATAAAAGAAGACAGTCATAAAAGCCAGTGTACTATATGATTGCATGTATATAAAATGTCCATAATAGGCCAACCCATAGAGTCAAGAAGTAGATAGTGATGACAAGGGATAGAAGCGCTGGAAGACATGGGAGTAATGGGTTTCTTCTTGGGATAATGCAAATGATCTAAAATTGATTGCGGTGTTCTTTGCACAACTTGGTGAAAGTGCTGAGCCTTGGAATTGTACACTTTAAATGAGTGAATTGCATGGAGTGTGAATTATATCTCAGTAAAGCTGTCACTAAAGAAGTACATATTATGAGTTACCACCTCACACCCATCAGGAAGCCTACTATTAAAACCAAAACATTGTTATCGAGAATGTGGATAATGGGAAAAAACATAAGTATTAGTGAGGATGTGAGAAATTGGAACCCTCCTGCACTGATGGTGGGAATGTAAAATGGTACAGCTGCTATGGAAAACAGTATAGTGGTTCCTCAAAAAAGGAAAAATAGAATTACTGTGTGATCCCACAATTCCATTTCTAGGTATATATGCAAAGATATTGAAAGAGACTCAAACAGATGTTTTTATACCTATATTCATGGTATTATTCACTACAGCTAGAATGTGGAAATAAATGTCCATCAGTGGATGAATGGACAAACAAAATGGGGTTTATACATACATTGGGATATTATTCATCCTTAAAAAGGAAGGAAATGGACACATGCTGTATAACATGGATGAACCTTGAAAACATTATGTCAGGTGAAATAAGCCAGTCACAAAAGGACAAAGACTGTATGATTCCACTTATATGAGATACCTAGAATAGTCACATTCATAGAGATAGAAAGAATGATCAGGGTGGGGTAGGGTGAGAGTTATTGCTTTAATGGGTAAAGAGTTTTAGTTTTGTAAGATGAAAAAGTTCTGGAGATTGTTTGCACAACAATGTACTTAACATTACTGAACTGTACACTTATTAGTTAAGATAGCAAATTTTGTTATGTGTATTTTACCATAATTAAAAATTAATAAACCTACCTGTGTGCTCACCACTCAACTTAAGAAGTAGAAAACTAGCATTAACCTGGCCCACATGTCCCTCCTGCCAGGCCGAGGCCACCTCGCTCCTGAATTGTCTGTCATTCCCTTGGTTTTCTTCATAGTTACTGTATATGAAAACATTCCTAAATAGCACATCCTTTAGTTCTTTATGCTTTTGAATTGTGTATGTGCAATGACCATCTGCATGTGTTTTGTACCTGTTTTCCCCTCTATCTTACATGTAAGGGACTCAGTTGCACAACTCTGACTCCATTTTCACTCTTGTGGAGGATGTCACTATTTGTCTTCCATTAATAATTTTTTGTTCTCATCAAACAATGCCGCTCTGAACATTCTTGTACAGCTCTGACTTGGGGAGGTGTCTCCAGACTTTGGGATCCCATGTTTGAGACTTCTTCTGCAATCCCGGATTCTGTGAGACCGATTTTGCAGTGGTATGACGGACCATGAGGTGCCCAGATTCTGGCGGAAATGGAGTTTGTTCTGTGATCCCTCATAGGCCACCTTTTTGCTGGAAAGCCAGTGTTTCTCGAGTGCCACCAGCGGGGATTCAGAGACAAGGAGAGGAGGGTCTTAGGTATCAGGCTTCAGGCTGACTCTGGTTGAAGGCAGAAGAGGCAGTTTCAAGAGCCCTAGTCACAAGTTCAGCATCTGTAGCAGTCACTCAAGCTCAGATAGGCTCATGCCCTGCTCCGCGTGCTAGTTAAGGGCTCAACATTCAAAACAATCTCAGTGCTGGTAGAGGTGTTTAGGAGAATAACCCTGTCCTGTAAGTACTAAAGGTTCAAATTTGGTTAAAAGGGATCCCCTTTTCTTTCTAGAGCCACTCCATTCCCCTCCCCAGTGATAAAATTCTTAGGTCTTTGTGTATCTGTCCAGAAATGTTTTATGTATATAAAAGCAAATGGATACCTTTTAAAAAATACACCAAAGATCACATACCATAAACACTGTTCTGTACTTGCCTTGTCACTTCTATTTCTTAGAGACTTTTTCATTATCAGTGCTATCTCTCTCATTTTAAACACTAACTTTTTATTACGCTGTCTTACTGGTCATTTCACACCTGCAATAAAAAAGCAAAAAATACAGTCTCGTAGGAAGTCCAGGGCTCAAAAGATTCCACTTAGATGTTTTTTGGTTTTTTTGTTCTTTAAATCTGTTCTCCTGTACCAGGGTTCAAATTAGTGGTTGGCTGGTGATGCTCAAAAATGGTTCAAGGCAGTCTTCTAACTGGTTCTTAATTGAGTTTCATTCGACCCAGAAACAAAAGCAAGCTATATGTGGGTGGGCACTGGGGTAGCTGGGTGGCTGTAGACATGGCTTTCTCCTGGGTGTCCTCAGCTACCAGGTTTTTGAAGTGACAGTTCATGTCAACCATGCAGAACTGAATCTGGTGGTCCAGGCAGCCTTTAAAATCTACATTTTCAGGGCAGATGGCACCCCACTGTCAGCGCAGGTGAAAGGAGTGGGTGCTGTTTGGCAGGTGGCCTCTAACAAAGGGAACTTCCTACTTATGTATCCATGTTTGGAACCTGGCTGTTTTCTTCCTTGTGCATTATTAGGAATCCTAGAAATCTCTAGACTTCAGATTTCATCCTTTCCCAGTGGAAACTAAGAATCTCTTTCCTGAATTGGATGTAGCAGGTTTCGCTTCATATAAGGACTTGGTGAGTTTATGGCACTGCTGGCTGGTCCAGCTTCTAAGACTACCTTGTCTGGAGGTGCCTGGGAAGTTACTTGAGTGTTTATGCTCATCTTCACACTACAGAGAGTTCATTTACGTTGATGGAGAGGAGTGAGGTGACTTGCCCACACCACAGTAAGATATGGCGGCTCCAGGAAACAGTATGCTTTCACAGCCTCAGGGTGTATGTACTGGCTAAGTCATGTCTATTCATGCTACTCTGAGCTGTGGTCATGACTGCCCGCCAACGAAAGCACAAGGTAACAACTACTCGTGTCTGCTCCTGTGCTGTTGGGGCTGAAAATGGGTGCACCTGATGACAGCAATGAGATGGTACTTCACTTCCACGCTTGGTGGGACCAGTGGACACACACAGTAATCTGTGTTAGCAAATGATAGGAGATGGCCTTACCTACCACACTTGCCTGAGGAACCAGAGGGAGCCTCCCCCTGGGATGGGATGGGCTGGCAAAGGTGGGCTTGGGTAAATATGGATACCAGCTGGGCTTGCAGAGGAGAGAGAGGTCAGCAGGGAGCTGAGGAGGGACTCGGTTAGCATGGGATGGGGCAAGGTGGGGTATGCCCACTGATGTGTTTACGATGGAGCAAGCAGTCCGTTCAGGTGCTGGAGTTCCAACTGGCATTATTGGGCTTAACACTATTTTTTTTCACATTTAGAATGGCTACAGTGTGCTGGGCAGAGAAGGGTACTGCTCTACTAAGGTAGATTTGGAGTTTGGCAAGAACATTCTGTAATCTCAACCTTAACGCCTACGTTTTGCTTTGAGTGTTCCAGAGGACTTTGTGGCCAGAAAGCTTACTTTGGATGGCAGCAAGTTGTTCCCTGGCCTCACTGTGATAGCTAGCAGGACACAGCTGATTTGGAAGTGCCACCTCTGCAATTCACAGATCATGCATGATTTGACCCCTCCCTTTCCCTTGTTCTTTTCTCCCCTCTGTCTCTCTTGGCTAATGGACTTCAGAACATAAAGAAAATCTCTGGGCCAGGAGTGCTCCTGCCTGGGAGCCAGTCTCCTGTTCCTGGACATCTGGAGGCAGACAGCCTTTTACCAGTGACTTTAATGTCTCATGTGACTTCCTCTTAGGTTTGCTTGTTTGCTAAAGGTGGTTTCTATAGTGCTAAATCCTGCCTAGGAGTAATAATTGAAACACTCTCCCTCTTACCTCTCTGAATTAAAACCAAATGGAAAACCTCCACAAAGGCCTTCAAAGGGAGAACCCAGCTTTTCCCATTTCATAAAGTTCTGGTGGGTTCTTACAGAAATGGCTCATTAACTGTCCCAGGAAGGCAGCCCTGACCACTGGCATATGTAGCAAGGTATTTTGGCAGCATCTCATATTTAGGAGGCTTCTTGTCCAACCCCCAGGGAATAACTTCTCCCCAGTGCACACAGTTTAATTAGGACCTGTGATTTAATTAGGAGGCTTCCCTGAGCCCAGATGAATTACAGTTACCTTCTCAGGATAAAGAGTGTCCTCTATGCCTGAGTCCCACCAGTGCCTTTTGTTAAAGTGGCTCCACCTATGAGTGAAGGCCCCTTCCGGAGGACCCTATACTTACTTGGTGGTACTGCTAGCCCATTGCCAGTGATTTCATTTCTAATGTGACCACAAGAGTATTAGTCATTTATCCAACCAGAGTGAAACACTGCTTCTTAGATTTGCTTATTTGCTTTTAAAAGTAGCTTTACCATGCTGAATTCTGCCTGGGAATAATAACTGGAAGGAGCACCCAGTGGTCTGTAGAACAGGTTTCTCCAACCCTGTCCTTTTTCCTTAAAGTTTGCCGTGACAGTTCAGTTTCCACCACCCTTAACAAGTAATTGCTGGGGCTACCTTAATGCTGAATTCAGAAGTTCTGGGGAGCAACCTTGTTTTAAAAGCCTTCACTGGACCCTAATGTGCATGTTCACTTACCAGGAATCTCTGAGCCCAGCTCCCTTGTGGCTTTACTCTGAATGACCACATGGTGTGCATGTACTGAACCCTTAGCTGCTGGCCTGGTGTCTGTTAGCACTTAGGGCTGTGCTTTTTGTTGGACAGTTGCAGCTCAGGTGGGTGGGCCACGTTCACCATGGTGTGGCTCAACTCATTAATCCAGAACCCCAGTTGGAAGGGGTGTGAATCTAGGCAGGGGGAACAGTGATCACGAGGAGCCTCCTCATCTTTGTGATGGTCTGACCAGCCTGGGCACCAGGGGTTGCTGAGGGGAAGGGGCTGCTTTTCACTGAGGCATGTGATAGAAAATGGCTCTGCACAGTGTGGTAATATGAGTTAAGCAACTTGATCCAGCTGCAAGAGCTGTGCCTAGCAGCACCCCTTTCAGAGTGCGGGCTAAAGATGACTTTTCAAATGAACAGATAACACAAAACTAGGAGAAACAGTGTATGCAGGGTGGCAGTATAGAGATTCAGAAAGATCTGGACAGGCTGAAACAAGCCAAGTGACAGAGACAAGGTGTGTACAGGCCTGTGATAAGGTTTGGCTTTTGGGGGTATGGGAAGATTCTGCCCCAGATAGGAAGTTTGCACTAGAGAGCCCTCAGACTGAGAATCCTGAAACTACCTAAAATGCCCTTTTGGTCCATGGTCACTGCTGGTGTTTGGCCTTGATGTGGAGTTGAACCTTCAGTAAGGTTCCATTATGATGGTCCTATCACTTATCCCCCTTAGTCCCAGGGGGAAAAATCGGCAGCATAGCCACTTGAAGTGGGTCTTGTGAACAGTGTTTCTTATGTGAGTAAGGGCAGCATTTACTGGGCCTACAGAGTCAGAATGGGCAGGCACATCTGGGGCCCTCGTGGGATCCTTAATGTCCTCTGAATTTCAGAGTCAGTACTGTTCTTGAGACAGTGCCTTTCTTAATTAAATCAAAGGGCTTCTTTTTTCTAAGCAGTGGGCTAGGGTTGATGGCTTAGAGAAGGACTTTGTGCTTGTTCTCCTGCAGGGGTTAGATGAGTTTAGTTCTCAAATCATCCAATGTGAAGGCAACCCTGTTTACCTTGTGTTTTGTAGGCCAAGGATGACTGCTTTTGAACCATGCAAAGGGCAGGGTATCTGGCATCTGTCTTGGGTCTATAGGTTTCCATCAAAGAATCCTCCTCCTGCCAATTACCCTGATTAACTAAGAGCAGATTTCATCTTGCTGACCTTGGGCTTCTGTTGTGTGTGTGTGTTAATGTGATTTGGGGCTGAAATCATTGTATCTTTGGGTCTATTCTATCCACTGCATTTAGGCTAACCACCAAACCATGTATATATTGTAGGTTGTCATCTTAAAGATCAGGATACTCTTTTTATATTCCATCTTGTTCATTCAGAAAAACAACTCTACTGATTATCTTGAATATTGGGTTCTAAGAGAGATAAAAATGTGAGATGTGGTGCCCTCCAGAGCTCAGGCTGTTTGCTGAGCCTGAGACCCAGACTTCCCTTCCGTGGCCTTCCCCTCAGTGTCTTGGCAAAGAAACAGTAAGTGCTTCCAGCCTAACCATCTCCTCTTTCTCCCGCCCCTCCGTCATAAGGGTGAGCTTGTCGGCCACAGACTGTTACATCGTGCATGAGATCTACAACGGGGAGAACGCACAAGACCAGTTTGAGTATGAGCTGGAGCAGGCCCTGGAAGCCCAGTACAAGTACATCGTGATCGAGCCCACCCGCATCGGCGATGAGACTGCCCGCTGGATCACCGTAGGCAACTGTCTACACAAGACCACCGTGCTGGCGGGTACTGCCTGCCTCTTCACCCCGTTGGCACTGCCCTTAGATTACTCCCACTACATCTCCCTGCCTGCTGGTGTGCTGAGCCTGGCCTGCTGCACCCTCTACGGAATCTCCTGGCAGTTTGACCCTTGCTGCAAGTACCAAGTGGAGTATGATGCCTATAAACTGTCCCGCCTGCCCCTGCACACACTCACTTCCTCCACCCCAGTGGTGCTGGTCCGGAAGGATGATTTGCACAGAAAGAGACTGCACAATACGATAGCACTTGCTGCCCTGGTGTACTGTGTAAAGAAGATTTACGAACTCTACGCTGTATGATTTCAGTAGAACAGAGAGAAGCAAACAACCCGGCCCACAAGAGACAACAGAGTATTCAGGTTGCACAGTAACATTTTTGCTCTGTGAGGCATCGGAGCCCAGGGAGGTGTTTGGTTTAATATTTGTTATTTTAAAGAAAAAAAATAGCACAGATCACAAATGTACCAATGGTTTTTTCAACTCATCACACTAAGATGTGGATTTCCGTAACCCATAGGGAGTCTGAGGCTATGGAAGTCTGACTGGGCAGTGGAATGTTAATGTAAGCATTGCTGCTGAGGGGGTGTGAACGTGCTTGGGGGTGGGGGTCTTTAAGTATATTGTTTGGCTGTACCATCCAGAGCCAACCAGAAGCTATTGACCATTAAAATTATGAGAATTTCAACTCCAGGTGTCTTCTCTTTCCATGGCTGTCTGCAGCTGCTCCTGTGCAGTCTGTTCAGAGTGGCAGCTTGCATGTAGAAGGAGTTGGCAACATGAAAACCACCCTGTTCCTTGCTGCAGCTTGGTGCCACCATTTGCAGCAAGAACAGACCTTTGAACAGGGCAGGCTTAGACCCAAGATAGCCCTGGGGCAGGACCCCTCCCAGAGCAGTCTCATGTCTCACTCTGGCCGTTTCCATGCCCAGCACTGCTAAATGGTGTTCAGGGACATGGTAGGATAGGGTGGCAAGGCCTAGAGGTCACTGGGTTTCCACCTGGGTTCATATGGAAAACGGGGGCCCGCCCAGGATCTTTTGTCTAGATTCTGATTCGGAAAGACATGAAAACATCTGTATTTTTTTAAAATCACTGAAGCTGTTGATGTGGACCCTGAGTTCAACCCACTGTCGCAAGGCTGAGGGAAGAGTCCTCAAAGCAGCCTCTGCAGCACCCTGCCCCTCCACCTGCCTGGTGCCGCCATTCCACAGGAGCCAGGTCCCATGCTCCTCCCTCACACTGAAGGGCATATTATGCATCATTTTCCACATTCCCTGTAAGGCTTTGGATAAATGAAAAATTATCCCCTCCACCAAGATGTTGGGTCCCCTGCTTAATTGCAGCTTTCCTAAGACCTCAGTTCTCAGCCAGCTTTGAAGAGCTACATAGTACTTCCTTTTGAAGAGCCCATCTTTAAGAGGCAACCATACTGATTTTTCACCTACTTTTAAAGGATTTATCAGGAAGATCTGATACCAGACAGTAATGAAAGGGTGCATAGGAAGGCATCGAGGGAGTGACTGGGTCAGTTTCTGTAGGGGGAGACCCAGAGCTTTAAAAAGATTGCGAAAGGGACTCATGGCCCACGAAGAGTCTGAGAAACTGATTGATTTAATTCCTGGGGCCCTAGAAATACTAATTACTCAGTTGAGTGCTGGGTGGCCAAAATGGTGTTGGGTAAACACTACTGTTTACATGGCAGTGTGGCCATCTGGAACAATAGTGAACTGGTAGTGGTTGCAGACAGACCTCACCTTGACTGTGTAGTGCCCATGACCCTCGCACGTCTTGACTGCTGGCTCTTGAACCTGCTAGGCAAGAATGGTAGGTGTTTTTGCCCAGGTTTGGAAAGGGAGCCCCATGCTCTGCCTGCAAATCAGATTTCACGGGGAAGGCAGCTAGAAGTAGATGAGCAGTAGCCATCTCAGGGCAGCTGAGCAGAAGCCCTCATTAGAAATAGAAGCCAGGTACACTGAACAAAGTGATTCTTGTTAGGTGGACTAGCTCAGATTCTGAAATGCCATCTTACGTGTCCCATGCCAAGGAGGTGAGGATGTGGTGCTATCGTGGACCACAGGGCAGGGGTTTTGGATTCCAGGGCTCTCTACTTGAGCAGTGCCAAGTTAGCTGGGAAGGAGGGCAGCAGCAGAACTCCTGTGCCTAGACAGCCTGGCCCTTCTATTGGCACTGACTTAACTGTTTCTGCCACCTTCTACATAGACGTCACTGACAAGTGGGCAGTGCTCATCAGTAACATGCCACAATACTCTTGAAGAAACAGCTTTAAATAACTGCCAACTGAGAGAAGAGGCCAAGTTAGCTGGGCCTTCCTCTGCAAAGTCCATATGCATGAGTCCTGGCTGTATCACTTCATGCAGTTCACTGAGTTATTTAAACTGTCCACTTTATTCCAATTTCAGAGAAGAGCAAAGACTTTTCATAAGGTCCAACTCATCAGGAAATGAGGAGCAGACCCTGGCAAACTTTTACTGTCTCTCATGTTGTTGCAGTCTCATCAGCTCCTAACAAAGTAAAGTGTTCAAATCTGATTCAGCAGCTGTCAACTCCTGATGAGGAAGGTAAGTTCCTTCTTCAGTGCCTGCTGGGAACCAGGCACTGTGCCCAAGTAGCTGTGCCCTCAGTACATCAAGTCATGTGTGAGCTACAGCCACTCAGTAGTGCACAGATAGATGTGCATAGTGCTCTCTGGAAAAACTAATTTGGTTTTGTAGGAAGAGATTGATTTTGGCATGAGGCAGGCACAAGACAGCTTGCTTCCACCCTTAGACCAGAGAAACACCAAGAGTCTTAAGGAGTAAAGTGGAACGTGCCTTTGAACTTCATTAGAAGGCAGAACTAATTCAGAATTGTGCTTTTTCAAATCTACCCAGTAGAATTCAAGGATGAAAGAGGTGGAAAAATAACACTTGAGGGCAAAAGAGAAATTGGAACAGCAACAATACCACTACCCCTGGTGGCAGGTGTTCATATTCAAACGTGGGTTGAGACTCCAAGAAAGAAAGGCCAAGGCCAGTCCTGGCCCAGCTCCCCTTTTTGGGGTGCTCTTGTGTGCAGTGCACTTGTCCTCAGGAGAGTGCTGTGCTGCCATCCAAGTCACAACAGCAGGCTCAACAACCCCCACCTTTACCCAGGCTCTCTCCAGGGGCATATACCTCCAGAGGGACCTGAGATGGCTATTGGTGCAACATGGACATCGATGAACCCTGAATCACTGGCCCTTTTTAGTCCTCTTCCTAGTCTCTGAGCATCTGTGTAGTGCAAGCACATCTTTAATACCTTTGACATTGCCATTCTCCTCAAGAGCAGCTGTGCTTCAGACTCAGCCTTTGGCAGACAGTGAATCTAGTTGATTTTAATGGTTCTGTATTACATTATTTTCTATTTATATGGTAGAATATGAAGTTTTTAAAGTAAGGTACAGCAAGTGAGTTGAGTTTTTTTAAATGTTAGATAAATAAATATTCAGTGGCTTCTGGATATGAATCAAGTGTCATATCTAGGTTGAGACCCTTTGTGTCTGCTCCAAGTTCTATATCCCAACCCACACCTGGAGTCTGGGCCTGGTAGGCTTCCAGCCACTACTATCACAATGGCTCCAAAACCAATAACCTCAGCAACATAGTTGTTGCTGTCTTTTGATGAAGGAGTATGTGCTTGCTAAACCTGCATTTCTCAGAGGGCAGTATATCACATCAGTCTCCTGTTGCTGACCATTTTACTTAATAGAGAATAAAGGACAACACCCGGACATGGGTCCTTTCTAAAGTGCCAGCCAAAAGTGTCCAAGGAGAGAGATTCTCTCATTCCCATTTACAGAGACAGCTTCCTCTATCACTGCCTTTTACTGAGGACCTGCTATGCATTCTGCAATTTTATTTGACCTCATACTTGGGACAGGCTCTAGCATGGCAGTGGCTGCTGTCTCAAATCTGACTCTTCCCTGACATGAACCCTAAGGAGCCCTTTCTCTTCCATGTCAGGAGGGAGGTAGATGGTTTCCATGGATAGTGAAAAGCCACCCATCACGTCTATATCTACATTCCAACTGTGGGCTCCTGCAGTGTCCAGGCCCTGTTGGGAGCTGGGATAGGTCACCAGACCTAATCATCTACTTGTTCTCCTACTCTCAGGAAACTCAAGAGCCTTGAATACCCAACTCACAGGCTGGCTTTGGCCATTTTTGTTTTATTTTGTAGGTAGCTGTTTAAAATACAAGAGCTCCATCAAGTCTAGAATTAGGACACATGTAAGGTACCAGTATAATATGGTAGGAGATTTTTACTCCAACTTAGGGAAGCCTATACAACGGACCCACAATTTCCATTGTCAGCTTCAATAATGGGAGAAGTTTCATCTTAAACTTCAAGTATGGAGTTGACTTAATGAACCTCAGAAAGGCAGATGCAGGCATCCTTTCTGGCTATGCTCCAACTGTCGTAGCTCACAAACAGGCTGCTTCCACCAGGGACCACATGCTTCTTTAGAACCCCTCCCCACCTGAGTTTCTGAATATTATTTTCTAGAGGATAATGATGCCATGTGGGATTTTCCTCTCCCTTTTGGCTGCTGGCTCCTTAGTAAATTCATCTTCTGGTTGGAGTGGTGCCTGATCCTACAGGGCTTTGAGTGAGAGTCTATGGAAACTGGGCAATACCTTTTAGGTACTAAAGCTGGTGTCACTTGGGATATGTCAAATTATCAATCACATGTTAGCCCGTATCTTGTGTTGAATGAGATATTGTAGGAACCTGGAAATGGGGGAATATGAATGACTTCTTAAAACTACAGCCTTCTCCCTTGAGTATTGGAAGTGGACTCCGCCAAAAACAATTAGGTAAATGGTCTTGGATAAGTTAAATATGAAAACAACAGGGTCAAGGTGATATTAGGATGTCTTCTGATATTAAAGACTGAAACATTTCTAGGAGGTGGCAGAGTCTGGAATTCAAAGGAAATGTGATTCTTCTAGTCCTTGAGGACTACGACTCTTACTGTTCAATTCATTTATTTCATATTCTTAGCATTAAAACCCCATTCCGTATTTATTCCTTAACTGTTACCCTTCAGCCCTGAGAAGAAAAGTCTGTTGCCTATTTTGTTTCCAATTATCTGCCAGCAGGGTCCTTGCCAGGGATCTGCAGAAGTGTATCTCTGTCTTTCCTACCTGTGAGATAAAGATCCAGTAAAGTCTCAACAAATGCAGCTCTCCCTTGTAGAGCAGCCATTCCCAGGCAGGTGCTACTTCCTGCCCCAGTTCTGTTGCAGCTCTAAGAGTTCTTGGATTTCTGCTCCTTTCTGGCTCGAGAGGCCATGAGGCTGAAGAAGAGCCCAGGAGCCAGAGTTCGCAAATAAATGGCCAAGGAAGGCAACAGGTCAGCCAGGATCACATCTTTCTTTTTCTTCCCCACAACAGCCAGAACATCTCGGGCTACATCCATAGGCCTTCGGCCCTGTGCTGTGGTCTTGTCCATAACTAAAATAAACAAAAGAAACACATGAACTTGGAAGCAGAGTCTCTCTCTGAGTTTAGCTGATGTGGACCATCATCAGGTTGGTTTGTTGGATTTCATATCATGAAGCTCCTTCCAGTCTGTCAGGAGGCAGGTGGTATACCACCTTCCTTGACTCTTTCGTACTTCAAGGAAATGAGGACCCATTCTGCGGTTTGGTGTGCATGAGCTGGGGTAAAACAGATGTGGGTTGTAGATAGGAATAAGGTAGACAGGGCCCTAGTCAGTGCTCAGAGCTGCTGGTCCATGACAGGATGAAGACCAGCCCAGAGTTAGTCTCTCACATGACAGATGAGGAGGAGCTTCTTGCTCTTGACAAGTTTTGCTTTTTGAAACAACCAATGACTAAGGATGTTGTGCCATCAATTAATCTTGGGTAACCTGGCTTGAGGTCTGCCAGGTAGGGAGTGGGAAAAGACTATGACCCCCAAATGTACTACAAGCTCACTGAAGTGAAAGTAAAGAAGTGAGTCAGAAGAGATGTCACAGTTCCCCACATCATGTATTAACTGGATAGCAAGCAGAAGAAATCTTAGGTTTGTTTTAGATATTAAATAGTTGCAGGGAGTTTAGGAAGTGTTAGGCTAGTTAACAACAACTGATGTTTCTTCTTCCCTAGTAATCTGACAATTCTGCCAACAAAGTGACAGGCATAGAGGAGAAGCCATTAGCATAGACCATTTGAAACCATTTGTAAATTGTCCAAATTGTCTGAGCTTCCTCACCAGAATCTATTCTCATTGTGTTTTCATTAGCACGAAAGACCAGGAGGTTTCTTATTGTTGCTTCTTTTTAAATAACACTGAGGGAATTTTTTTAAAAGATTATTTTACATATAAATAATATAAATACGAATCTCTTTGAATCTATGCCTCTGGTTTCTACTGACTCATGCTGAATGAGAGCAGCTGCCACCCAGTGCCTGGACAGCCTTGCTTCAGGTCTGGCTGGGGTGAGGTGTAGGACCAGGAGGACCTTGATGATGCCACAGCACAGGCCCAAGAGATCACATCCAGGGAGGCAGGACTTGAAGGACAGTACTCAGGGCGGGCCCCCGATCAAGGTTGGGAAAGTAGAGCTGGCTCCCACAGCAATAACTCACGTGGGTCAACTAACCTGGGAGGCAAAAGCCTGGATCTCTGCGTGGCCTGAGCCTGCCTGCATGCTTGGGCCAGGCTGTTAAGTCCACTAGTGGTAACTGCAGGTCAGCTCAGCATTGTTTGGCTGAATCAATATGTAGATTCTGGGATTGGTGCACTCACCTCCCCTCAGAAGACTGGGCTCTCTGCTTTGAGTATCCTGAATTCAGTTACTTCTGAAGGATAGTGGGTGGGGAACTTCTGGGGTCAAGCAACCCATAGTTTCCTTGAAGTTAATTCACCTTATCTTTACTTTAATTCAATGAGAATGGTTTAGGTGGAAGTCTGGTGGTATTTCCGTTTGGCGACTTCCTTTCCAGCCTTCAAAGTCCTGACCTATAGGGGCCCTGCCCTGATAACTATGAAGGGCTGGTTCGTGGTAAATGAAAATTACTCAACAGTATATAAAACTAGCACCCATATGTAAGTTTTTCATTTTAAAAGTTATATTCAAATGAATAAGCAAAGATTTATCAGGTAAGAGCAGAATGTCTCACTGTGGCTGACCAACAGCTTTTCACAAAATAAAAGAGAAACGGGGGCCTCACCTCCATATTTGGAACCATCAGCAGTGATGGCATTTAGAGAGAGGTTGGTGTGGATGTAGCCAGGGCTGATTACGGTCACCTCAATCTCATACTGTTCCATCTCGGCGCGGAGACAGTCAAAGAATGCCTGGGTTGCATGTTTGGAGGCTGAATCTGCAAAGGTTGATGGCCAGAGGCAGATGAGTGAGCTGGTGCTGGGACATGGCCTGGAACAAGCCCACACATTCATGCCCATTCATTCTCTTTTATTAAAAAAAAAAAAAAAGGTTTTATAATTTAAGATTCCTATAGTATTATAGCAATGTTTTCCTCCTGATTTAGAGAAGTACAGTGTTTCCTTGTTCTTAGCAAACACCCAGGAGGAAAAGAGCATCATGTCTCCAACTTCCTCCTAATGGTTCAGGAAAGAAAAATATAAAATTTAAATACATGCATATGTGTATACACACAAAGTGTATGATAAAACAAATATGGTAAAATGTTAACAACTGGGGAATCTGCATGAAGGGTACTTGGGAGTTCTTTGTATTTTTCCTGCAAGTTTTCTTTAAGTCAGAAATTATTCCACTTTAAAAGGTCGGGGAAAAAAAAAAAAAACCCTAACAAAAAAACTTAATACCTAACGGGTAAAATATTCAAATAGTACAGAGGGATATAAAGCAAAAAAGTTAAAGTCCTGCCTTCCAATTACGTTCTCCAGAAGTAACCAATGCTAACAGTCTGTCAGGATACATTTTTTATATATCTTATGTACATATGTGCATATGTGTGATTTTACATATAAGTAAATTCTGTAATAGAAATGAGCTCATACTGTTCATATTATTCCTGCAAATAGCTTTCTTCACCTGGTGACATAGACTGGACAGCCTCCATGCCAGCTATGCAGACCCTCCATGCTCCTCCATGGGTCATAAGACTACAGAACTGGCCCCATCAGTTGACTTTCATGGGTTGTTTCCAGGTTTTGTCATTGAAGCTGTGAAACAAGCGAGCACCCTTGCACACATGGGATGTGTATGTATAAAATTGAGGCTGGTTCTCTTACATATCTTATATGACAAACTTCCATGCAGTGGCTTTGCATCTGGAATAGCTATTGAGCTTGCTCCACCTCCAAGAAATGGAGGCACCTCTGTTCTTCAGTGATGGCTACAAATCATGGTGAAAGGTACTCTGAAGGGAGACACAGTGACCATTCAATGACATTCGTGGGAAACACACAGTATCTCCACTGAAAAATCAGTTTCCTCTAAATGTTTTAGCCTTCGCAAAGGGGGAGCCATCAGCCAATAAAATAGGAAGGGAAACAAACCCAGGAGTGTCACAGAGAGTCACATGAGAAATTCAACAGTGTCTGAACTTGCTATAGTGCCTTCTAGGGCCAGCTCCTTTGGTTTAGGCCAAGTTGCTGGGGGCTGGATGAACAGTCTGTGGGTAGGTAGGTGGAGAGAACTGCTCCTGTCAGCCATGATTCCAGGAATGCTGCTCAGGCCCAAGGACTGAGAAAAGGGAGTCATCCTGGGAGTCCTCAGAATAGAAGGCTGTACCCTGATAATGAGTCTTCCAAAGCTCTCAAGCTAGAGGTCCTTAGCCAGGCTATGCTGACCTAAATCAACACACTGATGTTACAGTACTTGCCCCTGGCCTGCAAGGCACATGGCAAAATACACCACCTCAATCACCTCACTTCGTCCTCACGAAAGCAGTGTGAGGGAGATAAAACTGTTCTCCCTTTTTATAGATGAAAAGACTTTGCTCAGTGTTCACCAATGTGCCCAGGAGGCACTGCCACACTCAGTCTGGTCATTATAAAGTACCCAGACCAGCCATGTGTGCCTTACTTTAGTCACAGGCCAAGTAGAAAACAAAACTCAGATTAAACCAAAATAAAGCTTGGAAATAATTTAGTGCAAAGAACATGGTATAGCCTTTATCCTAACTTACCTATTACTAACAGTTTACCTCATTTCTTTTATCATTCATGATTACACACACACACACACACACACACACACACACACACACACACACACACAGAGTTATTTGAGCAGTCTTAGATGGCTATCCTATGCTACTGGAATTGAAAGAGAGGTAACAACCATAGAAACAAACATAGATACAATGCTTCACAATTTACAAAGGTCTTTTCATCTCCATTTGTCTTGTTTCATCTTTAAAAGAGCTTCGTGAAGCATTAAGATGACTGTAAGTCTCATAAAAAAGGAAACGGAGGGTCAGACAAATTAAACAACTTGCCCAAGGACACACAACTAAAACCAAAAGGTAGAGCTGGGTTCAGAGAGAAAGAGTAAGTTTCTATTTGTTACATTTCCAGTTCAGACAGTTGGCTACACCATATCATCCAGCTGGACGTCTGTTTCTGTCCTTTCAAAGTGCTGAAGCAGCTCTGCTCTCCCTTCCTTCTCTGCCAAGTCAGCTGGGTGTGGCTGAATCTAGCATTTAGAGGTGGTGAGAGCAGATGAGTTGGTTACAAGTCAGCATTTACATCCAGAGAGTGGAGCAAAAAAAGGAGTTACTAGGACAGTTTGTGAAGCTACCTTTAAAATCTTTTAACTAAAGAAAACGAGATTCTGTTTGCTTGCTGGTATAACATGAAAGCAGACAGATGAATGAAATGATATTTCAAAATTTTGGCATAGACATTTGCATACATGGAGGTAAGAGTGTGAGCTGGAGGTCAATTTGGCAGTTTTAATTATTTGATCCTACCTATTCTACTTTGGGGAATTTATCTTACTGAAACTCCCATGAGTGCCTAGAGATATAAATATTTAAGGATGTTCTATGTAGCGCATCATTGTTAATAGCCAGAGACTTACAGGGAAAAAATTCTCAAAATACCATGAAAATCTCTAAATAAATTATGTCATATATCCATTCAATGAATTACTATATACCCATTTAAAAGGATTAGTTAAATCCATATATACTGATGTAAAAGATATGTCAAGTGGAATAAACAAGCCACAAAACTATGCATAATGTGACACCATTTTTCTGTTTGATCATATGTAGAAAAAAGTTTGGAGGCATATGGCAAAAGTGATGAAGTGATAGTACCTGTGGGACAATGGTAATTGATAATCGCGCTAACAGGTTCGATGGTACTTATGTCTGGCACCACTCCAGGCACTTTGCTCACAGAGCTAATAGACTAACTCATCTTTCTAGTGGCCTTCTAAGGGTAGGACTGCCCCTGTCTTCATTCTGCAGATGAGCACTGGGGTACAAAGTGATAGTGACACCTGTACAAGGTCATATATAAGGTCTAAGGAGTAGAGCTGGGAGGCATTCTGCTCAGAACACTTTCTGATGAAGTTCCTTCACATTCTGTACTGTTTCTCTGTCTGAATTCTAGATAGTAAATGTGGTATTTTTATAATCAGGAAAAACAAAAAGAAAAATATTTGGGGGAGGGAGAAGGAAGTACTCACACGCTGAACGAAAAGGAATGCTGATTTTTCCCTGGATGCTGCTGATTGCAACGATGTGGCCATGTCGCCTTTTGATCATGGAGGGCAGAAGAGCTAAGGAAAGAAGTCAGGGACTTTAGAAGACGACTTTTCTTTTGGTCACTGCACCTAACACTGAGAGGAGACAACCTCACTTATTAGATTTTTTTGGAACAAAGAAGGTGTACAGTGAAAGCCCTGCGGTGGGGTAGAGCCATGTTTTGTTGGAATTGTCAGCCCTCCTGCAGACTTCCAGCAGGCCAGACAGGAGGATGGGGGAGGAGACAGAGGCAGACAGGAGTCTAATCAATAAGAACTGCCAGCTCAGTTCCTTTCCTAGTAGATCCTTTCCCTTGGAGTAAATCTGTACCTGGACATGAGAATATCTCCACTTTGTAGGGGTTTTGCAAACACCTCTAGAGGAAATGGACTCAATGCTGTATAAATGAAGCTGTCAGTGAGGAGAGCATCTTGATTTAAGGCTATAAAGCAGATAAAGAAAATGCAAATAAGTGGGAAAAGCAATGACTCAAGCTGTAATGACAGTACCTTTTCCAGGGTAAAACAGAGGATGGAGACAGGTTTTAACAAACAAGGACCAAGGCGAAGTAAAAAGAAAAAAGCCAACATAATAGCACTTTTCTTCCTTTCAATCCAAGACTGTTACCTTTCGTTAGAGCAACTGGCCAAAATAATTTGTCTCATGACTCTCTTGTCCACATCTGTGCTAGTGTCTATGATAGCACCGCGGTAGCTGATCCCGGCATTGTTGATGAGCACATCCACATGCCAAAGCACTGCAAGATCTCGCTTGTGCTGCAACTATGGCCCCAGGTCTGCGAGGTCGAAGGTCACAATGTAAGGCTTGTGGGTCTGCACCTGGTCAGATATGAAAGAATCAAAAAACACCTTCAAAATGACAGTCCATGCGAGCTTATGTGTCCTCACTATTCAGAGCCCTGGGAGTGGCCCACTGGGCATGAAATCACACAGGCCACAGCACCTCTGTGAAGAGATGGGCCTGAAGATCCTACCTACAGTGCTCACACCTGACTCTGGACAACTTTTCTCCTGAATTGAAAATTATTAGTAGAGCCAGGGATCATGTATGTATACGGTTACTGTAGATTACCCACAGGAACTATTAATTATAACTCCTTCTGTTTGCCTTGTGTCAGAACTATGCCTATACTACTGTAACTAATTAAATAGTACCCTGTTGAAAGATGCTATCCTTTCTCAGGTTAAAGTCGCTTTAAATTAGTTCAGAAACATTATATATCCCCCATGTACCAGACACTGGGGAGACAGCAGAAAGCAAGACAGACATGGTTCTGGTCTTCCTGAAGCAGTCTAGAGGGGAAGACAGATGAACTATGAAAAATGCCACAAAAAAGTATAAGAAGCTAGAGAAATAAAGAACTAAAGCAAATCTTAACTTAAAGGGCTTCCCAGAGAGTTTAAACCAGAGAACAAAATGAGGAGTGTGTGCATGAATCTACAAAAAGATAGCAGAGTAGTAAGTGCCAGAAATCCATCTTTCCATCTGGACAACTGTACTGGCAGAAACTCTGAAGTGACTATTTTGGAACTCTGTGAAACTTATCTGAATGCTTAAAGTTTTTCAGGAGAGTAGTGGCTTGGCAAATGAGAGATAATTTTTGGTCAATTTCAGCCATCAGCTCAGTGGTAGCTCTCCATCCCCCAATCCACCCAGCCCTGCAGCTGGCAGCTGTGGGAAAGACAACCCACATTTCTGGTACAGCATGGAAGTGGGCAGGTTGGCAAATTTTTTAACCACCACTTGCTGAAATGGCTTCCAGTAGATTAAAGAAGTCACATATGTTTCTTTGGTATTCAAAAATATAAATAAATCCCAGAGGACATATCTGAAGAAGCCCAGAATGATGGGCTTCCTACTGGACAAAGACTTTAAGGCAATTGTCTAAAGATGCTCAAAGTGCTGAAGGAAACATGGGCAAAGGCAGGAAATTGATATATAAACAAAATCAAAATTCAATCAATGAATAGAAATAATTTTCAAATTTCTGAAACTCAAAGTACAGCAACAGAAATGAAAAAATACACTAGAGGGGTTCAAAATCAGACCTGAGCAAAGTAGAAGAAAATTGAGTGAATTTAAGAGAGGACAATTAAAATATTAACAAGTCTGAGAACAGAAAGAAAGTATAAAGAAAACTGAACAGAGCCTAAGGGATCTGTGGATTTCATCAAGTGGACCAACATGTACATTGTGGGAATCTGAAGAGAAAGAGAGGGGGTGGGGGAAAGGGTAGAAAGAATATTTGATGAAATAACTGCTGAAAAAAATTTTATGAAAAAATATGAATCTGCACATCCAAGAAGCTCAATCCAAGTAGAATATCCTTTAGGACAGTCAATGTAATCCACACAGCAACCACAAAGAAGGTAGCTATAGAACATACACATGGCAAAAATTAGAAAGAGAAACAAAGAATTTCACTATAGAAAAATTAACTAACACAAAAAAGATAGTAAGCAGGAAATGAGGGGCCAAAAAAGCTATAAAAATAGCCAATGTCACCATGAAAAAATAAATTAAGTTTTTAAAAAGCTACAAAGCAAACAGAAAACGGATAACAAAATGGCAGAAATAAGTCCTCCCTCAGAGTAATTACTTTAAATGCACATTGTTCAAAATTACTTAATGAAAAGACAGATTGGCAGAATAGATTTTTTAAAAAATCCAACTATATGCTGTGTTTAAGAGATTCACTTTAGATCCAAAGACACAAATATATTGAAAACTTAAAAAGATTAAAAAAATATATTCAGTTTTTTTGGAGAAATATGGTAGTGATAGACATATCCAGATCTCTACCCTTGAAAAACAATAGGTGAACATTTAAAACTCAACAGAAAACACCCAAACTGCCAGCAAGTCTGAGCGGGGGATCTGCACATAAGAACTACCACAAGTCAGAACTCCAGGTGTCAGGCAATGGACTGGGAAAAAGAAAGAAGCCGCCTCTCAAAAGCTGCCAGAACTCCCTGTAGGAGAAAGGGAAGAGAGAAGGTGCAGCAAGTCTCTGAACAGCCCTGTCTGGGAGATTTGTGAGTTCCACAAAAGCTGGCAGCTGGGCCCAGTCTCAGGGCAGAAAGCAGAGAGAGAGGACAGCAGAAAAAACAAAAGTTGACTTTACTGGCTGCAGTTGCAAAACGAGGCTGAACGCAGCCCCAACCCCAACCTAGAGGGTCCTTTCGCCCCATTTCCTCCTGAGACAAACACTGTGCATCTCAGGGGAATCTGAATCAAACAACTAACAAAACTGTTGCTAACACTGACAAGGACTGAAACTGAGGGTAGCGAGTGTCATTAAATATCTACATGAAAAATAAAAAGGCATTATTAAGGCTTTTATATTAAAGCAGGGATTCAAAGGCTTAAACACCACCTACTGTAAACCAAAAGAAAAGCACCTTCTTTGAGGCCGGCAAAAGAGACCTTTATATAATAAATCTTCTTTAAAAAAAAGCAGAAAACACTTCCGTTAATGCCCAGGTGGAGAAACAGTTCAATAAACACCATAAACAACCAAGGTGACAAAGGCATCCTCAGAAAGAAAAAGAAAAAACGCCAGACAAATAAGCTTACAGACATAGACATATGCAACTTAAATACAGAGAATTCAGGAAGGTAGTTCTGAAAAAATTCAGTGAGTTCTGAAACAAGTCATATCAACAATTTTTATTAACTGAAAAAACAAACTACATGAGCAGAGCAAAAAGATTAAAACCCTCAAAAAGAACAGATCTTCTGGAGAATAAAAAACGCATTGCAAGAATTGAAAAATGAAAACAGAAGCTTGGAAATACAGTCAATCAAATGGTGGAAAGGATCAGTGATCTCGGAAGACAGAAATTTAAAAATAAATCAGAAGGAAGAGAGAAACCAAAGAATGAAAAATAATGAAAAAGAAATACAAGAAAAGCTGATACATCATGAAGAGGAAACATAAGAATAATGGGCATTACTGAAGGTGAGGAAAAGGAGCAGGAAATTAGAAAGCATTCTCAGACAAACAGGGGAAGAGAATTCCCAAAATTAAGGAATGAGCTGAAACTTGGAATTCAAAGAAGTTCAACCCCAATTATTTCAACCCAAAAAAGGCCTTCAAGCAAGACACATTGTATTAAAGTTATCAAAAATCAATGACAAAGATAATTCTCAGGGCAGCCAAGGAGAAGAAACAGTAATATATAAAGGAAAACAATGAGATTATCATTGGACTTCTGAACGCAGACCTTTACAATCCAGAAAGGAATGTAATCAATATTTAAACTATTAAGTGAAAAGAACTACCAGCCTAGAATAATAATATCCAGCTAAGTTCTACTTTAGATATGAAAGAGAAATTAAGACCTTTTCAAAAACTACAAAAATTGAGGGAATTCTCCACTACAAGGCCTGTACTATAGGAAATGACAAAAAATATAATAAAATAAAATACATAATTAGGAGTACAGTGACTACCAGGCAAATAGAAGCAGAGGATGCAACCCTTACTAAAGAACAAGGCATTAGAAGTTTAAATAATGAGAAATTGCTAATAGCAAGATAGTAATGAACGTTCTGCATACATAGGGACAAATTGAAGACAACACATGACTGAGAAGGGGAGATTCAAAGATCCAGGGATTTTACAAAGGGGAATGGAGATAAGGCACACGCAGAAGAAAATGGATGACTGCAATATATATAACTATCCTTTAACATATTCGTAATGGAACCACAACCAAGGATTCTAAACTGAAGTATATAACATAAAATAAGAAGAACCAGAGAGAACACTCACAAAAGCCAACCAAAAATAAAGAAAACAGAAACACACGGGCAAGAAGCAATGGAAACACTGAGCTACCAGAAAGAAAAGGATAAAATGGTTATAAGACTCATATTTTAACAATCACCATAAATGTAAATACTGAACTCACCAATAAAAAGGCACAGAGTTGCAGGAATGGATCAAAAAAACAAAACCCAATCATATGCCTGGACCTCCAAGACAAATACAGACTCAAAGTGAAGGGTGGAAAATGATATTTCAAGCAAATGGCATTCAGAGAAAAGCGGAGTAGTGGTACTAATATCGATGAATAGACTTCAAAATAAAAAAGGTAAAGAAAGATACTGAGGAGAGACACTTCATAATGATAAAGGGAATCATGCACCAAGAAGACATAACACTTATTAATATCTATGCTCCCAATCAGGGAGCCCCGAAATATGTAAAGCAATTACTAACAGAACTAAAGGAGAAACAGACCAAAACATATCATAGTAGGGACCTAAAATACCCCACTGTCGGATATGAAACAGATCATCCAAACAGAAAATTCAATAAGGAAATAACATCCTTAAATGACACATTAGACCAACTGGACATAATGACATTTACAGAGCCTTCCATCCCAAAACAGCTGCTTATACATTCTTCTCTAGTGCACATGGAACATTCTCAAGAATCAACCACATACTGCACAGAGATAGCCTCAACAAATATAAGAGGGTTGAAATCATACCATATTCTCTGATCATAATGCTTTGAAATAGAGATCAACTGCAAAAAGAAAGCAGGAAGAACCACAAATACATGGAGATTAAACAACATGCTACTGAAGAATAACTGGGTCAAGAAGAAATAAAAAGAGATCAAGAGATACATATAAAATGAAGATAATATAGTACAACATATCAAACTTTTGGGACAGGCAAAAGCGGTCATAAGAGGAAAGTTCATATCATTACAGGCCTATCTCAAAAACAAAACAAGCCCAAAAAACAACCTAATGCTTCATTTAAAAACTAGAAAGGAAGAACAAATGAAGCCTAAAGTCAGCAAAGAAAGAAATATCAAAATTAGAGCAGAAATAAATGAAATTGAAAACAAAAAAATAGAAAAAATAAATGCAACAAAGAGCTGGTTCTTTGAGAAAGGTTAATAAAATTGACAAACCCTGGCTAGACTCACTAAAGAAAAAAAGAGAAAGGACACAAAATAAACAAAATCAGGGATGAAAGAGGGAAATTTCGACAAACACTGCAGAAATACAAAGGATCATACAAGAATACTATGAAAAAGTATATACCAAATTTAATAACCTAGAA
Source organism: Eonycteris spelaea (assembly GCA_003508835.1). NCBI lineage: Eukaryota > Metazoa > Chordata > Mammalia > Chiroptera > Pteropodidae > Eonycteris > Eonycteris spelaea. The sequence continues at coordinate 1,422,937 of PUFA01000285.1, read as the reverse complement.
GAAATGGACAGTACTTAGAAAAAACAACCTTCCTAGACTGAATCAAAAGAACTGGAAAATCTAAATAGACAATCAGCAGTATGGAAATTGAAACAATCATCAAAAACCTACCAAAAAGTAAAAGTCCAGGACCAGATGGCTTCACCAGTGAATTCTACCAAACATTCAAAGAAGATTTAATACCTATTCTCCTCAAACTCTTCCAAAAAATCAAAGAGGAGCAATACTTCCCAACTCATTTTTATGAGGCCAATATTACCTGATACCAAAACCTGGTAAAAAATAACAAAAAAAGAAAACTACAGACCAATATCTCTCATGAACACAGATGCAAAAATCCTAAATAAGATACTAGCAAACCGAATATACAACAAATTAAAAAATATACCACAATCAAGTGGGCTTCATCCCAGGGCACAGGGTGGTTCAACATATGCAAATCAATTAATGTGATACACACATAAACAAATTAAAAAATATAATCATATGGTCATATCAATAGATGCAGAAAAAGCCTTTGACAATATGGAGCATCCCTTTAGATCAAAACACTTAACAAAATCGTATAGAAGGAAAGTACCTTAACATAATAAGGCATATATGACAACCCTCAGCCAACATTATACTAATGGTGAAAAACTAAAAACCTTCCCTTTAAGATCAGGACAAGGCAAGGCTGTCTACTATCACCACTGTTCAATATAAACTTTGGAGGTCTAGTAAGTGCAATCAGGCAAGAGAAAGATATAAAAGCATCCAAATAGGAAACAAAAGTCAAACTGTCACTATTTGCGATGACATGATTCTATATAGAAAACCTAAAGACTCCACAGAACACTACTAGAAACAATAAGCAAAATACAGTAAAGTCTCTAGATACAAAATCAACATTCAAAATCATAGTTTCCTATACTCTAATAACAAGTGTCAGAAAAAAGAAGTGGAAAAAATAATTCCTTTTCAATTGCAACAAAAAGAATAAAATACCTAGGAATAAATCTAAGAAACATGTGAAGGACCTACATAATGAAAAACTATAAACCCTATTAAAAGAAATCAAAGAAGATACAAAGAAATGGAAAGATATTTCCGTGTTCTTGATTGGAAGAATCAACATAGTTAAAATGACCTCATTACCTAAAGCATTATACAGATTTAATGCAATCCCATCAAAATCCTGCAGTATTTTTTAAAGAAATAGAACAAAAAAATCATCAGATTGTTGGAAGCACAAAAGACCTCGAATTGCCAAAGCCATCCTGAGAAAAAAAGAGGCTGAGGCATCACTCTGCCGACTTCAAATTATACTACAAGCAACAGTATCAAAAAGCATGCTATTGGCAGAAAAACAGACACACAGACCAGTGGAACAGAATTGAGAGTCCAGAAGTAAACCCATATTTATAGGAGCAAATAATTTTTGACAAAAAGCCAAAAACATACAGTGGAGAAAGGAAAGCCTTCTTCAATAAATGGTGCTGGGAAAACTGGAAAGCCACCTGCAAAAGAATGAAACTAGACTGTTGTCTATCACCACACACCAAAATTAACTCAAAATGGATTAAGGACCTGAATATAAGACCTGAAACAATAAAATGCATAGAAGAAAACATAGGAACAAACTCAAGGACCTTGGACTTAAAGAGGATTTATGAATTTGACCTCAAAGCAAGGGAGTAAAAGCTAAAATAAATGAATGGGACTACATCAAACTAAAAAGCTTCTGCTCAGCAAAAGAAATCATCACAAAAGGTAAAGAGAGAACCATCCAAATGGGAAAATACACTTTGCAAGCAACACCTCCGATATGGGTCCTAATATCCAAAATATACAGAAGAACTATACGACTCAATTACAATAACAACAACAAAAAATCCAATTAAAAAAATGGCAGAGGACCTGAATAGACACTTCTCCCTACAGGACATACAAATGGCCAAAATATTTGGAAAGATACTCAATATCGCTAGCTAGTAGGGAATGCAAATGAAAACCATAATGAAGATACCATCTCACACCTGTTAGAATAGCTATAATCAACAGGACATGTAATAACAAATGTTGGAGAAGAATGCGGAAAATAGGAACCCTCATATACTGCTGGTGGGACTGCAAATTGGTACAGCCACTATGGAAAACAGTATGGAGGTTCCCCAAAAACTAAGAATTGATCTACCATATCAATCCAGCAGTCCCTATACTGGTATTCACCCTGAAGACTGAAAAACCCATATCCAAAAGCTTTGCACACCGATGTCCATAGCAAGCATTATTCATGGTGGTTAGGACATGTAAGCAACCAAAGTGTCCTATGATAGATGATTGGCTAAGAAAGCTGTGGTACATATATGCAATGGAATATTTACTCAGCCAATAAGAAGAGATGAAATACTGACATTTCGACAACATGGATGGACCTCAAGATAATCATGCTAGTGAAATAAGCCAGACAGAAAAAGTTGAAAATCACATGATATCACTTACGTGTGGGATATAAACCTAAAAGCAACCAATGAACAGACAAACAAACAGAGACTCGTGGACGTGGACTACTATAGCTAGTGGTTCCAGAAGGTAAGTAGGTGGAGGAAGAAGGGAAGAGGTACACAGGGTAAAGGAGTCAAATACATTAGTGACAGAAAGAAACCTAACTATGAGAGGTGCAAACACAGTGTAAATATATATATAGCTTACTGTTTAAACGTGTCAGCTGAAATTTATTCGATTTAGTTAACCAATGTCACCATAAAAATTAATTATTTAATTTAAAAAATATTTAGCACAAATAACTAAGAGCTACTGTGGGCTCACATTAATATTAGACAAAATAGAATTCAATCAAAAAAAAATGTTTCAAGAGAAAAAGGATATTAATAATAAAGGATATATACAACATGAGCATATAACAATTATAAACCTTTATATATCTAATAACAGACCTCAAAGTGTATGAAGTAAAAAATTCAACAGAAATTGAGGAGAAATAGTGGTTATAGTTGTATTTTGATATTTCAATACTCCAACTTTCAATAATGGCTAGAACAACCAGACAAAAGAGCAAAAGAAGGAAATAGATGATTTTGAAAACACTAGTAAATCATTAGATGTAACAAGATTATCATAGAATATTCCCAAACCCCAACAACAAGCCACAAATAAAATTAGTAATTCTCAACACAATGTGAAACATTCTCACACATAGGCTAACAAAAAAGTCCCAAGCAGATTTCCCTCCCAGATAACTCCTGCTTTTATTTTTAAAAGAACAATATGTAGTTGAGCATTCAAACAAAATAGATACAAATGAAAACATATCCTCTCTCCTTGCTCCCTCAGAACATTTAAACAGTATGGTCAACAGTTCCTTGTATTTTCTTTCAAGAGAGAAAAAAAGTGTATAGTCTTTTTCTTGAGACTCTGTTTTGTATTGTTGACTTGTCATTTAATAAGAGCATCAAAGATCTTCCCACAACACACCTGCAGATCTGTCATACATTTTAATGCCTTCAGAATATTCCATAATATGGTGATACTAATAACTGATTAATATGGCCCAGTTGAGGGACAACATTTCCAAATTACTTGTTCATTTGTTTCTACTACAAACCAGTGCTGAAACGGGTATAGTGAATATCCCCATACTTATTTATTGGGCAGCTTCTTAGAAAATGAGATTTTTAGGTTAAATTAACTGTATGCTTCTGATTTTTGATAAATATTTCACCAACTGCCCTAACCCCAATTGTACTACCTTACTTTCCGCCAGCAGTACAGGGAGAATACTGCACATTCCTCACACAGCAATGGGTTTTCATTTTTGTCCAATTTCCTAGTTGAAAAGTAGTATTATTATTTCTTTCAGGGTGAATCGCTTTTTTTTGTAATTGTTTTCCAGCTTTATTGAATATAATAGACAATTTAGTTGCTCATATTTAACATTGTAACAATTCAATGATTTTTTTAAAATTATAGTTGGCATACAATAATATATTAGTTTTAAGTCATACAGCATAGTGATTAGAGCTCAAGTGATCACCCCACCAAATCTTAACACCTCTCTTCCTCCTTACATATTTATTACATTATTGACTATTTTCCTTATGCTACACTTTAGGCTTCCATAAACTATTTGTAACTATCCATTTGTATTTCTTAATCCCTTTGCCCTTTTTCACCATTTCCCCAACCCCTTCCCATTTAGTAGCCCTCAAAAAATTCTCTGTATCTATGAGTTTGTTTCCATTTTTTTTGTTGTTGTTTTGTTCTTTGGATTTTGCATGTATGTGAAATCATGTATTTGTCTTTATCTAACTTATTTCATTCTAGCGCAATAGCCTCTAGGTCCACCAAGGCAATATCCTTTTTCCATCCCCTTCTTTTTAGTCTGTGTGCATTCTACTCTAAAGTGAGTCTCTTGTAGCAGTATAAGTGTATGAGTCTTGTTTCCTTATCCATTAGGCCATCCCTTTGGTTAGAGTACTTAAATTCTTTTCCATTTGAGGTACTTGTTGATAGAAATAGTTATTACCATTTTTTATTCATTATTTTGATACATGTTTTTTCTTCTTAAAGAAGTCCCTCCAAAATTTTCTGTAATAGCGCTTGATGTTGATAAATTCCTTTAGCTTATTTTTGTCTGGGAAGCTTTATTTGTCCTTCAACCCTAAATGATAGTTTTGCTAGATAAAGTATTTCTTGGTAGATCCTGGGTTTTTATCACTTTGAACATTTTGTGCCAAGCCTTCCATCCTACAAAAGTTTCTTTTGAGAAATAAGCTGCCAGTCTATGGGTGCTCCCTTGTAGGTAACTGCTTTTTCTGCTGCTTTAAGAATTCTCTCTTTTGTATTTCACCTTCGGCATTTTTAATTATGAAATACCTTGGTGTGGACCTCTTTGGGTTCCTCTCTCTTGGGAGTCTCCCAAGCTTCCTGGGGTTGTATGTCAATTTCCTTCAACAGGTTAGGGAAGTTTTCCATCATTATTTCTTCAAAATAAGCTCAAGTTCTTGTTTCCCTTCAGGTACTCCTATGACCTGAATGTTTTACATTTGATTTTGTCCCCATAGGCTCCTTAAATTATTATAGTCTTGGCTTCTTTTTTCTTGCCATTTCTGATTGGGTTTCTGTTGGCTTTCCTATCTCTATTATCGGTGAGTTGATCCTCCTTTTTATCCACTCTGTTGATTCCTCTAATATATTCTTCATTTCAGATAATGTAGTCTTCATTTCTGACTGGTTCCCTTTAATAATTTCCATTTCCATTTTGATGTTTTTATTCTTTGTTAAGGTTCTCACTGAGTTCTTCAACACTTCTCCTAAGTTCATCGAGCATCTCTGTAACCAGTTTTTGAACTCTGCATCTGTAGAATTGCTTGACTCCATTATTCTGGATCTTTGTTCTGTTCTCTTCATTGGTTTCTGCTTCTCTTCCTCCCATTTTGGCTGCCTTTCTGTGTCTGTTTCTATGTACTAAGCAAAGCTCCTAAGTCTCCAGTCTTATTAGCATGGCTTTGTATAAGTAGGTTCCAGTGGCACAGTCCCCTGAGAGGAGTTCAGATGCAGGCCAAGTTTACACCCAGCCCTGTGCCCCTCCAGTTAAAAGAGTCACAAGCAATCCACAGATGCTGTGCTTATAGTTGCCCTCAAGAGGCTATGCCAGAAACCGAGGCTAGCTGCCACTAGTGTGGGTCTTGGGCTGTTCAATAAGGAGCACAGGGCACACCGAGGATACAATTAAATGTGGCCTTTAGGTGGGGCTGTGAGCTTGGGAAGCGTAGATTTTCAGGGAGTCTTCTGTTATCCAGTTCAATGATGTCTCAGCTATGGCTGCGCTGTAATCTATACACTGGGTGGGTGCGTGGGGGTGGGTGGAGTAGGAGAGGGCTCAAAAGGGGAACAATGGACGAGTGCCAGCACTTCTGCCTGGGAGAAGCCTTACCTCTGGCCCTCATTCCAACAACTCAGTGTCCCTCTGTAGTCCTAGTGCCCACCTCCCGAGCAGCTGACCTTAGCATCAGTGCTCAGAGTGAGGAAGTCTGTCACCGGCATAGTCTTTTTGCAGAACACGGCCCTTTTAAGAGAAGTCATGGCTGCCAGCTGCTGCTGCCATAGCCCTTTGTCCCACTCAGCCACTCTGACGGCAGCCTCGGTCCTCGCCCTGCCCTACCTCCTCCCATTGCAGGGTGATTTCTTATTGCTCTCTCTAGTTGTAAGCTTGTACATCTAGACCCCAGGTGACTCTGCTTGCTGTTTGCTCCATGTTTCCATCACAAACTTTGATGTGATTCCAAGAAACTAATATTTATTGATGCCAACTATAATTAATAAAACTAATTGAACTGTAACAAGGTAAGTATGCAGCAACTGTCTATTATATTTCAATAAAGCTGTGGAAAAAAGTCAATAAACATCATGCTGTTCAACATCACTTTGTAATAAGGGAAATGCAAATTAAAAAACCATAATGAGATACCACATCATACCTCCAAGGTTGGGATTAAAAGAAAAAACAAAAAAACAGAAACTAACAAGTGTTGGCAAGGATATGGAGAAATTGTAACCCTCATAGCACTGCTTGTGGCAAAAATAAAATTTGTATAGCTGCTGTGGAAAACAGTTTGGCAGTTCTCAAAAAGGTTAAAATATAAAACCACCATATGACTCAGCAAATCCCACTCCTAGGTGTAAAATCCAAAAAACTGAAAAGCTGGACTCAAAACAACATATGTGTACACCATGTTATAGCAGCATTAGTCACAAAGCCAAAAGGTGGAAAACAACCATAGTGTCCATTAACAAAATGAATGTATAAACAAAATGGGGCATATACATACAACGGAATATTCTGCTAAAAAAAAGGAATGAAAATTTGATATGTGCTACAACTATAAATTAATCTTGATGATGCTAATGCTTAGTGACGTAGCCAGACAAATATTGTATTTTCCCACTTATATAAGGTATCTAGAATAGGCAAATTCATAAAGACAGAAAGTAGAATAGCAAGGTTTCCAGGGGCTGGGGAGAGAAGATAAGAATGTATTATTTTTATTTAATGGGTACAGAACTTTCATTGGCCGATGATGAAAAGATATTGAGTGTAGATATGTTGCTAACATTACACACAATTACACACATCTGTGAGTGTACTTAATGCCAGTGAGTTGTACACTTATAAACAGCTTTAAAATGATCTCCACAATTAAAAATTTTTAAAAATCACTGTCACACCTGCCCTTACCCTCTCCTTCCACAACAAAAAAAAAGATAAGTAGATTGCCAGGTAAAATGGGAATAAGGGAGCAGTCACGAAGGGAGCTTACTAAAACTCGCAGTGCTAATAAATAGTGTCGAGTCAGAATCTGAAATGTATGATAGGTTCTTCCTCAGCCACGAAGCCCAGTTTCCTGTGGAGACTTGCTGTCTTTCCAATGCAATGTGGTACCATGTCCCAGTGCCCAGGAGTGGGCTACTATCTCAGCAGAATGTGGACTGCACCCTTTCCCTACAGAAAACATGCCCTGGGCTCACCTCAGTGACTCGAGAACTAGCAAGTTCTCTGGTGAGCTCTTCTAGGGCCCCCTCCTGTTCCGGCCCACACAGCACCAGCTTAGCACCTGCAGCAAGAAGACTCTGGCACATTCTAAAGGAAGAAGAGAAACCGTGGCAGCTGAGGAAATTCACTGCCTTTCTTCCTAAATATAGTTCAAACTTACCAATGTTCAGAATATGTATGTTCTCCATGCTCCAACACACATGTGTTAGCCCCCAGTTATGGAACCAGGTTATAGAGCTAGAAATCTGAGTCCAGTGCATGAGCTGTCGTTGCCTTAGAGAGCTCATGTTCAGTGGTGTGACAGATATCTCACAGGGCGAGAAGAAGGCAGGGAGTTGATGGACATATTTGTTAGGTACTATGCTCAGAACTTCCCTAACCATCTCTAGCTCTGAACAACCCCGTGAGCGATTATCCCCATTTTCAACAACTAAAGGAAGCTCAGCAAGGTTAACGTGATGTGCCCAATGATCAGGCAAGCACCTGCTATTGTGATGCCTTGTTTGCTAAGGCCTATGTTCTAGCACAACCTAGGCTGTTTCCAAGTCAACCTGAATAAAACAGTATATATCTACCAAGGGAATTTAAAATGGTTCTGTAGAAACCCGGGGACACAGGACTCTGTTGAGGCGGCTGGGGAGCCAGTAGGGCTGTTTCCTGGGGAGCGCTTGAGGCAGAAAAGGCAAGAGTACACAGAGTGCCTGAGGGAACCACAAACAGATACGGCTGGGGCAGAAAGTGGAGAGTCTACCAGCCTTGCTAGTCTGGGAAATAAAACACTGAATAGTAAGAGTGCCTGTTGTAGGCATGCTGGAGTGCCCTATAACAGCAAAGGATTGTAAAGGTTGGCTTGCATTTTAAAAGGCTCTCTGCTGCTGGGTGGGAAGAAAAGGGATGGAAAAGACTAGGCTCCGCTGAGTTCCACTACAACGTTCAAGTGACAATGATTAGGACATCAACTAAGATAATGGTGAGGGAGAGTCCAGAACTATTTGGGGTCCTCTATTAGTTGATATTCTTTTGTTGGCAAAGAAAAGAGACTCGGCTTACACTGTGGCAAAGCAAAAAGAGGATTTATCAGGAGCGATTCTGGGAATAGCTCAAGAATTAAGTAAAAAGCTGAAATGGCTCAGAGGCTTGGGAAGAACAGGAATGGTGGCTGCCAGGGCCTCTGGTAGCAGGAACCACACTCTCTCAATGTTGGCATGTTCTTTCTCCACTTCATTCCCCCTAGCCTGGCTTCCACACAAGATAGAATGGGGCTATAGCCAGCTTTGGGGCTCCCATCAGCACAATCCCAGTGCAGACAGGAGAGGAACCTTGGACTTGTTCATCCACACTCTGATATCAAAATCCCAGCGGGAGACCTCAGGTGTGATGGGGCAGTATCATTAGGACTAACCCAGCAAAGGTCCCACATAAATCTCCAGAGGTCAAGGAAGAAGGGGCAGGGAGGGGAGACCACCAGAACCTGGGGCTAACCTAAAGGGGAGAGGGAAGAAGCAGAGGATGAGAGTCTTCTTATTTCTTGCTTGCTTTGCTCCAAACAGTTCAGGTGCCCTGAAAATTTACCAGCTTATGAAAAACCAGTACAGCCCAGGGGCCAAGAAAATAAGACTAGACTTCCTAATGTTGAAGCTCCAGCTTGGGAACACTTTACTGGTTCTGTGATCCTGGGTAACTTATAAACCTCTTTGTTTCTCACTTTCCTCTATGTAAGATTAGATAAAAACAGCAACTGGAAACTCGAATGAGTTCAGGTAGATCAGTAGTTCTGATATGAAACACTATAAAGAGAGGTATTACAAAAGTGTTGTTTTTTTATTTCTAAGCGGCCTTTTTTAAATGTTCTAAAACACTGCTCTGTTGGTAAAAAACTGAAATGCAAGGGCTTTAAAGAAGCACTGCCTATCTTCAAGCAAGGGGTAGTCTTCCTCAAAATGCTCCGAGCATGTCTGCACAGAATCCTCAGCCTTGGCTGACAGAATCTTAGAGCTAAGGCAGTTAAGTGGTATATTAGTGCCCCTTGGTCACAGAAGGGACAGCCCTGCCCCAGGAGCAGCCTGGGGATAGGTGAAGAATCAAGGTTGTCACTTCCTCTTCCTGGAAGGGAGGCGGTAGTAGAGTCTAGGAAGGGTGTACTGGTCTGACAAGCCCCCTCTCCTACAAAAGTGTCAAATTCTTTAAAGCTAGAGAGTTCAAAACCTGAGAGGATAAGAAATTCCAGCATCCTCCAGGAAAAGCAAGTTTTTTTGAACATCTGGATTGTCTTATGATGCAAAGCCTTCTCTTTTTACTCTATAGTGTTTCCTTTAGCTTCTCTTATAGCTTTTTACTTTGCCATCCTTAAGCTAGCACCTCCTGCACATGGCTGGAGTTTTCTGGAAGGAGGTGCTAAGTGAACTACATCAATACATTTTCAGGTGTGCTGTATACCTTCTTTGAAAATCTGGTTGGTTTGTTCACTGGCTTATCTGGACAAAGGCGACAAACCCAGAGAGTGTTGCAGCCCCTGCTCTGCCTTATCCCTGGGTAGGTGGTTGGAGTCACATCCATTGCCCTGCCTGCCCTCTCAATTGAGCAGCAAAAGGCCTCAGGGAGGTGGCAGAGGATGGGAGGGTCTGCTTTCAAAGCTAGATGCCAGCATTCCTGAAGCTAGAACTAACTCATCTGGTTTACCAAATCATCTTCCCAAGATTAGAAACTTCCGCTCTCTTGGCTTCCTCACGTCATTCTGAACCTGTCTTGACCAATACAATGGATATTTTGTGAGGTGCCAACGAAAGGTGCAGACATGCAGAACCAAAGGTTGGGGGAAGGCAGTCTGGTGTATAAACAGCTTCTGGATATAGTCACCTATATTTTGCTTAAGCTTTGCTTCCTAGCAGAGCCAAAAAGGGAGGAAATCAAGTTTGTATAGGGAGTGGACAGAAAATGGAAATTAAGAGATTGGAAAAAATTGCATTTCATTTCTTAAAAAACCTGATACAGGGAGGCAGAAGGTCAAGTGAAAAAGGAAAAGAGTCCTAAGGTACCATTGTCTAGAATTGCCGGATGACTCTCCAGTGCTGCCACACTCCTGGCTTGTAAATGAAAAGCACTCTTCATGACTTCGGGGCTTAGACTGGGTAAAGTGCAGCATCCAGAAACATTCTGTTCCTTTAGTCAATGGTCCTACTGTTTTTACAGGACAAGCTCATGTAACTTAAATATACAAAATAGGAGACAAAATAGAGAAAAACAGAAAGTTGTCTGAAGATGAGTCTTCAGACATAACTTGAAACCTCCCAAGTGACTAACATACGTGGGGCAGAGCCACCAAGCGGCAAGGCAGGGTCTTCCTTCTCACAGACCATCTAAGGAGGCAGCAGTACATCCTTGGCAGTCACTAACCAGGTGAGGTTTTGTACTTGAAATGTCCCCAGTCAACAATCTGCTCCTATTTTATCTGGCTGAGGGAAAAAGATCTATGGAGTTCTATCCCTAAGATGTTAAATAGGGCAGAATATAAGCAGAGCAATTTGGAATTCAGAAAACTGTTTGACATAATATTATATATGCAGTTTTTTTTTTTAAATATATTTTCTATTCCCTTCACAGTCTTGGTGTTCTGGAAGATGAAATGTAGAATGATAGAGAACGATATCCTTCTCAAACATCTTATATACCTGACACCTGCAACTCTACACCTTTCCATTTTTAGTCAACTCTCAAATACTCCTCAAAGACTTTTTTTAAAAAATGCTTCTCTCTGAGATTGAGAAGCAGCTGCTAACTACCCTATATATAGTAACTGAGTAAGGACAGAGGACGAACTATGGCAAAGGGCCTGGAGACAGTTGTCCCCATTAATGTCTGGATATCTAAGGACAGACCCAGGGTTCACTTCCCAGAGATCTCACCTAAACATTAGAGTGGCATACAAATGAATCCATGCTTCCTAAAACCTTCCCTGGTTCCCCCTGGCCAACTGCAAGACACTTACCCTGCAGACAAGGCCCCATCTGCTCCTTTGTGTTCTTGCAACACCCAAGTTCTTACCAGCACCTGCACAACTGTGCTGCTCCCAGCTTTGGGCTCAACTGCAGTGCCCTCCCTGCTAGCCCACCATTCCTTTCCCCTGGCCATCTCCCCCTTAGGTGAGACAAGACTAAGTCCTGGAGGCAAAGAGATATGGGTTTGAAACTTGGCTTTATATTTTCTGGCTAAAAGTCCTAGGGCAAGTCATATCTTCTCTGAACCTTAGCTATAAGGATAAAGTAATATAAAGCACAAGCCAGTGCATTTAATGTGCCTTCCCTCTACCAGTCCTGGTTGGGAACATCTATTACTGAAATGGCAATATACTGAGATAAGTCTTTGCCTCTCTCCATCAGATCGTGAACTCCTTGTGGGACCCTGTTTTTCATCTGCTTGTCCCAGCACTTGGCCCAGAGCCTTGCATATGGGAGATGCTCCATCAGTGCTAGCTGCACTGTCACCAACCAAAAGATGCAGCAATGGTTGATTTACCACAATTTAGGGCTCCTCTCAGCCTTCTTCCATGAAATTGTGCTCAAGTGTGGACAACGTACTGGTGTGGCATGGTGTGTGTACAGATGCTGAGAAAGAGGGCAGAAAACTCCATGCCACATGCCTGTGTTTGCCCTTTGTACACTCTGCTACAGGAGAAAAAACTTCTCTTCCTCCCTTCTAGGTTTAATGGCTGGTATAATAATTAAATTGATGTAAGACAGATTAACAGGAGAAAAATTTTAATTTTGTACATATAGGAGCCCCCCAAAATATGAGGCTCTAAGAAGTAACCAAAATAGGCAGCTTTTATACCTTTTAGAAAAAATAATAACTGTGAAGAATTGACAAGACAAAGGGTTTGGGCTTTGGGTAGTAAATTAGTGAAGAAGTAACACCGTTTATTTGTACAGTCTTCTCAGCTTCAATTCTCTCTCTCTGATAAGGATGCTTTCTACCTCCTGGTACGGGGAGGGCCTTTTACATAGAAGAACTATTTCCTGCTTTCAGGGGAACAAAGAAGGGTCGGAATGTCCTTTCTGCACTTGCTGTTTCTTAAGTAACTTCAAAATAATCAACATGCCAAAGTAGCATATTTTGGGATGACATACATCACTCTTCTTCACTGCCAAAGTCAATATACATGTTTGAAAGGGAAATAATGGTAGCTCTACAAACTCATTTGTATTGTGGGTGAGGGATGACTGACTCCAGACCTATGTCTCAGCATATAATTCCTGGGACCTAGAAGCTTAATGCGTTCACCAAATTACCATGGAATTAAATTGGGAAACCTGGTTAGTGAGGCATCACCTATTCTGTTTCCGACCCTGCCAAAGCTGTGCCCAGGGTACAGCTGGAGGCATGGCCCAGTGAGGAGAAGCTGTGGAGAAGGTGACACCAAGGCCATAAACCAGGGATGCTGGCTGAATCCAGGAAAAGATTAGCTTTGTCTGGCCCTCACAAAGGTAATTAGCTTTCCATATTTGAAAATAGGGAGGCTTCACATAAAAATCCCTATTTCAACAACCAGCTGGAGCTGAGTAAGGCTGCCCCCTCAGATGGGACATATGGTCTCTAGTTTGCCATGTTCTTCTTCACTGGTCTTTGCCTCCCAACACTGATGCTGAAAGTCAGGGGCCATGTCTCATTGCACTTAATGCACTTAAGCTCTTGCTTTTTCCAACTGGACCAAGGACAGCACCATACTCTTATTCCCAAGTCACCCAGCCTGCTTCACTTCTATGCACCTGTGCTGGTGGTCCCTGTACATCTAAGCTGCTCCTCAAGCCTGGGCCAACTTTCCTACTCCCCTGACAGCACTGCCTCCAGGACTCACCTCGCCCCAGCCCTGAGGTAGCGCCTGTAATGATCACCACGGCATTCCGGATGTAGGCCTTCATGCGCATGTGCTGCAGCAGCTTGAAGAGGCTGAAGATTCCCACACAGCCAAACAGCAGGGGCAGGATGGCTATAGAGGTGATAAAATCCATGACCCTCACCTTCAGCAGACTCTTTCTAGGAGAACCAAAATCAAATAATTAGTGACAAAATGGGAGAACTCAAGAAACTTGCCAACCCTCTTCCTCCTAGTCTGACACAGATCTCAGATGTCTCTTGTGTGGACTATAGCTCTGAGCAGAGCAAATATCTTTCCAGGCTCTGTGTATTATACTGATATTCAGCATTATGGAACTTGTTTTCTCTCACTCTGTACTGACATGAACAGACAGGGAAGGCACAGACTTCACAATGCTTCTCAAAGGTATGCCGTGACCCAGGACAAGCTGAGATGGTCATTTAGTTTAGGACCCAGTTACCTGGTGAGTGTTACAGGAGACACTAGCATATTGGTACTCACCTGATTCTCCTTCGGAAACCTGTTTTGAGGGACTTAAGCATACTCATTATCGTTTTCAATTCCTAGGTATTCATGAAACTATAAAGTTTTAAAAATAAATAAATAAAAGGAAAAAGAAAACAATATCAATCCTATACTTCTTCCTGAGCAGATGGATGTTTCTGAGTGGGGTAGTCCCTAGATGATACCCATGATGGCCCACAAATGTACTCCTGACCATGGACACCCAAAGGGAAGTCAACAAAATGGAGCTGCCCTTTGCCAAGTATGGGCACTGACACAGGCTGTTAAGTGGGTCGCCCTGTAGTTCACCGAAACATTTTCTCACTTAGCATTCACTGGTGAGCCACAGTCAGTCAGATGAAACCAGGAGGCCACATAAGTGTTTATGCAACAGTATGCAGTCAATTCTTAGGAAATACATCCATTTCTTCTACAAGTGTCTCTAACTTCCTTACTCCTCCAAGCCTCCCTCATTCCTCTTCATTCACCCACACCCCTATGCTTAAAGTAACAACTAATAGGAGAGACACGGGGTTAAAGGTCAAGGGTGAGCTAGTGAGGAGCAACGATGTCTGTCACTTTGAAAGAAATGTCTATAAGGTCACTTTACAGGTGGGCTGAAGTCTATTACACAAAGGTCTACACATTGTCCACCTCAAGTATTATGAGCACAGTAAATCCTCTTCAGGAAGGAAGAGGTTGGAAACCAAGGGCGAAGTTCCTGAGAAACAACCTGAAGCTTCTAATTATTCAACAGATTGGGAGTAACTATGTAAAACCTCACCCACTTACTAAATGTCCTAAACTCCACATACTTAAAAAAATATTTTTGCTTCTTTTCCCATGACAACAACAAATCTGTGAACACCATGAAGCCAGAACCTGCTGAATCCCACTACGGATCCACCTACCTCCTGAGTTGCTTTGATTCTAAAGTTTAGGTTCAGATTGGGCTGTGCTGATCAAAACTAAACTGTTCCAAGACAAAAGTGTTCTGCTTCAATTTGAACGGTCAACTCAACTTGTTTAATATTTATTTAGTTTAGTTTTTTACCTGCCTTTCCAAATATACCTAAATTCTTTTCCACCATAAAAAAATCAACAATATTCTTGGACAAACATCAGTGAAAATGACTTACTCAACCTCCACTCAATCTACTTCTTAGCTACGTCTGCTAAGTGTATACATTTTCCTCTCACCCTGCATTGTGCCAAGCATACAGTAGGATGAACTGAAAGTTAAAGTGGTTTCTAAAATGTCAAGTTCTTCACCCAGTGCTAATGGCACCATCCCTTGTCCCCAACAGGAAGCTCAGGCCAGCAGTTCTGTCCTACAAGCCAGGCAGAATCCCAGGGTCTAGATGCTAGGACCCAAGAATCCTTTGTCTGGTACCTGGGAAGTACTCGAAAATTTGGTTTAGAGCACACACCAGCACCTCTACCAGTCTGTGGGACTGTGACTGCTGCCTGGGGGCTATCATAAGGTCTGAGCCCCTGAAGAATGGCAGGGTGTGCAGATGTTTTCTGGGGGCAGGAATAATTGCCAGTTTGTTGGTGTAGCTTTACCTGAAAGTTATAGCAATTAACAGAAAACACAGGTAGGCCCCGGGGTAATTATAGCTTAAAACTTTTATGTAATAAACTTGGGCTGGGGAGGGCAGGATTTCCATCCAACAGTATGGCTATCTGGGAAGAGCTTTCTTCCTCACTACAATCTCAGATCTTTATCCTAGGCAGGTCCAAAAGTGGACTACCCTGCCCAACCCAGAACCACTTGGGTGCCAGCTGCTGCCTAGGATGACCATGGGGGTGGGTATGCTACTCACAAAAATACAGCAGGGCTCAGCCTCTGGGCTGGGGCCCAGAGCTCTATTAGGTCAGTTGGGTGGAAAGAACTCTACAGTCATCTAGACCAGAGGCCCGCGGAGTCTGCCCATTTCAGACCTATAACCTTGGGCTGAGCCAGAACTCCACAGAAGGCTATGCCCATCTGCTTATATTTTTGTATATCAAGACTATGGTGCAATACACTTAAGTTAAGAGTGTAAAGGAAGAAAGTCCCTTCACAGGAGAGTGTAACTGAGGCCTAGGCAGCCAGAAAGTTCATGGGTTCTCACTGTGACTTCAGAATTTAGCTGCTCTCTTATTTTCCACTGACAGGTTCTTTAAACGGGCTTTCAGAAACTCAAAATAGAAACAAGACTTCCACCCAGAAATCAACTGAGCAGAAATGTCACCTTTTATGCCATCTAGTCCATTCTTCATACTTTAGCCAAAATTCTACATTACATTTCACAGATAAAATCTGTTCCTAAGATTCCTTTCTTCTGTCTTGCAATTATAAAACAACAACAAACTGCACCATCGATAAAAACAAATTGTCAGAATCTACTTAGAAATTATACAGAAATTAAATCACTAGCAACTACATCTGAAAATCAAAGGAGGGGATCTAAAAACCCTCCAAAGTTAAAAACTAATAATGATTTCAGGTCTGTAAGAAGGATTAGTCATGAAATAATTTGCCATGTTATGAACAAGAAAACCAGGCCAAAGGGCAGAGAAGGTGTCCAGCTGGAAGGCAGGATGCTGAAATCACGCGGCAAGGAATGGCTTAGTATTACCAAGAGCAGTTAGGATTCTATTCCCACACACCTACACCCACTCGTATTTCACAATTAACAGCCAGGTTGAAACAGCTGGTCTATTAAAGGTGACATAAGCTACGGTCATGTTTATGACCCATATCTGAAAATATACCTATTTTCAGAAAGTAAAAGCAGAGTAAAGTTGCTTTTTAAATATATATAAAGCACATGAAAAGCAGCTGTTAAGCCTGTCTTCAACTGGAAAGAAAGAACAACAGACTACTTTAGATGGCAACTGTTGTGCCAGTGGTAGGTCCTGGTGCCAGTGTCTTCTGACCTAGGGTGAGTGACTTAGACTAGAGGTCAGAGGATACCTTCATGTCAACAGGCATTCCCTGGAATGCTGGAGTGAGCCACAGACGAGTAACCTTTAGGTTGCATTTTAAGTTACTAGCCTTAGAGGCCCAAGTTTAAAGGAATACAGCCTGTCATTAGTAAAAATAAAATCAAAAGGAAGGCTAGAGATTGTTTCAGACAAAGTTCCTGAATGTCCAGTCCTGGGGAGAGCAATCATACTGAGGTGAGTGCTACTCTCCAGTAAGATGCTAAGCATACAGTATACAGTAGCCCCTGCCAAGGAAAGCGGGAAGAGAGGGGTCAAGCACAGCTCCAGACCCTGCAGTGCAGGCTATCAACACAAGAACAGGGTGCAGGAAGCTAATCATTTATTATGACCTTAAGTTTTAGTTGAGTTTTTAAAAACATCACTTACAAATGGAAACCAGAAGACTCCTCGAAACAAAACAGCACTAATGACGGCAACCAAGCCACCCTGACTCAAAATTTTGAGTTTCTAATGTGCTTTATAAAATGAATTTAGTTTTATTAGGTGATGTCAGACTGATATCACCCCCTTTCCTAGAAAACATGTAAGAGGTCCATGACCCTGGACAGAAAATGGACAGAGCAGAAAAAGCACCAAGCTGGCACTGGGGAGCTGTGTTCAAGTCACCCTGTCATGCACTTGCACTTGTGTGACATGGCAAATTTACTCTATATCTGTAATTAAGTGTCCTAATTTCAAAATGGGGATAACTATTCCAATGGGAAAACATATGGGAAAGCCCTTTGTAAATGCTAACATCTTAACAAATGTGCTGCTGACTCATAAAAATAACTAAGAAAAGCCAAGTCCCAGAGAAGACTTCAGAAATGAACTAAGTAATGGGAGCTAAGCTGGCAGCTTTAAGAGCTATTCATGTTTTAAGTATGTCTGGTAAAAAGACCAAACTTACTACTTTATATCCACACCTCATATACTATGGATCATTTCTGGTCCTGGCTGTCACTTGCTTTTCCATTCGACTACTTATCAAGCGCCATCTAGTACCAGACAATGCACTAGCACTAGGGTATAAGGTGAAAGAACAAAGTAGACAATGGTTTCTGACCTCACAGAGTTCACTACATGAAGAGACTGATAATAAAGAAACACAAAAATTAAGTGATAATAATTGTGATAATGAAAAAAAAATTATTGTAAAACCACAGACAGGCGGCCTATCTAAAAGACAGGCCTCATATGAAGCTTTATTTCAAAGTCAAAACAATTCAAACCACTATGCTGGCCACACAACACACAACCTGGCCCAGGGGCAGCTGCTAGTTTGGACTCCTGAATTTTAGATTATTACCAAGTTTCTAATAGGAACTATACACAAGTATCAGTTTCAGAAACCTAAGAACAAAACAAACTAAGTCACAATATGTATATTCCAGATTGGGCACAATTACCTATTGTATTTGCTACAGTATAGATTCATTTGACAAATATTCACTGACCATCTATTATGCATCAATTGTTCCAGGCTCTGAGGTGCAGTAAAAATAGAGGAAATAAATCACTATTCTCATGGAAATGACATAACAATGGGAGAGACGAACAATAAAAAAAGATAAATAAATTGTACATTAGAAGGATTCTAAGAAGATGGTGGAGTTGGAAGCACTAGGAATCTGTCTCTCCACCTAGACAACAATTGCACTGGCAGAATCTGTCTGATACAACTATTTTGTAATTCTGAGTCTAATGAAGGCGTGCAAATTCCAGGAGAAGGCCTGGATGTAAATTTGGTCAATTTCAATCAATTTCAACCATAAGCACAGTAACAGCTATAGATAGCTCACCCCAGTAGCAAGTAGCTGTATACTAGTCCTGGAGCAACCTGTATACAGCTTGCAGGAATGAGTGTGAGCAAAAAGGACTCCAAATATTAGGGAACCATGCTCCAATTGCTGATGGCTTCTTCTTAACACAGAGAGGCGGACAAAGAAGCGGACGCCATTGTTGCTATATCTTCCCCCACTGATGCAAGCCCCTCTTGCTCATGCTGAAGAGACTGCCAGGATATTTAAAGGGCCAGTATCATTTTATCCTCCCTTCATTTTCTCTTTATCCTTAATGGGAGCCAATAATTAAAGACTAGAACTTGAAAAAGCAACAAAATGTTTGGAAAAAATTGAAGTTAACTATGCATACTCAGTCGAAGGCACAAGCTGAAAAAAGACCTGAGAAAACTTTAAGTTTACACACCAAGCTGATCCCTGGCATAAAACCCACAAAATAAAAAAAAAAAAAAGTCAAAAACAACAGTCAAAAACCAGTAAATGCTAGAGAATGGAAAAAAATCTGATTTCCAGAGTCACCACATTATTAGATTCAAATGTTCAGTTTTCAACAAAATAATCAAAAGGTATACAAAGAAATAGAAAAGTATGGCCCATTCAAAGAAAAAACAAATCAATAGAAATTATCCTTGAAAAAGACTGAAGAGTAGATCTACTAAACAAAAGTATTAAAAAAACTAAAGACGCTCAAAAAACAAAGATGTATAGAAAATCAAGATATTAATGTACAAAAAAAAAAAAAAAGGAAATACCAATAATGAGAAAGAAAATCCAAAAAGAAACTAAAAGGAGATAAATACTTAAGCTGTAAAATATAATAACTGCAACAAAAAATACACTAGAGGGATTCAAAGTCAAAATTGATCAGGCAGAAGAAAGAATCAGTGAACTTAAAGGACAATGGAAATTATTCAATCTAAGGAACAACAAAAAGAAAAAACTGAAGAAAAGTGAACTGAATGTAAGGGACTTGTAGGACACATAAGGCAAACCACATAGGTATTGTAGAAATCTCAAAAAGAGAAAAGAGCAGAGATTATTTGAAGGAATAGTGGCCAAAAGTTTCCCAACTTTGATGAGACACGAAATAAACACCCAAGAAACTCAATGAACTCCAGATGACATGAATTCTAAGACCCACACTGAGACATTTTATAATCAAACTTTCTAAAGGCAAAGACAAAAAGAGAATTTTGAAAGCTGTAAGAGAAGTGAGTCCTGACACAAAAGAGATCCTTGATAAAATTGTTGACTCCAAGAATGAATGTACCTGTTAAGAAGGGCTCCTGGTGGCCAACTGGGCTCAAATTAAAAAAAAAAAAAAAAAGCAGAGTCTAACAGCCATTGCTAAACATGGCTTTCTCATGCAAGCCATTCTTCAGGAAGAAACCTGCACTGAACTGCCTGCCTGCACTATGTTTCTGCCATCTGAGCCAACTCTTATATACTTCTTGGAATAGTATTTCAATCAATGGGACTGAGACTTTCCCTTTCAAACTGTAACTGCACCACTATATCCTCAGTAGCATCTTTACCAACATATAAGAGCAGCTCCATTCTGACCAACCAGGACAGTGCTGTTTGGATCAATCAAATTATGAGAATTTGGAGTCCTCATTTGCATGAGAACAGACCAATCAGGTACCAAGGGTAGGGATTTCTTTCTATATGTCAGCTCCCCTCTGGCTTGGGAAGTGTACTTTACGTTTCCATTGAAGACTATGTTTCCCCAGATAGAGGTGTTAACAGTGGAGCAGAGCAGAGCAGTCTTGCCCAAATGGAGTAGAGTCGTAACACTAGGCCTGTCACACTAGGGCCACCTCACCTGGCTGTTCCACAGCCTTGCTGTTCCACAGTCAAGCTGTATCACAGGTGGGTTGTTTGCACTGAATGAAGTCTCTCTCCCTACACTGCAAACCCAAATTGAGAACTCCCGTTGGTGCTGAACTGGTGATGACAACCTTCAGTTGATACCATAAACAGATTTCTCATCAGAAACTGCAGGTTAGAAGACAGTGGGCCAATATATTTGAAGTGCTAAAAAAAAAAAAAAAGTCAAACAAGGATCCAAAAAAAAAGGGGGAGGCCTACAAAAGTGAGGGAGAGATGATGGTCACATAGGAAGATCCTAGACTCACCTCCTCCCATGAACCTACTAAGTCTATGGCTACAAATGAAACAATTTCCTCTAATAAAAATCTAAAGAATGACTGAGTGATGACTAGACAAGAAGAAAACTACACTGAAGTGGATAGAAAAGTCTGGGTCGCAATCTCACCAAAAACTCCACCCTCTGGTCTTCCTGGAACAGGGACCAGGGACCTCAAAACTAGGAGTTTCTCACTGAGGAGTAAAGGTTTTGAAGCCTACATTGGGCACTCCAACTGTTAAGACCTGCACCTGAGAGAAAAGCCTTCCCCACTCCCAAACATTTACCTTTGCAAACCAAAGGTTTCTTGGGGCTTGTATCCATAAGACACACAAGACTCTAGCAATCTGAGAAATGGCACTTAAATGGCCTGTATGTTTGAACTCACCCACCTCAGGACCCACCCAGGACAGCTGATCTAGCCCAAACTTTAAGAAGCTCATTTGCTTATATTAGTGTCTGCCTGAGGGGCTGACATCTAATCTTACACATACATCCAGGAGCCGGCTGGAACACTCTAGGGATGGAAACTGATAGGTACTATTTTTACACTCTCCCTCTGCCTTGCTCTGGATGGTGGTGAGCCATTTTATTTCTTTATCAAGTGGGTACCATCATTACACTCACCTCTGCATTGCTATTGCCAGCCATATCATCCTCATGCTCACCCTCTGCCAGCTTTAGAGCACTAAAATGTCCTAGAAAGGAGCCTTTTTATGCATCTGGTGCCCTAATTTTGCTGTTGCTACCCAAGAGACACTACTTGATTGCCTGGCTCTGGAGGCCATGGTAGCTTGTGTTCCTGGGTCTCATGCAATGGTAACATTTGGAGAGAGAGTTCTTGGTAGGCAACCACTCCCAGAGCACATACAGACAGAAGACTGAAAAACACCCCAGTCTTTCTAGGAAAAAGGCCTGTTTGTTGATCCAGGAATTTTGTTGTATAGGGCAGGTTTCCGGTTTGACACAAACTAGTGGCCTATGGAAGTCCTCTCAGAGAACAGAATCTGGTAGACATAGTCTTTGTGCTCTCCCTCTGCCTCACTCTAGCTCACCAATATCTCCCACAAAGGAGCTTATACCTTTGTCTGTCTGGCACCTTGATCTCTGTGGCTGCCAAGAAGGGACACTTTTACAAGTTTATATGCAAGTTTAATGATAACAACAAAGTAAAATCCTGTAACAGATACAAAATAGTGGAAATGGAGGAGTGTACCTCAACATAATAATTTATGACAAGCTCACAGCTAACATTATACTCAATGGTGAAAAGCTGAAACCTCTTCCTCTAAGATCAGGAACAAGACAAGGATGCCCACTCTTGCCACTTTTATTCAACAAAGTATTGGAAGTCCCAGCAAGAGCAAGAAATTAGGCAAGAAAAAGAAACAGAAGGCATCCAAATTAATAAGAAGAAGTAAAACTGTCAATATTTGCAGATGACATGTTATATATATAGAAAACATCTAAGCATCCCATCGAAAACCGTTAGAACTAATAAGTGAATTCAGTAAAATTGCAGGATACAAAATAAACAAATCTATTGCATTCCTATACAATAATAATAAACTATCAGAAAGAGAAATAAGAAAACAATCCCATTTACAACTGCATCAAAAAGAATAAAATTCCTAAAAATAAATTTAACATAGGGGATGAAAGACCTGTACACTGAAGACTATAAGCCATTAATGAAAGAAACTGAAGACACAAATAAACAGAAAGATACACTGTCCTCATGAGGTTGAAGAATTATAATGATAAAATGTTCCTACTACTCAGAGCAATCTACAGATTCAATGTCAACTCTATCAAAATGTCAATTGCATTTTTTACAGAAATAGAAGAAACAATCCTAAAATTTGTGCAGTACCAAAATAGACCCTGAATAGCCAAAGCAATTTTGGGAGAGAAGACATGCTCCCTGATTTCAAGCTATATCACAAAACTATAGTTAACAAAACAGTATGGCACTGGCATGAAACAGACATATAAACAGAACAGAACAGAGAGGCCAGAAATAAGTCCAGCATGTACAGTCAATGTATTTACAACAAAGGAGTCAAGAATATATAACTGGGAAAGAATAGTCTCTTCAATAAATAGTGTTAGGAAAACTTCAAAAGAATAAAATTGGATCACTATTTACACAACACACAAAAATTAGCCAAAAATCAATTAAAGATATTAACGTAAGCCCTGAAACCATAAAACTCCTAGAAAAAACCTAGGCAGTAAGCTCCCTAATATATGTCAAGGTGATGATTTTCTGTATCTGACACCAAAAACAAAGCATCGAAAGCAAAAATAAACAAGTGGGACTACATCAAATTAAAAGCTTCTGCACAGCAGGAAACCATCCACAAAATGAAAGGCAGCCTACTAAATGGGCAAAAATATTTGCAAATCACATATCTGATAAGGGGTTAGTATCCAAAAAAATATAGGAACTTACACAACTCATTAGCAAAACCCCCCAAACAGTCAGATTTAAAAATGAGCAGGGGAACAAAATAGATTTTTTCCCAAAGAAGACACAGAGATGGCCAACAGACACATAAAAAGATGCTCAACATCACTCATCATCAGGGAATGCAAATTAAAACATTGAGATATCACATCTGTTAAATGGCTGTTAGAATAGCTGTTACCTGTTAAAACTGCTATTAACAAAAAGACAAGAAATAACGTGCTAGAGAAAATGTAGAGAAAAGGGAACCCTTGTGCACTATTGATAGGAATATAAATTGGTGCAGCCACTATGGGAAATGATATGGAGTTTCCTCAAAAACTTAAAAACAGAACAACCATATGATCCAGTAATTCCACTTCTAGGTAGTTATTCAAAGAAAACAAAAACACTAACTCAAAAAGATATATGCACCCCCATGCTCACTGCAGCATTATTTACAATACCAAAGTATGAAAACAATTCATCCACTAATGGATGAATAAAGGAAATGTGGTATATGTATAAACAATGTATTATTATTCAGCAATAAAAAAAGGATGAAATTTGCCATTTGTGACAGCATGGATTGACTTCAAGGGCTTTATGGTAAGTGAAATAAGTCAGAGAAAGACAAATACTATATGACCTCACTTACATGTGGAGCCTAAAAAAAAAAAGCAAGCCCATAGATTAAAGAACAGATTGGCGATTACCAGATGCAGGTGGTGAGTGGTGGGCAAAATGGGTCAAGGCAGCCAAAGTTACAAACTTCCAGTTATAAAATAAGTCATGGGGATGTAATGTACAGCATGGTGACTATAGTAAATAATACTGTATTGCATATTTAAAAGTTGCTAGGAGAATAATGCTAAAAGTTCTTATTCCAAGAAAAATTATTATATAAACTATGTATGATGTTAACTAGACTTATTGTGATCAATTTTGCAATGCATACAAATATCAAATCATTATGTTGTACACATGAAATTAATGTCAGTTATACCTCAAAAACGGTAAGAGAAGACATTTTCAGATATAAGCTGAGTTTGCTATCACTAGACCTACCTTGAAAAAAATGTTCGTGGGAGTCCTGCAGGATTAAATGAAACTGAAGATTAAATACAATTCTACAAGAATAGTTGGAAACTTCAACATCCCACTCACAATAATAGACAGAACAACCAAGTAGAAGATAAGGAATAGAGGATTTCAACAATACAATAAAACAACTAACTGGATCTAACAGATCAATAGATCCTGGGTAGATCACTCTAGCCAAGAAGAGCATACACATTCTTCTCAAGTGCATATGAGACATTTTCCAGGATAGACCATAGGTTGGGTCACAAATTAAGTCTCAAATTAGTCTCAATATTTCAAAGACAGATATGATACAAAGCATCTCTGACCACAATAACAAAGATAAAACTGGAAAATTCACAATTTGCGTAAATTAAGCACAATCTTAAACAACCAATGGATCAAAGAATAAATCGCAATGAATATAAGAAAATTCTTAGAAATGAATAAAAACTAAAATACAACATACCAAAATCTATGAGATGCTGCAAAAGTAGTGCTAAAGGGGAACTGTATAGCTATAAATGTTTACATTATAAAATAAATAAGACCGCAAATCAACAACCTAACTTTATACCTCTAGGACTAAAAAAAGAACAAAGTAAATTCAAAGCTAGAAGGAAATAATAAAGAATAGAGGCGAGATAAATGAGATAGAGAATAAAAACAATAGAGAAAAGTCAATGAAACCAAAAGTTGGTTCTTCAAAAAGATCAGCAAAATTGACAAACCTTAAGGTAGGTGGACTAAGAAAAAAAAAGACTCAAATTACTAAGATCAGAAAAGAAAGTGAGGACATTACTACCGATTCTATAATAAAAAAGATTATAAGAGTACTATGAACATTGTATGCCAACAAATTGAATGACCTAGGTTAAACATATTCCTAGAAACACAAACCTACTAAGACTAAAATAGGAAAAGGAAAACCTAGCTGGATTGATAACTGCTAATGAGATTGAATCAGTAATAATAAAAAAAAATCTCCCCAATAAAGAAAAGTCCTGGACCTGATGGCCTCACCACCTGATTCTACAAAATATTTAAAGTACTAATACCAATCCTTTTAACTATTTCCCAAAAACCGAATGGGAGAGAATACTTCCTTACTTATTCTCTAAGGCTAGCATAACCCTGATACAAAACTCAAAGACACTATAAAAAAATTACAGACCAATATCCCCTATGAACATTGATGCAAAATTCCTCAACAAAACACCAGCAAATACAATTCAGCAACATGTTAAAAAGGATTATAAACTATGACCAAGTGAGATTTGTTTTTTCAATGCAAGGAAGGTTCAACATACGAAAATCAATTAATGTAAACCAATGCTACATCAACTAAATGAAGGGGAAAATGACATGATCTTCTCAATTGATGCAGCAAAAACATTTGACAAAATTTAAGACCCTTTCATAATAAAAACATTCAACAAAATAGGAATAGAAAAAAACTACCTCAACATAATAAAAGTCATATATGAAAAACTCACAGCAAACATCATACTCAATGGTAAAAGACTGAAAGCTTTTTTCTCTAAGATCAGGAACAAAGTAAGGATGCCTATTTTCACCACTTCTATTCAGCATAGTACTGAAAGTTCTAGCCAGAGTAACTAGGCAAGAAAAAGAATTAAAAGGCATCCAAACTGGGTGGGGGGGGGGGTGGAGATATAATATTATCTGTTTGCAGATGACATAATTTATGTAGGAAACCCTAATGACTCCACAAAAAAAAGTGTCAGAATTATATCAATTCAACGAAGTAGCAAGATACAAAGTCAACATGCAACATTCAGTTGCATTTCTGTACACAATGAACAATCTGAAAAGGAAACTACAAAAGCAATTCCATGTATAATCACTGCCAAAAGAATTAAATACTCAGGAATAAATTTAACCAAGAAGGTGAAAGCTACAAAATACCATTGAGAGAAATTAAAGAAGATAGAAATAAATAGAAACACATACTGTGTTCATGGATTGCAACATTTAATATTGTTAAGATGTCAATACTATCCAAAGCAATCTACAGATTCAATGCAATCCCTATCAAAATCACAATGACAATTTTTGCAAACATAGAAAAACTCATCCTAAAATTCAAATGGATTCTCAAACATCCCAGAATAGTCAAAGACAATCATGAAAAAGAAAAAAAGCTGGATGACTCACACTTCCCTATTTCAAAACTTACTACAGTAAACAAAACAGTGTGATATGTGATACTGCATTAAAGACAAACATAGAGACCAATGTAGTAGAGAGCCCAGAAATAAACCCTCACATATATAGTCAGATAATTTTTGACAAGGGTGCCAAGACCATTTAACAGGGAAAGGACAGTTTTTTCAACAAATAGTGCTGGAAAAACTGGATATCCACATGCAAAAGAATGAGGGTGGACCCTTACCTCATACCATATACAAAAATTAACTCAAAATGGATCAAAGACCTAAATTTGAGATCTAAAACTATATTTAAAAAAACCTCTCAGAATAAAACATAAAGCAAATACTCATATTGGATTTGGCCAAGATTTCTTGGTTATGATTCCAGATGCACAGGCAACAACAACAACAAAAAGACAAGCCAGATTTCATGAAAATTTAAAAAATTTTTGCATTAAAAGACACAATCCACAGAGTAAAAAGGCAAACCACATAATGGGAGAAAATATTTGCAAATCACATATCTGATAAGAGATTAATAACCAGAGTATATAGAAAACTCCTAAAACTCAACAACAAAAAAGCAACATGGTTCCAAAATGGGCAAATGGCTAGTAAGTACATGAAAAGATGATCAACATCACTACATCACTGAGATACAAATAAAATAAAAACGATATTGCCTCATATCAGGAGGTGGTGGAGGTGGAGGAGGAGGAGGAGAAGAACGAGAGAGAGAGAGAGAGAGAGAGAGAGAGAGAGAGAGAGAGAGAGAAGAAAAGAAAAAGAAAAGAAAAGAAAAAAGAAAAAGAAAATGCCAAGTATTGGAAAGGATGTGGAGAAATTAGAACTTTTGTGTACTGTTGGTAGAAATGTAAAATGATACAACAAATGTGGAAAACAGTACAGAGGTTCATCCAAAAATTTAAAATAGAATTACCATATGATATGGTAATTCCACTGCTGGGTATTCATTGAAAATAACTGATAGCAGGGTCTCGAAGAGACATATGTACACCCATGTTCATAGAAGCATTATTCACAATAGTTAAAAACTGGAAGCAACCCAAGTGTCCATTGACCAATGAATGGAGAAGCTAAATATGATATATACATATAATAGAATATTATTTGGCCTTAAAAAGGAAGGAAATTTTGCAATATGCTACAACATGGATGAACCCTGAAGACATACTAAGGGAAATATGCCAGTCACAAGAGGACTAATATTGTAGGAAGTCACTTATAGGAAGTATGTAGTCAAATTTATAGCAACAGAGAGCTGAATGGGATTGCCAGGGGCTGGAGTAGGAGTAAGGGGGAATGGAGTTATTTCTTAATGAATACAGAGTTTATATTCTGAAAGGTGATGAGTTCTGGAGACAGACACTGGTGATAGTGGCAACACTGTGAATGTATTTAATACCACTAAACTGTATGCTTAAAAATGGTTAAGATAATAAATTTTAAGTTATATATATTTTATCACAATGAAAAAAAAAGAAAAAATTAAACATGTCATTCACAAAGAATTAAATATTAAATGTTGTCTAATTTCAAGTAGGCTCACAGTTGAAATCAGATCAGTTTGAATTATAACAATTTACTGTTTGGTTTCTACATGAATTTGGGTAAGTCACCTGTCTCTATCCACACTGTCTCTCTTAAACAATCTGCCTTACTGTAATTTATTTGGGACGATGGGTCACCCTGAATTCCAAATTATTTTTAGACCTGAAAAACATTACTGTGAAATTTAACTAGGAAATGGCCTTGACTCTGAAACAGTTTTTATAATGCTCCTTCTTAAAACTTGTAGTGCACTGACTTGAATGCCAGAAAACATGAAGGATGGAATTTCACATACTGGAAGGGCTAAAGGAGAAAGAAAGCATAATAACATGAG
Source organism: Eonycteris spelaea (assembly GCA_003508835.1). Classification (NCBI taxonomy): domain Eukaryota; kingdom Metazoa; phylum Chordata; class Mammalia; order Chiroptera; family Pteropodidae; genus Eonycteris; species Eonycteris spelaea. Next base: position 1,394,470 of record PUFA01000285.1, on the reverse strand, counting down.
AGGATTATTCCACTGCCAACTTCTAAGCTTTCACTTAAAAATAGCCTAGCGAGTGCCCTATCACTTTATTATCTCAGCGTCCTAGCAAATAGCTCCCTGAGGGCACAGCTATATCTTGTCAGGACAGGCCCACACTAAGCAGTTGATCTATTTATTTTACCCAATGTTAGCAGATTTTCCATTTTTTCCCATATGTAATTTTCTCCCTATTTCTCTCTCAGAACCTTTTCAATTAAAAAAAAAAAAAAGTTTGCCAAATTCCAGAGTCATCTATATTATAAGAAAAAAATACCTTAAATTGAAAATGCTTTTTATACATTCACCATATTTACTGTCAGAGCATAATAGCATATGGGCTATCTTTTCAAACTGCATTTAAACTAGAAAGTCAATATACAGTGTTACATAACAAAGCTTTTTTTTTCCTTGCCACATAAGCATTAATAATCTTAGCCACAAAATGATGTAAAAGCAAACAAATTTTAAAATCAAATTTATAAGTCAAGAAATCAGATATAAGTTTATTTTCTTCCAGTATGGCAAAATGCTGATGGTTGCTGACATCAGGTAATGGATATATGGGAATTCGCTGTACTATTTTACTTTTGTGCATCTTTAAACATTTATATTTCTCCTTCATGCTCAACTTTGCCAAAATTAGGTTGAAAAGTGAATAGCTACACTAGAAGTATCAACCTTACAAAATGAAATTAGCTAATAAATATTCCAATTAAAACACTGAGAAACAAACTGACCAATGTCAAGTTATAGTGGCATCTACATGGAGTAGTAGGGTAGGTGGGTCTTGATCTGGACCCTTCAAGGGAACTGAGACCAGGTGACTGCAGGGTAAGTAACCAAACTTTTCCAGGCATGAACATGCTGGCTCTTTGTAGTCTAATCACTACCTGCATTAGAAGCACCTGTTAAAACTTAGCTCAAAGGCCTCAGGTGCAAGCCTTTGAAACTGATGAGAGACCTGATGATTTTAATGAGTACTCAAGTTTGAAGTCCCTAAAGATCTCTACAGTCACCTACTATCAAAGAATGAACCACCCTGTGGGTGACAAGGCTATCTGCCAAGCTCCATCCAGAGTCAGAAGTAACCGCCCTCCTCCAGCCTCCATCAGTAAGTGTCTAGTGGAAGCTCCCAGTGAGGTCCTCCATTCCCACCCTACCTCAATGCACAATCTACCACCCCCATCTGCCTAGAAACCCTTTATGCCTTTCAGTCACAACAGGAAATCCAGATCTCCTGAGGCTTCCCCTGGCTCCCAAACCACTCTGTGCACTCCTTTTGCTGACCCTATCTCCCAACCCTCCCTAAATCTGAAACCCTCTGGTCCTCTTGGTCTGTCATCAACAAAAGCCCTTGCATCTTCAAACTCTACTGTGAATGGCCCTTCCCTTTCCTGCTTCAACAGTATCTGGCTCCTCTTGAGAACATGGATTTTGCTGCAGACGTCTACGATGGTGGCTCTTTTCTTTCCCATAACCCTCATACACTGGCTTGAAGATTTAGTGTTTGTTCTTCACTACTATTCTCCCCTCCCTCTCCCAAAAGCCACTCAGCTGTGATTTTTCTGTAAGACTACGTCACCCATGGCCCCTCCTTAAAATCCCTATTTTCCTCTTTGTCCTTACTGATCTTTTGCCTGCTAGATCTGTTCATTTCTGTAGAGAGGTGTTGAACTCTCCAATTATAATACTGGTTTCATCTATTTATCTTTGTAGTTCTATCACTTTTTGCCTCATGTATCCTGAAACTGTTAGGTGCATTCAGATTAAGAAATGTTGTCTTTTTGGTTTATTTACCCCTTTATCATTATGTAATGCTCCTCTTTATTCCTGATGACTTTCCTTACTTTGAAGTCTGCTCTGCCTGAAATTAATATAGCTACTCCTACTTTCCCTGGATTAGTGTTAACATGATATATCTTTCTCCATCTCTTTAATCTGTATGTATTTACGTTTACAAGGGATTTGTCATAGACAATATATAGTTGGGTCTTATTTGTCAAAAATATTTAATTGTTTAAAAATTACAATAGTCATTTTGAGCCTTTGCAACCACAGCAAGTTGTGGGTTTAGCTTACCCAACTACTAGTTATAGTTCATCATAGTCTTAAAACTCTGGGAATTATTTGTCCCCACACTCTAGCAAACTCAAAGGAAAACCAATGACAGCCTCCGTGACTTTGCAAAAGTCTTTCCCCCAGGGAAGGCTAACTGCAACTTTTGATAGTGCAAATTATTATAGGCAGCCACACACAAATTGGGTCTTGTTTTGTGATCCACTCTGACAATCTATCTTTTAATTGGTGTATTTAGACCATTGATGTTTAAGTGATTACTGATATAGTTGAATTAACATCTACATTTGTTTTATTTGTTGTCCTTGTTATTTTTCCTATTTTTTGTCTGCTACAGTTTTTCTACCTTTTGTGGTTTTAACTGAGCATGAGCATTTTTATGATTTGTTCCTTTCTTAAACTATCAATTATACATTTTGGTGATTGCCATGGAGAATGCGATATTCATTTACAACTAATCGAAGCCCACTTTCAAATAACACTATATCACTTCATAGGTAATACAAGTAACAAAATACTCCTAATTCCTCTCTTCTATCTATTCTATATTGCTTTCATTCGTTTCCCTTACATAAACGTGCATATACATATATACACATAGATGTACCTACACAAGTTTTTACTTGAATACATTGTTTATATTATTTTGAACAAACTGTTATGTTAGATCGACTAATAAAAAAATGTTATTTTACTTTCACTTATTTCTTCACCAATGTGCTTCCTTTCTTGATGTAGATCTGAGTTTCTGACCTAAAACATTTTCTCTCTGAAGAACTTCTTTTAACACTTCTTGCAAAGCAAGTCAACTGGCAAAAAATTCCCTCAATCTTTGTCTGAGAAGTCTTCACTGTTCCTTCACTTCTGAAGGATAATTTTGCAGGGTACAAAATTCCAGGTCAGTAGGTTTTTTTTTTTTTAAATCTCTCAACACTGCAAGTATTTCACTCTGTTTTTGCTTTTATGATTTCTGAGAAGTGAGATATATTCCTTATCTATATATATGGTGATTTTTTTTCTTTCAGCCTCAAGATTTTTTTCTTTATCTCTGTTTTTCTGAACTTTGACTATGGTATTCCTAGGCAGGTTTTTTTTTTTTTGGGGGGGGGGGAGGGTTGTTTCATTTTGTTTTCTTTTTTTGTCATTATCTTCCTTGGTGTTCTCTGAGCTTCCCAGATGTGATTTGGTGTCTCAGATTACTCTGGGAACATTCTCATCTATTATTGTGTCAAATATTGCTTCTTTCTGTGTCTTTTCCTTCTGGTATTCCTATTACACATACATTATATACACTGTAGTTGTTCCACAGTTCTTAGATATTCTATTCCATTTTTTCCCTCTTCAGTTTTGGCAGTTTCTACTGTCACATGCTCAAATTCAGAGATCCTTTCCTCAGCCTGCCCAGGCTACTAAAATCCATCAAAGTTATTTTTATTTTCTCTTACAGTGTTTTTTCTTGAAAAGTCTCTATCATTTCTTTTCATTCCTTCCTAGATCTTCCATCTCTGCTTATATTATCCATGTGTTCTTGAAAGTTGCCTACTTTTTCCATTAAAAGCTCCTGGTCTGATAATTCCAACTTTTCTGCCACATCTGACTTTGGTCCTGATGCTTGGTCAGTCTTTTCAAACTTTCATTCATTCATTCATTCAGCTTTCCAGCATGCCTTATGTTTTGTTGAAAGGTAGACATATTAGTTTTAAAAAACTGACGTAAACAGTGTTTTAGTTATGTAGGGGCAGGAGCAGCATTCTATAGCTCTATGATTAGATTACATCTTTATCTTTTGGTGAACCTATATTCCCCTGGACTATGAACTTCACCAGTGCTGCTTAGTTTTTTTTCCCCTCTCCTTAAGTGAGACAGGATAGCTAGAGGGAGGTGGAGTTGGGCATTTTCCTGTCCCTAGGTAGGTTAGGCTCTGGTAAAATAGTTGCTCCTGAGGGGAGGCCTTGTTAAGAAGAGGATGTTCTGACTTATTTCAACATCAATATTTTCCCCCTCCCCTACCAGAAACACAAAGGTATTTTTCTCCAATATTCACTATGATGGCCTCATAGAGCTCCTGGAGGTAAAACTCACAAAAGTATAGGGCCCCCTTTTGATTGAGTCCCTCTGAAGTTTTTAACTGTCAGACTTGTGTACACTGAGCTTCCAGTAATTTGTCAATTACAGTTCAGGTTTTCCTACTGGTTCTCAATACTGGTTTTCAATACTGGTTCTCATGGAGGCTTCTGCTCTAGTAAGGTAATTCTCTATATCCATCTGTCTCTGCAATTTTGGGAGCAGCAGTTTAACCTGTGACCTCATGACCCATGTATCTAAGAGTTGGCTGATTTTTTCAGTTTGTTCATCTTTTTACTTGTTAGGATGAAAGGACAGGTTCTAAGCTCCTTACATGCCAAAGAGAAAACCAGAAGCCCTAACACCATTCTTTATAAGAAGTTAGCCATTAATCATGTGGCTGTTTCCCTGTATGTAATGAGTAATTTTTCTATTATTGCTTTTAAGTTTTATCTTTGGCCTTCAACAGTCTTACTACGATGTATCTAAAGGTGAATCTTAGTGTTTATCCTACACAGGATTCATTGAATTTCTTGGAAATGTATATTAATGTTTGTGGTAGCCTGAATAATACTCCCCAAAGATGTCCACATCCAAATCCCCAGAACTGACGAGTATATTACCTTACTTGTATGTTAAAAAGGACTTTGCAGATATTATTAATGATATTGAGATGAGGAGCTTATTCTGCATTATCTAGGTAGGCCCAATATAATCAAGAGGGAGGCAAGAGGGTTGAGTTAGAGTAGGAGATGTGACAGCAAGAGTACAGGTTGGAGTAATGTGAGGAAGGGGCCCTGAGCCAATTAACGTTGTTGGCCTGAAGAAGCTGGAAAAGGCAAGTAAACAAATTTGCCTCTAGGGCCTCCCTCCAGAAAGACTAGATACCTTGACTTTAGGACTTCTAACCTCCAGAAATGTATGATAATAAATTTGTGGGATTTTAAGCTATTATATTTGTGGTAAGTTATTACAGCAGCAATAGGAAATACAATTTTTTAAAAAACAATATGGAGCTCTCTGGACATTATTTCTTTAAATATTTTTTCTGCCTTAGTCTCTCTCTGCTCTTCCAGGACTCCCAAATGTTAGTACACTTGATGTAGTCCCACAGATTTCTGAGGCTTTGTTGTCTTCAACCTTTGTTCTCTCTGTTCTTCATATTGGTTCGTTTCTATTGATCTTTTTCAAGTTTACTGATCCTTTCTTCTGCTCCCTGAAACCTGCTAAGTCCCTCTAAAGGATTTTTCACTTCAGTAATTGTACTTTCAACTCCAGTTTCCACTTTTTTCTCTCTTATATGCTGCTCTCTTTATTGATGTTATTTATAGAATCAATGTCATCATACTTTCCTTTAATTCTTTAACTATAGTTTCCTTTAGTTCTTCGAACTCTTTATAACAGCCATTTAGAAATCTTTGTCTGGTAAGTCCAACATTTGGGCCAACTTAGAGACAGCTTCTATTGACTGCTCTTCCCCAGGGAGAACGAGTCACATTTTCCTATTTCCTCATGTTTTATATATTTTTGTTGTTGTTGTTGAAAACTGGCCATTTTAGATACTACATTGTAGCAACTCCAGGTTTTGATTTTCCCTTCTTCAGACTCGTATAGTTGCTGCATTTTTAAAGTTATTTAATAACTTGCCAGTAGTAAATCTACGGATTTTGTCTTACCCACAGTTTGTGGCCACTGATGTATTGGCTCAGTTCCTCTTCTCTTTATTTTTATTTTTATGCTTGGACTCCTACTAGAGATAGACTCCATACCTGCATTTCTTAGAGATCAACCAATTATGCATCTCAGAGTTTGTGCCCAAACACCTCAAACAAATACAGCTTCCACTTTTTGCAGACGAATCTGTGTGGCATAGGAAACACCGAGTTCAGGCAATTTTCAAGTCTTCCCTAGCTTTTATGTGCCATCAGCCCCTCAAATCTCCTCTGCATGTGCACTTAGTCATCCAAAGATGTGTGGGAGTTTACCAGTGTGTGGCTGTGTCATTTGCAGGATATGTTAAATTTCTAGTTAGTCCACTGGTCCATTGCTTGCCCAACTAGGGCCACAACCTCAGGATAGCAAAGTTGCCAGCCTTCACCACTCATTTGCCACCAAAATCGCTATTCTTACTGACAAAGTTGTTCGGCATGGTTTTTGTTTTGTTTTGTTTTCTCTGTTTCAAATAGTTGGCTCCCTCTAACAGTGAGACTGCCTGTGTTCATAGCCTGCCCTTCCTTGATATACTGCACTCCGATGAGCTGAGGTTATGGGATGGGAGTAGCCCCAGAGAAGCACACTACAGATTCCCCATTGGTCTTACCTAATGTTCAGCCATTTTTCATGAATAAATGCTTCTCAATTTGTTCTATGTCATTGGTCAATTTCAAGACCTCTGGTATGATTTTTTGACAATTTTGTCCTGTTTTATAGCTGTTCTTTAGATTTGCCAACCTCCTCACTCTCACTCGCCATACCAGAAGTCTTTTTCCCTGTCCCAAAGACTTTTTAATAAAATTGTTTCTACTGCTGGAAATTAAAACTCTGACAATAACACAAACTTAATAAAATAGAAATATACCTCTCAAATATTCCTATCTGAATGTCTTAATTATCAAATACCACATATTATTTAGGGACTTTCAAGAGATGCCTTCTAAGATTTTATCCATGCCAAGTTAAATTAAAACGTGGAGAGGAAAAGATCAATTATTCTTAATTTCTAGTTGGGAGAGAGGGGAGATACTAATCATTGCAAAACTTTCTTCCTGTTTTAAGAATTCACATTTCCTCACTTTATCCACTACCCTTGGCCTGGTGTCAGTTGCCACAATTGTCTAACTACACTTTCCTTCTAAAACCATACAGAATCAAATTTTGTTTCTTACAATTCAGTGGTTTTCCCCCCACTATGTAATATCTCTTTAAATTTAAGTGTCTTGCTTTTTGACTAAAATGAAGTTGCCAGCTACCATTTTTCTATTGAGATATAAAAGAAAGGTATGAATGGTCATTTCAACTGTTTATTGATATAGCAAACTGTTTTGGAACCAGGCAGACCTTGGTTTGAATACCAATAATCATACTAACTAGGTGAATTTGTACAATTATTTAATATTTCAAACAGTTTCCTCATCTGCAAAATATGTTTAATATGTGACTTACACAATTGCTGGAAGAACTGGATGAACATATGTATATGCTGAGAAGCCTTGTACATGGTCCAGATAAATGACAGCAATTACCACTACAATTGCTGGGTTATCTATCTAGAAAGAGGGTAAGTAACGTCAGAAAGGGTAAAAAGAAGAAAATGAATAAATCAACCTTCTTTCTTGCTGCACTTAGCTCTAATGGATAGCCAAATTAACGAGTTTAAATTTCCTTATCTCTCCTTATTCACCAAGGAACAAGGAAGTGATCTTCTCTTTTTTATTCCCCTTTTCATGAATTGAGGTGTTTCTGCGTAGTACAATATTCTACCACAAGATAGAGGAGAAAGCCCAGATTTGTCAGGTGCCTCCTGCCAGAGCTCCTAGAATAATACTTTGTTGCACTTGATCCATCCACATGTGCTCTGTCTCTGGTGGCCTAAGAAAAGCCACTTGATTTATTTCCATGTTTCCATGTTTGTGATGGGCACAAAGTGGATGTTCAATAAATGCTGTTGAATGAATTATGAACAAATGCCTATCTCCCAGTTTTCAGGAACTGGGACTTCAGGGCCCCAGTTGCTATTCCAAAGAGTCAGCAGCCAGCAAAACCTACAACTCTTTTGTGCAAGCTGCTGGATTGAGCCCTTGGGAGGTGCACACACACAGCAGGTATGTAAAAACCACTATTTGTCATAATTGGTACATCTCCAGGTTAAGATAAGAGAAAAGTTCACACACTGTAAAGGCCTGGCAACTGAGGAAAAGAGGAAATGTGCTTCTTTCAGATGCTTTATATATATTACAGAATGCTGAGATCTCATGTGACACTCCTTCATTCCTCTGAATGCAGTAGAAAGTACTATATATGCCAACTCTTCAAACCAGAAGTAAATTATTTCTAATATAATTAAGGTTTTTGCCTATTTTATAACTTTCTAACGTATATGACAATTAGGTGAAACATTATTATTACAAATTCTAAAGCATACTAAAAAAAAAAGTAATTTTTAGCCTGTCAACTTATATAGCTATTGTGGAAAGAAAAGTATTAATAACAATTACTACATTTTTAAGCATTTGCAATGTGCAAGATATTGCATACGTCAGAGCTATGATCTCATTTCGCCTTCATTGCAATCTCATGATAGTTATTTCCATTTGCTAAATGAGAAAAGCATCTGCAGTCACAAAGCTAGCAAATGGCAAAATAGAGATCTGAACCACATATTCTGACTCTAAAGCCCACATTCTTAACTCTTAAATGCATCAAATCGGGGGGTCGTGTAAAAAATAATAATAATTTTAGTTGGAACCTTAAACAGGAAGGATTCTAATACTGTCTAGGAGATGAATAGATCCCTAAACTCAGTTCCAATCACCCAAACAGAAAGAACTAAATGTAAAAAAACTAATGGCTTAACAGGAACTCAGTACAATTTCCTTCACTTAGTAGCTAATATTTTAAGTCAGTCTGGATTTTAATACCATACTCAGAGAATTTTGAAATAATAGTTTACTAATTTCCAATTTAACAACAGCTAAGTACTACTCACATAAACCTGAAAAAATTTACATTTCCCTTAAAAACTTAAGAGTTCCTAGTACAAACATGTCCTTACTTAATAAAATAAGAGCTAACAACAGCAAGGAAGCTCGAACTATTGGTAAGCAATGTTCAACTAATTCAGCTGCTATCAATAAGACCTCTCCGTCCACTAAGCAGTTTAGTGTCCAAGTCTCAGGTGATTATGAACTTAAGATGGGAAAGAGAGCTCAGAACCCAAAGAAATTTGTTGAACTTCTTATCTTGGTGAGTGACAAAAAGCTTCCAAGCTAAATTTACATGCCATTCAATCTCAATTCTCATCCCCAAGCTTATGGCATTCCAGAACAAGTTAATAAGAGAGTTCATTTCTCCATTCTATCATAAAATTACCAACCAATGAAAGTTCTCATATGTGAATAAAATTGGGAAGGTGTGGGAAATGACATCATTGACATTCATTCAGGAGAACAAGACAAGTCTTGGAAGGGTTAACTACCAGAGATGAGAGTTTTGGCTGGAAACCAACAGGATCTGAAACTACTGGTAACATTTTTCTTTAAATCAATGCGCAAGAAAATTATGGGGTAGATCTGACCACTTGAGGGCTTCCTAGCCATACATGATTATGTGGAACTTACTAAAAAATCATCTCCAGGATAACCCCTATGCTGTGCATGCTACAGTCCAACACTTTACCGCACTATACATAAATTTTAAAACTTGAATTTTCCCTATTACCAAAGAGAAAAAGATATTTTTTTCTCCCTCTCTTGGGCATTTCTTTGAAAAACCGAGTATTTGTAATTCCTTCCTCTGTCCCTTTGGTATGTATGAAAATCTTTTTAAATGCTAAATAAACTAGCTCTAACTATTGGTAAAATCCAGTAATTTTTTTCTGAAGGGCCTAGGAGCCATCTCTTTTCAACTTAAATATCAAGAAAGCACCCCAACTCCCTGTCACCCTGGGATATTAGCCTAACACCACAACTACTTGCTCATGTGGATTAGAGATATTCTACTTTTCCTTTAGATAAAGGTAATTAACTAGCACAGATGGTCACCCCAATTACCAGGTGAATTTAAGGTACATTATGAAAACACATATACCAGATGGTGCTGTCAAGTCTTCTTACAAGAGGACAAATTACCATTAATCTTGAAACTAAGTATGTAATAGGTTTCTTTTTGTTTTTGTAATCTCATTAGCAAATTACCTATGATGCATCCCAGTCTATGTTAATGTTTATTCAATAACAGAACTATTATCTTTTTTTCCTACATTTGTAGAGACGATTTTCTAGGTTGGCAGGAGATTTTATTAATATTTTCCCCACATGAGTATGGAGAAGTTTCTACACTTTCTACTGGGCCACTCCACTGTCACCTTTTTGCCTTGATGGCTCCCTCAGTAACAGGGAAAATATTACTCCCTGACAAGAGCTTTACAGAGACTTAGCCAATGCTTGTTGTCTGAGTGTTAGATCCTTCTATATCATTGCCTTTGTGACATCTCTAATTTTATTACTTCAGAGATATTTTATTCAAAACTGAACTCATGTTCTTCCTCTAGGGCTTCTTATCTCAGATGCACAAGCTAGAAAACGAAAAATTAGCCCAGACACCTCCCTCTCACTTCTCACCCCAGAGTGAACCTATTAATTACCAAGCCCCACTGATTCTACCTCCTAAATATCCCTCAAATTTATCAACTCCTGCCTTCACTGCGGAGCCAGAGTGAATTTTTATAAATACAGATCTGCCGGTGCTACTCTCCTGATTGAACCTCAATGGTTTCCTACCATTTTTAGGATAAGCCCCAAATCCTTGGTATGACCTATGAGGTCTGCATGGTCTGACTCCTGCCTACCTCTCCCACTTCACCTCCCTGACTTTCACCCTCCCTCTGTGTCCTCCAGCCCCAACTGGGAAGGAGCTTAAGCTCCATAAGGACAGAGCCCATGCCTATTTGCTGACACTAGATTCCTAGAACAGTGCTTAGCACATAACAGATACTAAATAAATTTATTTTGAAGAATAATATTGATAAAACAATTATAGCCTCTTAAGTGGAAGGCAAATAAATTATCAACAAAATTATGCATCGTAGAAGGAAAGAGTGTATTTATACATGTTTGTATCCTAGGTGATTAACAGAGGCTTGGACCATAGTGGGGCTAAAGAATAGTTGTTAAATCATTTGCACACCAGAGACAAATATGACACAAAACAACATTAGTACATGTCTATTAGCTTTGCAGTCAAATTACCAACTAAGTCTTAATCCCCTATCCTCATCCCGTGGGCAACTAGAAGTCTAACCACGCGTTTGAAAAAAGAGGTTGGACTCCAAACAGAGCTGGAAAACATACGGTCGGTTTGTGGAGTTGATTATATGTTCCAGCAAGCAAATAAACCAAGCCTGGGGAACAGTATTGCCCTGAGGATAAGATCCTTACCTATATTTTGTATCTGACTTTGTGACATTCTCCGCCCTTGGGCTACACAGGTCTTTCAGTAATGCTAGATACAAGCTCCTCCTATTCTTGAGGTTTCATGCTTGTCCTTCCATCTCCCTTGTAGCTCTTCACTCTTCTCTTTGCCCAATTGAACTCCATCTTAGTCCTTAAGGTCTCTGTTAAATATTTTTCCCTCAGGAAAGCCTTTCCTGTCTCTACGCACTACTCCCTATGCCAAATGATTCTCACAGCACCCTCTACTATCATCCATAGCATGTACCACAATGGTAATTAATATTTAGTTTGTGATTCTCTATTTACTGTCTATCTTCTTTGCTGTACTCATAAACAACTTGAGGCCAGGGGCTGTGTCTATTTTGGCCATCATTGTATACCCAACACCTAGCACACTGCTAGTACACAGTAGGTGTTCAATAAATATCTGTTAAATGAAGGAATGAATGAAATACATAGATAAGCAGCAGCTTGTCAAGTGACATGGAATTGCCTTTGCCCTTACTAGTTCTGTGCCTTTAGATAAATTTCTTACCCTCTCTGAGCTCATTTCTTCTATAAATGAAAATGATTGTTTCTATTTTACAGGATTATTGTATTAAATAATCCAATAAAATGCTTACCATAACACTCAATGAATATTAACTGTCATTATTCTTAAAGAATGGAGACAAAGAAGAGTCTATATGGTAAGGAAGGCACATCTTCTGCTCTTGACTAAGACACAAACAGAGCTCCTTTTATGCAAACAGTTACTGAAAAAAATAAATATTTTAAGTATACTATAGGAATGCATCATCTAAAAAACCCTGAAACAGATCTGTTGATAAAGCCTAGAATCTTTTTAATGTGAAGTGATCATGTATTTATATGCCTTGCAAACTCCTGTATACAGTGTCAAATTTCTTTAAAGCAAAGCACATCAGGAATCTATTACTTCAAGGTAGAAGGGTTCCAGACGGCTTCAAAACTTACAGGACCTCAATTCAGCTGTGCTGACCTTAGCCCAGTATATGCATATACACAACAGGCTTTTGCCTTTAAGACAACTGCTCTTCCCTCCCAGTAGGAGACTCCATGCCTTAATGAGAAAAAAATCCCTTCAGTCGAGTGTTTTCTATCATCCCAGGGTAACCTCCTTCCCCCTTCCTGGTACATTCTACATGACCCAATACACCCCCTTTAACTTTTTGTCTTCTTAGACTTTCCAACTTTGGACATATTGTCTAATTTCTCCAAGCCTCAATGTCTTTAGCTATAAAAATGAAATTAAAACAGTACTTCCCTCTTGGCTAAATGACACAGTACATGCCAAATATAAGCATATGGCAATTATTATTCTAGTGTTTCTACCAGATCCCTAATCAATCTACAACCGAGAAAAAGAGTACAACAAAGACCCTAACAACAACACAAATGTTTTTTTCAGAGTCTGTGTTTTCTACAATAAAATAAATCACCACTTACTTCATTAGCCAAGGTACTGGAATAAAATATATGATCCCAAAGAAGTTTCAAATGTTGCAAAGCAATAAATCATGTGTTCCTCTTTCCTAAAAAAGATTAATTTTGCAAAACACATTTTTATAATGCCTCCTTTAAAGCAAGCCCTGTTAGGACTACATAAACATTAATCAACTGTTAATCTCTAAATCCCACCACATTGCTTTTGGGAATCCCAGCAAGAAGCACTCAGTCTTACCAGTCACTCCTGACCAAGGCCCAGTGGCAACCCTACCTTTTCTTCCATCTTCATTCCCTCCCATCATAAGCTTTAGGAGAAATAAAAAGCATCATTACCTTGGGGAAAAGTTGGGGTACCTCTACATGTTAAGCTATATTATGGAAGATTACCTTTTAAATATAACTTCTTTAACAAGAACCTCTTCAAAGGCAACTTCCTGTACTTAGAATAAGTAGGTTTTACACAGACGCCTAGTTCTAAAAGCCTCTCTTCCCCTCTCATTTGCTAGGGGGTAATCTCAGCTTCCATAACTCTGCTAAAAACGTATGGTGATACCATCCACTTTACTCAGTTGTAGTGAGGAGTACAAGAGATATCTAAAGCAGACATTCTGGTGGGTACTCAAAGAAGTTAGTTCCCCTCCCCGCCCCTCTGAAGAATTAGATCATTTTTGCTAATTCTACCTCTGTATCGCCAAGCTTGAGAATCCCTTTTCTATCTGCCAGTTTTCTAGAAACTGACTTCCTCTTTGTTTCCTCCCAATACAGGTTTGGAAGATGTGAAAAGCACTTCCTGGTAATTCCACTAAGAGAAGCAAGTATTATGTTAACTTAAACCTATGTCTATTCGAAGCCCAGAAGTTACTTCAAAATAACTTCTCAAAAACGAAAATCCTATAGATACCATTTAACTACTATGTGCCAGACACTAGCTGACTACTTTCCATGTACAATATCATTTACATTTCACAACAACTTTATGAATGGGCGTATTGTTTCCGAAGTTACAGTTGCGGACTCAGGAAGTAAGATTTAAGACATGTGCTCAAAGTTGCACAGTAGGAAAGCGACAGAGCAAGGATCGAAAGAATAAGGCATCTAAAATAGCCATTTCTGTGGCTGCTCAAGAGTCAGCACTCTCCCCTGCCTCCTGAAAAATGTCATCTCTCTTGCTAATCCCAACACCGAGCTAAACAGCAACTAGCCTCCAGTGCTTGAGCCTCGGTGACGCCACCCGCACACACTTTGGGACTACCGTCCTTTGGTACAAAATGAACAGGTTGGAGCCGGGAGCACACCTTTCGCCCTCTTCGAGACGTGGGCGGGTCCGCCACCTCACTACACCCTTTTCCAGCAGCGCAAATCCAGACTCTAAGAGCTTAACGAAGGTGTGAGCTGCCCACAGCGAGAAAACGCCTGACCAGATGCTAGTATAAGGGCCTGGGCCGAGTCTCCCGGTAGGACCGCGGGCAGCCGGAAGCCAGCCCAGGGACGCTGCGCGCACCTCAGGGTCCGCGGCCTCCGCTCCGTCTCTACACCCTCTTGTCTCCACTCGCCAGGAATGCACTGGACTCGGGATACGCCCACATGCCTCAAGCTCTGGGCGGAACCCCACACCCTAGCCACCAAGATTCCTTCCTCCCTAGCCCCTACCTGGTGGCCGCAGAGACCATGGTCAATCAACTTCACCCTCCCGCCTCGGAAGTGACGTAAAAGCTCTTCGCCCAGCTCCGTCCAATCGCAGCCTTTAGCCTGCGCATGCGTGTCGGACCTGCTGCCCTCAAAGTGCCGGTAGGAGACGCAAGGCTCTGAGATGTGAAGCGTCTTCCTTCCATCTTCCGGAAGGAAACCGGGGTTGTCGTGGTTTGTTTTGGTTTCTGTGTACTTGTTGGGGTGCGGATGGGGAACAAAGTTGGAGAATGTGTGGTTGCGGTTAAAGACTTATTAGCAGGCCATAGTAATTAAAATAGTATATTAGCGCAAAGATAAATAAAAAGATCAAATGTCAAAAAATTAATAGAGTAAATGTGAAGATCTGATTAGATTTAAGTGATTAATGAATGGGGCAGCATCTTACCTAGCTCAGAAAGGAGCTCCAAGAGGGGAGGGGGAAAAGTAAAAAAAAAAATAAAATGTTAAAAATTAAAATAATTAATTTTTTTAAAAAAGATAAAAAAGAAAGGAGCTCCAAAGGGCTACAGAAAAGGAAAAGTTCTTAAAGGCTAGACAAGGAAGTCATTTAAAAATTCAGCTTTCGGTAACCTATTTGTGGGGGATGAAAGGGGTCTGTGTGGCAGATTACCTCATCTTTGGGAGATAGAAAGGATTATCTTATTGGTGCTGACTAGAAAATTCCACACTGACCAGTTAAGACTACATTCCTGGGGAAGGTCGTAACTTCAATTAGGTTAGGTATTAAGGCTTGGTTTGCTTAGTACAAGTGACACAATTTGGGGCTTGTTGTTTGTTTTTAATAATAGAAGAGGCCAGAAACAGACTAACAGGTATGTAGTCACATTTTCTCTCCACAAAGGAGCCACTATAATGCAATAGGAAACTTCTTTTTAATAACTAGTACTACATCAATAGGATGTCGACTGAGTATGTGGGGAGAGGGGAGAGAAGAATCTTGATGCCTACCGCATACCAAAAGAAAAAAGAAAATCAATTCAAGTTGTATTGTAGACCTGAATATGAAAAGTACAACTATAGAAAATAATAGCATTATGACCTTGGGATAGGAAAATATAAGGATGCAAAATGTACCAAAGGGAAAGGCTGATAAATGGATATCATTAAATTTAAGACTTAGACACCATTAAGAGAGTAAAAGGCAAACCACACTGTGAGGGGAAAATATATGTATATATATATACACACACTATGTTAAAATGTTATTGGATTTATAAAGATAAAAGTTATTTTTATATATATTTTCAGATATGTGTATCTGAAAATAACTTTTTCAAAATATATAAGTAATTCTTGGAAACAATTTTTTTAAAAATTGCAGTGGTAGAAGAGGAAGCATGGGTAAAAGATGCTCAGAGAGAAACCAGGGGGAAATTCTCAGAGTTCAAAATTCAAGAGATGGCAAAAGTATATGTTGAAAAATCTCCCTTCATTTTCTCCAGATGCCCAATTCTCCTCTCTCTAGGTAACAATACTATTAGCTATGTGTGTCTTTCCAGAGCTATCTTCTGCATAACCAAGCAATTAGCATTAACGTCACCTTCTGTTGTTATACAAACAGCATACTATAACACTGCTCTGTACATTGCTTTTATTCACTTTAGTCAGTTAATATATTATGGAAATCCTCACAGGTATCCACAAAATCTAGAAACACAGGAAATTTTATTTTTAACTAAATGTTAGCAACCTTTTAAAATAATGTGTTCAATATGTTTTCCTCTGAATTTTTCAGAGGAGTTTGTATACTCTCCTGTCCTCTCTCCAACTCCAGACAGGAGTTCACTGTGCTTGCCATTTCACAAATTGTGAATATCTCAGTAACAAACCCAATATGATCCTGAGTCTTTACTGCAAGACTGAGCCAGTTTCCTAGGGTTAATTTTCCCACACTCAGTCCTTCTTGGAGTCATTCTAGAAGCAAGACAATAAATTACAATATGTTTGTAGCCAATTTGAGTTAGATCTTATCTTAAGTGCAAGTGTAAGAACTCTAACTTCCCAGCCAGGATACTATACAAATAGACCTCACTGGTTAGCACAGTCCAGGGCCTTCAATGAAAATAGGACAAGGAACTTCTGTTCCCAGGAAGATGGAATAGACACACCTTTCCCTATTCTTCTTGCTAAGAACAATTAAAAACCCTGGACATTATATTTAAAACAAGCACAATAAGATTCAAACATGGAGAGAAACCAGGTTGGCTAAGACCCTTGGGACCCAAGGAAAAATATGGTAGTAAGTTCCCTGGGTTTTCTTTTTTGTCTCATTATCCCAGACTGGGTACTGGAGGAGTAGGCAACCTGAGAATGCCAATAGGCACAAAGCCCAAGAAAATTTTACTCCTTAGCCAGAGGACAAGGAAAAGGCCAACAATAATGGCTGTACTCCAGCCAAAACCACAGAAAAAACTTAAGCCCCACAGCCACCCCTGCCTTCAAAGGCAGAGTGGAAAGCCTAGACTTTCTCCCAAGTTAGGCTATAAAGAGGCACCAGTATCCCCTTTAGTCCTCCACTGGAATTAATGTAAGGAAGAGGCAAGAGACTTAAAAATGTTAATAAATCCACAATCAGAGACTAATATGCTGATCAGCCCTACAGCCAGGCCAGGAGGACACCTTCAGAACAAAGGAAGATTTCTAATGGGATTGTTAACAACCCATTCCCACATCTGTGAAGGGGAAACAGGAACCAAGAGTCATTCTTTATGGTTAAAACCAAGGGAAACCTATGGATTAAAGACAGAACTGCCAGCAGGCCTTTCACTCTACATATTCTTACCTTTTCATGCTACATAATTCCCCCTCCCGCTTCCTCACTATATGTCCATATCAAAGGAAATGGGTTAACAAAGTCTTTTAAACTATAACTCTTTATGGTCCCTCTCAGTGTCTTTATTCTGTCTCCCTCACTGTCCTCCTCTCTACTGTCACTGTCCCTCTCACTGTCCCTCTGTCTCCCTCTGAGAGGAGACCACATTCTGTCTGTGGAGTGTTATCCCTTTTCTAATAAACTTTCCTTTTGACTCTAACTTTGGCATGTGTATTAAATTCTTTCTATACTCTCTACCAAAGGACTTTCTTCTCTTGGTGCATCAACTCAGGAAAATTTGCCCTGTCCTGCATCAGTATGTCATCAGAGAAGGCCAAGTGGAGAGCTGGGACTTTCATTCCCTATAAGGAGGCTATTGCCCAACATGGTGTTAGTGGAAACTATGAGGGTAACTTGAACTTTCCACCCCCACTTAATGGTAAGGAGGTACTCCATCCTTCTCCTCTCTGGGTGATATTAGCGGGATCCAGGTGGAGATTCAGAATGTTCGCCATCTCTCAATGGTAACAAGGCCACATCCCAAGGCCACCTCCCATCCTACATGTCAATGAAAACCATGTAAGAAGCAATAACTACACACTTCACCCCCTCCCAACCAGGGTGTTTTTAGTGGAAGCTAACTGGGGAGCCTGAACTCCCATTTACACCCAACAATAACAAGGACTCCAAATTCAATGAAAACCAAATGGAAAACTTGGACTTCCAGCCTACCAAGCAATAATGAAGATAAACCTCCATTCCCATAATGAAATGGTGTGAGAGGAAGCCTTGTGTATTTAAAACACGAGATTTAAATAAAATCCAGAGTTTTACGATACCCCAAAATCCAGGTTTCCATCAAAAAGTATTTATTATATGCAAAACAAATTGATAGTCATTAGACTGGGGGGTTTAGGGGATGGGTGAAAAAGATGAAGGGATTAAGAAGTACAAATTGCCAGTTATAAAAATAGTCACAAGGTTGTAAAGTACAGTATAGGTTATATAGTCAATAATATTGTATTAACTATGTATGGTGTTGGGAGCTAGACATTGGGGTGATCACTTCGCAAGTTATATAAATGTCTAACCACTATATTGAACACCCGAAACTAATATAATATTGTAAATCAACTAACAAAAAAAAGTTTTAATTTAAAGAAAGCCAAAATATTCATGCCAACATTATTCACAATAGCCAAAAGGTGGAAACAACCCAACCGTCCCTAACAGAGGAATGGATAAACAAAATGTGGTGTACCCATATAATGGAATATTATTCAGCCATAAAAAATGAAGTTCTGATAATAGGATATAAATGAACCTTGAAAACTATTCTAAGTGAAAGAAGCCAGGTACAAAAGGTCACATATTATATGATTCCGTTGATGTGAAATATCCAGAAGGGACAAACCTACAGAGACAGAAAGTGGGTTAGTTTTTGTTTAGAGTAAGGATGGGGAGAGGAAAATGAGGCAGTAATAGCTAAAGGGTATGGGCTTCTTTTTGAGATAATGAAACTGTTCTAAAATTGACTAATTCTAATAAGTGATGGTTGCACATATCTGTGAATATACTAAACACCATTGAATTATAAACTCAATGGGGTGAATGGTATGACATGTGAATTATAGCTCAATAAAGCTGTTTTAAAAAGCATTCATCATATCAAGAAACAGAAGATCTAAGCTTGAATGAGAAAACACAGTTAAATGGTGACACAAAGATAACACAGATGTTAGAATGAACTGACAATGCTTTTAAAGCAGTCATCATAAAAATATTTCAATAAGAAATTACAAACATGTTTGAAACCAATAAAAAATAGAAAGTCTCATCAAAGAAATTTAAGGACAAAGAAAAACCAAATGGCAATTTTAGAACTAAAAAATACAATAGCTGAAATAATCTTAATGAGAGACTCAACAGTGGAATGAAGCAGAGTTAAGTGTCAGTGATCTTGAGTATAGAACAATAGAAATTATATGATGTGAACAACAAAGATAAAATAGATTGAATAAAATGAGTAGACACTCAGGGACAGATGGATTGTAACAAAAGATCTAACATTTGTGTCTTTAGAATCCCAGAAAGAAGAGAAAGAGTGGGGCTGAAAAAGTGTGGAAAGAAATAATGGCTGAAAATTCCCAAAATTTGGCAGTTGACATAATCCTAACAGATTTAAGAAGCTGAACAAATCCAAACCAAGTAAAGCCAAAGAAATCCATTCTAAGACACATCATAATCAAACTTATGAAAACTAAAGACAAAGAAAAAACCTTGAAAGCATACAGAGAGAAACTATGCATTTCTTATGGGAGAAAAATAATTCTAATGACAGTAGATTTCTCATCAAAAAAAAGAAAGGTGCACAACATTTTTCTAGTGCCGAGAAAAAGGACTGTCAACCCAGATATATCCAGCAAAAATGTCTTTCAGGAATGAAAGGGAAGTAAAGGCATTCTCATGTTAATGAAAACTGAAAGAATTCGTTGCCAATAGACTGATTCTACAAAAATGGCTAAAGGAAATGCTTTTAAATAGAAAGGAAATGATAAAATAAGGAATTTAGAACACATTTTAAGATAAAGAGCACTGTAAGAGTAAAACTAGGTAAATTAAATAGACTTTATTTGTCTTAAATTTTCTAAATAATGTTGAATTGTTGAAGCAAAAATTATAACACTTTCGAATAAGGTTCTTAATGTATGTAAAGGAAATATTTAAGACACATAAATGAGAGAAGATAAAGAGACAAAAAGGGAGGTGAGTTTTCTACAGTTCATTCAAACTAGTAAAATGTAGACACCAGTAAGCTGTGATAAACCATGTATATACAGTGAAGTCCCTAGAGCAACTACACTAAAAGCTGTACAAAGAGGTATTCTCAAAAATACTATTGATAAAATGTAATTTTAAAAATGTTTAAATAACCCACAGGAAGACAAGAATAAGAAAACATACAAAACAAAACTAAACTAAACTAAAATGATAGACAAATCTTAACATATCAATAATTACATTAAATAAAAGATCTAAATAAAAAGATTTTCAGAGTGAATAAAAATAACATAACCCAACTCTGTGTTATCTACAAGAAACTCACTTGTAAAGGTAGGTTGAAAATAAAAGGATGGAAAAAGATAAACCATGTGAACAATAATCAGAAGAAAGCAGGAGTGGCTATATTAATATCTGATAAAATAGAATTCAGAGCAAAGACCCAAGAGGTACATTACATAATGTTACAAGACTAAATCCACCAAGAAGACGTAGCAATCCAAAATCTGTATGCACCAACAACAGAGATGCAAAATGTGCACAGTAAAAACTAACAACTGAAAGAAGAAACACTCTTCTCTCAATACATGATAAAAGAAATAAAAAGTCATCAAAGATGTAAGAACTCAGCAATACCATCAAACAGGATCTAGTTGACATTTGTAGAACACCCTGAACAACAACAGAAAAGCTATTCTTTTTAAGCACCCACAGAACATACACCAAAATAGACCATATCTTGAGCCATAAAACTAACTTAAAAGAATTTAACACATTTAAAAGAATTTAAATTATACAGAGTGTGTACCACCTAAAATGGAATCAACTAGATTTCAATAATAGAATAACAGGAAATTTTCTAAATAGTTGAGCTAGAAAACACTTTTTTCTATTTTAATATGTTTTAAATAAATTTTTTATTTTTCAGTTACAGTTGACAAACAATATATTAGTTTCAGGTGTACAACACAGTGATTAGATGTTTATATAACTTATGAAATGATCACCCTGATAAATCTAGCACCCATCTGACATTATGCATAGTATTATTACAATATTATTGACCATACTCCTTATGTTATACTTTACATGCCCATGACTATTTTGTAACAATGAATTTGTACATTAGTACTTAATCCCTTCCCCTTTTTCCCACCCACCTAGCCTCTTCCCATCTGGCAACCAATAAAATGTGCTCTGTATCTAAGAGTTTGTTTCTGTTCTGTTTGTTTATTTTGTTCTTTAGATTTCATATGTAAGTGAAGTCATATGTCATTTGTTTTTTTCTGTCTGACTTACTCAGCATGATACCCTATAGGTCCATCCATATTATTGCAGATGTCAAGTTTTGATTATTTTTTTATGGCTGATAAATATTCCATTGTCTATATGTACCACCTATTTTTTATCCAGTCGTCCACTGAAGGACATCCAGGATGCCTTCATATCCTGAGTATTATAAATAATGCTGCAATGAACATATAGATTCACATGTCCCTTGGAAGTAGTGTTTTGGGTTTCTTCAGATAAATACCCAGAGTGGGATTACTGGGTCCTTTGTCTCTTGTTATGAGCTTTATTTTAAAGTCTGTTTTGTCTGGTGTAAGTGCTGCTACCCCAGCTTTTTTTTTTATTGTTTCCATTTTAGTAAAATATTTTTTCCATCCCTTTACTTTCAGTGTGAGTGTGTCTTTTGATCTGAAGTGAGTCTCTTATAGGCAGCATATGTAAGGGTCTTGTTTTCTTATTCCTTCAGTTACATGATGTCTTTTGATTGGAGCATTTAATCCATTTACATTGAAAGTAACTGTTGATAGATATGTAGTTATTGCCATTTTATTATTCATTTGTTAATCTTTTTTCTTTATTCTTCTCTTTCTTCTCCTTCTCTTTCTCCTTCTTCTTCTTCTAGAAGTCCCTCTAACATTTCTTGAATAGTGGCTTGGTGTTGATGAGCTCCTTTAGTTTTTTCTTGTCTTGGAAGCTTTTATTCTATCCTTTGAATCTAAATTATAACTTTGTTGGGTAGAGTAATCTTGTTTGTAGGTCCTTGCTTTTTCATTACTTTGAATATTTCATGCCAATCCTTTCTGGCCTGCAAAGTTTCTGTTGAGAAATCAACTGACAGTCTTATAGGAACTCTCTTGTAGTTAACTACTTGCTTTTCTCTTGCTGCTCTTAAGATTCTCTGTCTTTAACCTTTAGCATTAAATTATGATGTGCCTTTGTATGGGCCTCTTTGGGTTCATCTTATTTGGGACTCTGTGCTTCCTGGAGTTGTGTGTCTACTTCCTTCACCAGGTTAGGGAAGTTTTCTGTCATTATTTCTTCAAGTAGGTTTTCAATTCCTTGCTCTCTCTCCTCCTGGTACTCCTATGATGTGAATGTTGGCACGCTTGATATTATCTCAAAGGTTCCTTAAACTATCGATTTTTTTTGTATTCTATCCTCTTGTTGTTGTTTTGATTGTGTGTTTTCTGTTACCTTGTCTTCTAAGTTGCTGATTCAATACCCCGTTTCATCTAATCTACTATTGACTCCTCCTAAGGTACTCTTCATTTGTTACTGAATTCTTTACTTCTGACTGGTCTTTTTTTGATGTTTTCTATCTCCATTTTTATGTTTTCTATCTCTTTATTAAAGTTCTCACTGAGTTCATCTACTTTTTCCGTAAGTTCTTTGAGCATCCTTATAACCAGTGTTTTGAACTCCGCGTCTGATAGATTGCTTGCCTCCATTTTGGTCAGTTTTTTTTTTTTTTCTAGAGCTTTGTTCTGTTCTTTCATTTGGGACATGTTTTTTTGTTTCCCCATTTTGGCTTTCTCCCTGTGTTTTTTCTTTGTATTAGGCAGGATTGCTATGTCTCCCTTTCTCAGTAGAGTGGTCTTATGTAGTAGGCATCTAGTAGGGACCCATGGCATAGTCTCCCTGATCACCTGGGCTGGGTGCTCCAGGTGTGTCCTTTGTGTACGTTGTGTGTGCCCTCCTGTTGTACTTGAGCCTTGGTTGTTGTTTGCATATCAACAGGAGGGATTGACGCTTGGGCTGATTGGTTATGAAGACTAGCTGGTCACTACAGGAGATGTTGTGCAGGGGCTGACTCTACAGAGCAGGATTCACTTAAACAGGGCTTTGGTGCCTGCACAGTCTGTCCTTTGGGTGTATTGTCCTCAGATGTGGCCCTAGATGGTGCTTCAGCTCGGTCAGAAGCCAGCCACCAGGTGTGTGGGCCCCAGGGCCTCCTGGGAGGGAGCCTGCCATAGGTCAATTTCAGGTGGCATGAGCCACCAAGCAATCCACAGATGGCCACAACCCGCGTTGCTTTTGGAGGTGCCTCTAGAGGTCAAGCCGCAAACCGAGGCTGGCCCATTAGTGCTGGGCTTGAGGCTGTTCAGAAAGAGGTACAGTGAACACTGAGTCCAGACGCTGCTTCTTGGGGTTTTTGAACCTTTGAGAGATTTTAGAAAAGTCCACAGCATGGGTCAAGACAGGCCATTTGTGGGAAAGGCACTAGAAGGGTACATGACACTTTTAAATAATCGAAGAGTTAGTCTAAAGGGAAACAATTTAAAAATGCACTGAACTGGATTAAAACAAAAATACAATATATTAAAAGTTGTGGGACACAGCTTACAGTGGTGCTAAGAGGGAAATTTATAGCACTTTGTTTACATTAGAAAAGAGAGTCTCAGATCAAATAAGCTAAAAATAAATTAGAAAAATGTTAGCAAAATAAACCCTAAGCAACCAGAAGGAAGAAAAACATAAAGATAACAGACGTCAATAAAATTTAAAACAAAAATAGAGAAAATTAATAAAACAAAAAGATAAATAAAATTGATAACCTCTAGCAAAACTGACAAAAAAAAAGATAAATTGTTACTATCAGTAATGAAAGAGTGTGTATCACTACAGACCAACAGACATTAGAAGGATAACAATGGCATACTACAAACAATTTATACACAAGATTTGGCAACTTAGATGAAATCTATCAATTCTTCAAATAGTACAAACTACCACAATTCACCCACTATGACAGAAGTTTAATAGGCTTATAGCTATTAAAGGAACAACTAAAAGCTTCCCCCAAAGAAATGCCCTGATAGTTTCACTAGAGAGTTCTACTAAACTTAAAGAAGGATTAATATCAATTTCACAATCTTTTTTAGAAAATAGAAGAGGGCACACTTCCTAACTTATCTATGAAATCAGTATTACCCTGACAACAAAATCAGACAAAGACACTGCCAAAAAGGAAATAAAGAAAACCTATAGACCAGCATCCTTATAAACACAGAGGTAAACATTTTAAACAAAATATCAGCAATTAGAAGTAAGCAATATATGAAAAGAATTTTATACCATAACTAAGTAAAGTTTATCCCAGGGACGAAAGGCTGGTTCAATAGTCAAAAATCAATCAGTATAATCCATGATATGAAGAGGGTAATGAAGAAAAAAAAAACATGATCATATCAATTGGTACAGAAATAGAATTTGACAAAATCCAACAAACCAGAAATAAAAAAGAACTTTCTCAACCTTATAAACAGTATGTACATAAACCCCACAATTATCCTCATACCTAATGGTGAAAAACCAAAAGCTTTCCCCCTTAAATTAGACAAGGCAGAGATGTCTGCTTTCACTGATACTATTCAGTATATTACTAGAAGTTCTAGCCAGTGCAATAAGACAAGGCAAGGAAATAGAGGGCATACAGACTGGAAAGAAAGAAATTAAACTCTCCTTACTTGTGTTGTGAGAAACGCCTGCAGTTCTGGCGGGATGCCTAGTGCTTGGAGCAACACCGTCATCAGAAGCAGATGTGGACTTGCACAAGGACGCATTGCAGGGAGGGCGCACACACCTGACCTATTCTGGGACGTCTTGCCCTAGGGACAAGGATAACACAGTGACGAGAACTAGAAAAGATACTTAAGAGGAGATAGCTGAGAACACAGAAGTGGCTTTGAGACCGGACCTGGGAGCTAGCTGTAGTTTATATCCAGCTAATATCTACTGACCTTAGAGTAACAATTGCTTAATTAGAAAGCCAGCATTATTGTAAAACTTGATAAAAGCCCATGGAGACAGGGGTGGGGGATGCTAGCATTCCCAATCCTCCTCTCCCTTATCCATGTTAGTAAAAGCATTTCCAGACTCCGACTCTTCTTCCTAACCGTCTCCGCAACAACTTGCAGATGACATGATTGTCTACATTGAAAACTCCAAGGAATCAACACCACCCCCCCACCCCAAAATCCTCCTAGTACTAAGTGAATTCATTAATGTCCCAGGATACCATCAATATACAAAAATCAATTATTTTCCATACACTATAAACAAACATGTGAAAACCAAAATTAAAAATATAATACCACTTACAATTACTCAAAAAATGGAAATACTTAGGTGTAAATATAACAAAACATGTACAAGAATTATATACTGAAAATATCGATGAAAGAAATCAAAACTCTAAATGGAGAGACATATCAAGTTCATAAATTTGACGAATAAGCATAGTAAAGATGTCAATTCTCTCTTAATTACAGGTTTAATACAATTCCTATAAAAAGTACCAGCAGAATTTTTTTGTAGATATAGAAAAGATTATTTTTAAATGTATGTGGAAAGGCAAGGAAACTAGAATAACTAAAACAATTCTGAAAACAACAGAATGGAAGGAATTACTATACCTAATTTTAAACATACTATATAGCTCAAGACTATATAGCTCAAGTGCAGTATTAGTGAAGGATGAACACATGGATCAATGGGACAGAATAGAGGACCCAGAAATAGCTCTAACAATTACGTTCACTTTTGAGAAGGGCCAAAAAGCAATTCAGTGAAGGAAAGACAATTTTTTAAAGAAATTGGTTTTGGAGCAATTGGGTGTCTATAGGCAAAACAAAAGAACCTCAACTTAAACCTCATACATTTTATACAAACTAATTAAAAACAAATCAGAAATTTAAATGTAAAGCATAAAACTTTTACAAGATAACATAGGAGGAAATTTGGGGGAACTAAGGGTTGATGAAGAGTTCTTAGACATGACACTAAAAGTATGTTACATAAAAAATTTGACAAAGTGGACTTAATTAAAATGTAAAACTAAAATTAAAAATGAAAACATTAACTTGTAAAGTTAAATGCACCCCAGTGTTCATGGCAGCATTTTTCACAATAGTCAACATATGGAAACAACCTAGGTGTCCATCAATGGATAAATGAACAAACAAAATATAGTATAAATATATATACAGTGGAAAATTATTCAGGCATAAGAAGGAAGGAAATTTTGCCATTTGTGACAACATGGATGGAACTAGAGAGCATTATGCTAAATGATGCTAAATGAAATAAGTCGGATGGAGAAAAACAAATATCATATGATCTCACTTATATGTGGAATCTAAACAAGCAAACAAAACAAGCTCACATATATAGTGAACAGATTGGTGGTTGCCAGAGGTGGAAGTTGGGGGTGGCCAAAACGGGTGAAGGGAGTCAAAGGTACAAACTCTCAGTTATAAAATAAGTTATGGAGATGTAATGTACAGCATGGCGACTACAATGAATAATACTAAATTTCATATTTGAAAGTTGCTAAGAGAGATCTTAAAAGTTATCACAAGGAACAAGTTTTGTAACTATGTATGGTGATGGATGTTAACTAGACTTATTGTGATCATTTCACAATATATACAAATATCGAATCATTTGTTGTACACCTAAAACTAATAAAATGTTATATGTTAATTATACCTCAATTAAAAAAACGATAAAATAAGATAAAACTTTGAGGGGAATTAAAAACTTTTCAGGCTCTGTTAATGGGCTGTAAAAACTATAGACTGTATATTTGGAAACCATATACCTGAAAAAGGGTTTATATAAAGAACTCTCGAAATGTAAGAGTTAAAAAAAATGAGCAATTAAATTAAAAAATGGACAATGACATGAAGTATTTCATTGAAGAAAACATACGGATGGTGAGTAAGTGCATGAAAACATGTTTGACATTATTAGCTATTAGGGAAATGCAAATTAAGACTATGATGAGATATCACTACACACCTATTAGAACAGCTAATATAAAACTGGTGACAATACCACATGTTGGAGAGGATGTAGAGAGAGTCAATTTCTTATATATTGCTAGTAGGAAAGTAAAATGATACAGCCACTCCGGGAAATAGTTGGACAGTTTCAAAAAACAAAACAACAGCAACAACAACAAAAACATACAACCCAGCAATTGCGTTTATCCCAAAGAAATGAAAAATTCTGAACAGACCAAAACCTAATTTGTTCACTGAAGTTTTATTTGTAATACACAAAACCTGAAACCAACCAAAATGTCCATTATGTTTAAACAAACTGTGGTTCATCCATACAATAATTTGAATGAATCTCAGGGGCATTATAAAGCCAATCTCTAAAGGTCATATACTTCTGATTCCATTTATATAACATTCTTGAAATGACATATTAGTGGTTGCCAGGGGTTAAGAAAAGGGACAGGAGTGAATATAACTATCAAGGGGTGGCAGGAAGATCTCTGTGGTTGCATTGGTGGTTATAGGAACCTACATGGAACTACATGTGTGTGTATTCATGTACACCACATTGTTAAATTCATGGTTTTGATATTGTACTGTGCTCTACACTGTACTATACTACCTTTGCAACTTCCTGCGAATTTATATTTCATTTAAAATAAAGTTTAAATTTTTTTAAAAAACACGGATATTGAATTTCATAATGCCTCCAAACCTCAACCTTCTCATCTTTAAAATGAAGATCATAAAGCATGAAACAAAAGACAATAACACTTGTAAAGTGCCGCTTAAGTTAGTACTCAATAAATTAAAGCTGTTATTTTTACTGCTGTTGGTGGTGGAATTGTTGCAAGAATACTACAAAACGTAGCCATTCCTCTGATGAGGGCAGAAAAAGAAAAACGTTTCAGTGGTAACTACACAGGTTTCCTATAGCTCTAAAGAAAACTTTACTATTAGTGACAGGACTCTAGCATACTCCCATTCCCACCCCAGGGATCTTTAAATAAAATTTCTTTTCTTCTAATGTGTGCTTTGCATTATACTGTTTTGTGGGTGGGGGATGATACAAAGGACATCTCAACGCCTCTTCCGCAGGACTAGTTTTACTGAGATGCCTGATGTTGCTGAACTCCAGGGAAAGACTGCCACCTTTCCGAAGCACTTGGAATTGAGTCAGTGGTTTATAGTACCTGTATTTGCACATATCATCTCTTCTTCTCAGAGACATATTGGTGAGTATAAATGCTATGTGGAAGCTACTAAATGGTCAAAAGTACAACTGGGAGTGATAACAGAAGAAAATCAATGCAATTGTAGTACACTACCAGTGTAAAACCAGAGTACAAAGCTGAGATACAGACATGTTCTGTTATTTGTGGTTCCTGGAAAATGTTCAGCTTCCTGACAGGAAAGGGAGTTATATTGCTACTCACTGAAGCTTAAGAGAAAAGCAAGTGCTAGTGGCTGCTGCACAGAAATTGTCACTCTCAGAAATAAGAAAGTCTATAATTCTTCCCTTGGAATAAGAACTCATATAATTTTTAATAAAAATTTTCTTTAGGGTCCTGTTGCTTATTCTAACAGTATCTAAACTACATTTCTTAAATCCTTAATCAGATGTTATTTTTAAGAGGAGTATCCATAAAGGTTAACAGCATCACATAGAATAAACATTTTAATAAAGTTGATTTTTCCACAGAAAACTGGTGGAGGCTAGAACTGTGCTGTCCAATACAGTAGTCACTAGTTCCATGTGGCTATTTCGATTTAATTAATTAAAATTAAATGAAAAGTTCAGTTCCTCAGCCACACCAGCCACATTTCAAATTTTCAGTATAGATGTAGAACATTTCCACCACTAGAAAGTTCTACAAGACAACACTATATGAGTCACAGAAAACGCACATGAACCTTGAACTCGGTCCTTCATACATTCTTATTTTCTCCAATATTTCTACTTCTGTTGAAGACATTGGTTTGTCAGATACTGAGCTGATGTCAAATGGGGAAAAAATCAATTTGTAGACACCGGGATTTGAACCTGAGTAGACTGACTCGGGAGCTCACCCTTGAAAACAGTTACAGCCTAGGCTTTTCAGTGAGCAGGCTTGCTGAGTGCCGCTCTGCAGCAGGATGTGATTGTCTCCCATTCTAGTCCACGAAGGAAGTTCTCTTGACTCCGGATCTTGTGGACACGAAAGTACTCCCCAAAGTGTGTGTGTGCGCGCGCACACACACACCTTGCCTCAGATATGTGCAAAAATGTAGACCTCCTAGGAAACCAATTCCATTTTATGTTTACTGGGGACTGTTAGGTTTTGTTCGTTTGAATCAGTATATGTCGATTTAATGGTTGCTACATCTTAATCAATACCTGGGCTTCCATTTTCTGAGGCTCCCAGTTTTAGCTAATAAATTGAAAAAATTCCCCAAATGAAATTACAATAATTACGGAATGTTTTTAAAGCTTTCATATAACAAATCAATTATTTTTAACACGTAAATACAATACGATGTATTTGTGTTGTTTACAAGACAATCCAGAATTTATGGGAAAGTGTACTTACTGACAGTTGCTCCAGAGATGGTGCCAAGACAGAGTATAGGTAGTATAATGACAGAGATTTTTTTCTCTCCTGTCAGTGTCATTCTGTTACACTGTGGCCTCACACGGCAATAAAATAAAGTCTAAACATGAGGACCTTTTTGAATAGGCAGTCCCGACAAATGCCTACCTACTTGAGGTTTCCGCTTTCCACGTGGGAAAAGCGGTATTTGCAGAAGGTATGTACCAAGCTCTTCCAGCAGGTGGCGCCAGGACTAGCGCCCTGAGGAGACATCTTGTGCTGGCACTTCCAGCTTCCATTTTCTTCTCTGTTTACCAGCGGGCGTCTTTATTGATAATACTGAGAGGAGTGACTTAACCTGTCTGTCCCTTTCTTCCCTCCTTGCCCAGCTACCCTGCCTTTTAAGCTCCTCTTTTTAGAAATGTATATAAATAATTCTCGCTGAGTGGAAAAATTTCTTCCATTCAATTTCTTTAAGGAAACAGCTTAATTTAACAATTTCATTTCCCATTCATTGTTAATAGAGAATATTTAAGGAACGCTAACGAAAAAGAGAGCTAGTCAGTTCGATGTATGTGTTTTGTTGTTGTTGTTGTTGTTTTAGCACAGATTTATTCAAAAAAGAGGCCATGGATTTCTTCTAAGTATGTCACATCCCTCTTTGAGGCAGGGAGAATCTGCCTCTAAGATAAACAAGCTTTAATCTCAAGGTTTCTCCCAGGAAGAGATTGAATTGTCAGAACTCAAAAAAGCTGCAGCATCTGCCATTTTGCAACTTAGAGACTCTGCCCTCAAGAATATTTTGGGTTTTTGAAAACACATGATTCTCAAACATTCCGTTAAGATTTAAGGATGCGAATGATCTATAAGACAAAATGAAAAGTGATGGCTCCTACCATTCCCAAGCCAGAGGGTGTTGGAAATCATACAATGAGAGCCTAGTAGCCTGTAGGTTTGGCTTCTTGGTGTCCAGGACTCCAGGTCTGGGCTTAGCATGTTGTGAGAGCTCAAAAGAGTACTGATAAGGCATTCTTCTGGATCCCAGTGGCTTTTGTGGAGAAATGCACCTCGTTTTCTTACCTCCTGTTTCCTTTGTATTCATTCAACAAATCCTTATGTAGTATTCATTATGTGCAGGATACTGTGGGAGTACAAAAATAAAGCATCTTCCCTTAATTTGTGTTTATGCATACTTAATCTACACCTTGTAATTTAAGTATTGATGTATGAAGTCTTAGGGATATGTTAAAAAGAAACAATAGCCCCAAAATGGAGTTATTTGTGTGAAGCCCCACCAGGACTTAATAACTAACTGGACTGGGGTTTCAGCTCTCCTAGGAGTGGAATTTTAAACCAATCAGTCTGGAATATCCTGGTTAGCACTAGTGAAGTAATCTGCTTAATAAGATCCCGTGTCTTACCCTAAGGGAAGGTAGCCTTGCCTGAAATAGTTCATTCTTTTAACTACCTTGTCCTGCCCTCTTTCTGCATATGAAAACCTTCAATTTTATACAATTCCTTGAAGCATCTTTCTATTTAGTAGATGGAATGCTGCCTGATTCATGAATTGTTCAATAAAGCCAATTAGATCTTTAAATTTACTTGGTTGAGATTTTGTTCTTTAACAGATTTGGTGGCATAGTAGGAGGTGAAGTGGACCTCTGACAGCATCTGGTGACAATAAGAAACACAGGCATTGTAACAGTGTAAAAGTGCATTTCAATAACATCTTCCTTATTCACATCTCCCCTCTTTATTCCTGCCATGACTACTTTGGAAAATGTGTTGTTATGGTTATTGGTATCAATTCCTCAGTAAGTCAGCCCCAAGGACACAGGGAGAGAGTGATATCTCCAGGTGCCAGCTGCCTAGGAGAAAATAGCTCCCAAGGCTCCCAAGAAGAACAATAAAATAATATTGCTGCTGGAGTATAGATTACAAAACTAACCGCCAACATCTGCTTCTGTAATCTGCTTGCTTGCGTAATCAAAGCCCACCAAAACATAGTTTCAGGCTTTATAAGCTGCCTCCTCCAGAGGCTCGGGGCTGATTCTCTAGTGGGGAGAATCAGTCGCTGGCCAGCTAATAAAGGCATATAATTAATCTCAATTGGTTCCGTGGGTCTTAGATTTGAACACGTCACAACAGCATGGTACCTGCGACCCCTTTTTGAGTTCATTGCCTTTCTCGCCATTACCAAGGGCCATTGATAAGTTTCTCTCATTTCTGAGCTTCACTTTTCATTAAGCTCTTGATCCAGTTGGCTTTACAGGCTGCAATTCCCCATATATTTGGAATCAGTCACAGTCCCATTCTTTGGGTTCTGCTGGTACCCCAAATTCCACATTGGGAATCAGTGGTGGTTACCAACTGGGATTGGAATGGGTCCAACTTAAATACTGGACGGGGTCCAGAATTGGACTAGGTCTGATTTGAACTTGACTGGGTCCAGTGGGAGGTACCGGATGAATAAAATTTTGTTTTAAATAAAGGCTAGTTGCTAATGGAAATCTTGAAAGTTAAAAAAGCCAGAAACATTGGTGGGTACGGGTTGAACATTTAAAGGCTGTTCAAGCATTTGTCATCTCAAGAAGATTCCCATGATAGGATAAGTTGGTATCTCAAGAAGCCTCTTAAGTATTAGTTTAGCTCTGAGAAATCCAAAGGCCTTGCTAATCGAAATAGAATCCTTATAACCTAAAGACTTATATGTGCTATCTTCTGGCACACCTGCTTATTTTAACTATAGTCCTGGAAGCTGCAAATATCTATCAAAATACAAGATTTTACTGAAAATAACCTAGAATTACAATGGCTATTATGGAGAATCTTTCAATTAGACAAGATCATTTATTTAATAAGTGCCCTTGAAAGCAAGTGATCCTGAAAGACTGGAATGATTCCATTTTTCTGAGTGATCCCAAGATGAATTGTACAAAAAGTTCCCCAAAGGCCAGTGGTCAAGAACAATGCCTTACCACCCGGCCAAACCAGCCAAGCCAGCTAATTGGTGGGCCCTTAAGGCACCCCCACCCTTATTTCCTCCTGCACATATTCTGATTACTGCACCCGGCACCTTCTGCACTCGGCCCTACCTTCTGCACTCGGCCCTTTCTGCCCACGGCCCCTTTTTTCGCAGCCCCACTGCACACGAACCCCTTTTGCACGCGGACCCAACAACCTACCACCCAATCCCTTTAAAGGTCAACCTAACCCCCCAATCAGGTAACGCCAAGGCATCTCCCCAAGGCTTGCAGTTTTACCCTTTAAATTAGGTCCCAGCCCCTTGGTCTGGGCTCCTCTCAACCACTGCTGTGTCAGTGAATGAGTGGGGTCCAAACTGAAGTTTGTCAGTAAACTCCCTCTTGCACTTGCATCAGTGTCAGTTTCCTTATTGGCTCGTGGAGTTCCAAACCAGGGCATTACAATCCCAAGTTAAACAAACAGAATCTGATGCCTGATTTAATTAGTAAGCAAGCTTCACAAACACTTCAGGATTTCAAAAGAATTCACTAAAAGACCTGTTACAAAAGGCTAATAAAATCAAAGAATAAAAGATACTTAAAACAGAAGAGTATAAAATTGATGTAACTCCTACTGCTCCCCCCTTTAACCTTTAAGTACTCATTTTAGTAATCCTCTGAATTGCCTTACCACTGAAGAGACAATTAAACAGTTACTTTTCAAATAAGACCACCCAAGACTATACATGATCATCTTCATTAATCTTTCACTCCTTTAAATAAGCAATGACATTAAAAATTTCAAAAAAAATTTTTTTAAGTTAAAAAGAAACGTTCACTCCTTGGTCAAAGGCCAAACTAAGAGCCATAGTTAAAGATTTTTTAAACCCTGGGAGAATTCTCAAAAGTTTTTGTAAATGAATTATTTCCTGAGCTCAGTTGAGAGGGAAATACAATTTCACATTGTTTCTTTCTTTCCAAATCCAGACCAACTGCTTATTAATCTTTTCTCTCCCAAGGATAGCTGTTACCTTCTTTCTTGTCTCACTTTAACTTGGCTTTGTTTTCTGCCTTCCTGGGATTTTGTAGGTTGTTGTTTTTTTCTTTTGACTGCCTTTGGGTAATATTTTTTTGTACCCTGTTTGAGGAAGTCTCTTGGGTCTATGGGGTTGTTTCATACTACCGGAAATGTTTACTGTTTGTCTCAGCTGAAAACTGACAATATATTTGAAAGGATTTAATAACTTTATGATAAAATTTGGCCAAATTGGAATCTGACACTCAAGAATTCTCTTTAAGCTTTTTCCCCTAAATCAAATGTACCCAGAGGGAAAGAAAGCATTCCTACATAGGTGGGTGGGTATGTCAGTCTTTTAACAGACATCATTTAAGTGCCAACCTACTTCTCTGGGTAATCAAATACAGCTGTCCTTGTTTTACAAATCTAGTCTTTACAAGACCAGAGGTATGGCTCCAGAAACAATTAAAAATCCACCAACCCTCATTACCAATCATCATACTTCTCCTAACCATTTCAAAAGGCTTATAAATATTGGCATAGGAAACCAAAGCCCTCTTGAAAGAGTTTGCATTCTTTCTCTGAGCATTTGAGATATAAATGTTTACTCTTATATTTACTTGTATCTAGATCATCTCTTTAAAATACAAACTCCAGGGAGGTAATTCTAATCAGAAGGAGAATGAAATATAATAGACAATTAGTTGCTCTTATTTACATTGTACAAACAAACAAAACAAAACAGACTCATAGATACAGAGAACAAAATGATGATTGCTAGATGAAAGGAAGTTGGGGAGCTGGGTGAAAAAGGTGAAGAGGTTAAGAAGTATAAATTCGTAGTTAGAAAATAATAATCACAGGAATAATGTCATTAGTCATTTGGAAAATGCAAATTCAAACCACAATGAGATACTACTTCACACCTATTAAAAGGGATATAATGATCATTTTAAAAGGAAAATAACATGTTAGCAATGATGTGAAAGAATTGAAACCTCCATGCATTGCTTGTGGGAATGTAAAATGGTTCAGCTGCTGTAGAAAACAGTTTGGTAGTTTATCAAAAAGTTGACCATAGAATTTGCATATGACCCAGTATTTCCTCTCCTTTGTATATACCCAAAAGAATTAAAAACAGCAATTCAAATAAATAATTTTACACAGGTGTGCATAGTGGCATTATTCACAATAGCCAATAAATGGAAACAACTCAAATGTCCATCAATCAATGAATGGATAATCAAATGTGTATACATACAATGAAATAATACTCATCCACAAAAAAGAACAAAGTTTTGACACATGCTACAAGATGGATGAACCATGAAAACATTATGCTAAGGGAAATAAGCCAGACACAAATGGACAGATATTGTAAGATTCTTATTTTAAATATCTAATGAGGAGTCCTGCTCCTGATTAAAAACTTTTGGTGACGTTTCAGGCCTAACTAATTACAAACGTTTTTCTGGGCAGTCCTGGGAGTTGGGCGGGGTGTACTGGTGGATGATTGGGAGGAGGATGGGGTTTTGGGGGGTGGGAGCTGCCTTCCCCACATCAGGCTTGGGGCTCAGATGGTGCACTAAGGTCTCTGAGGGGAGTTGCAGTCAGGGACTCAGGCTCCCTAGCCAGCCATGCTCCTCACCTATTTTCATTCCTAGTCCTGATGGCTTCATTCCTAGGTCTCTTTACCTGAGACCTTAAGCAAGGATCTTCTCCAGGTGCCTCTCTGAGGCCTCCTTTGGGGGATTAGGGAGAGCCTGGAAAGCAATTCCTCATTTTGATTTAGTGCCCAATACTTTAACACTCTGAGCCTTCTTCTCTCCCCTTCCCCCTGATCAGGATTCATAAAACTGCCTTTTGTCAGGTTTCCCTCAACAGTAAGACAATGCCCCAGGCCTGTGATGATCCACCTGACTCTCAACAAGTACACCATTTCACCAGGAAAAATGGAACAGGGAGCATCGGTGTCTTCTCCAATATTAGATTCCTGCTTATATCATCATAGAAAGTGCATAAATATCAACACTTTCAGTTTGAGCTCATTGCTTTAGTCATCTGCTCCAATGCCTGACAGCTCAGCTCTCTCTCTCCTAGCTGAGATGAGCTCCTGACATCTACAATAAGCAAATTCATAGAGATAAAGAATAGTTTAGAGGTTACCAGAGAGTAGTTTAGAGGTTACCAGGGAGTAGGGTAGAAGTAAGTGGAGAGTTATTGCTTATGAGTATAGAATTTCTGTTATCTCTGTTTGGGGAGATGAAAAATTTGGTTTGTAGATAGTGGTCATGGCTGCACAACATTGTGAATGTAATGACACTAATTGTACACTAAAAATGGTTAAAATGACAAATTTTGTGTTATGTACATTTTATCACAATAAAAATGGGAAAATACTATGTACAATGAAATTCACAAATAATAGGTTGCATATTCTGTACTTTAACAAAACCACACATGTACATAACCAACATATATAAAGATATAGAATGTTAACATAACCTAGGAAGTATCCTTATGCTCTTTCCTATTCATTCAGTCTCCATCTACAATTTCCCAGAGGCATCTACTGTTCTGATTTTTTCCAACATAGATTTGTTTTGCCTCTTCTAAAAGTTCATACAAATGGAATCATATACTATGCCTCCTTTGTATAAGGCTTCTTTCACTCAGGAAAAAGTTTTTGAGATTAACATTTTTTGTTGTGGATAATGGTAATTTGTACTTTTTTACTGAGTAGTATACCAATGAATGAATTCACCATAGTTTGACCATTCTCATATTGAGAGCTACTAGGACTATTTCCAATTTGGGGGCTATTATGAATAGAGTGACTCTGAACATTATTGGGAAGTCTTTTTGTGAAGATATCTTTTCATTTCTCTCAGTACATGTCAAAGATTAGAACTCTACCATAGGGTACTTATGTGATTAGTTTTATAAGAAATTCCCAGACCTTTTCCTACATGGTTGTCCCATTTCAAGTTTCCACCAACAATGCATGAGAGGTCCAGTTGCTCCACATCCTCACAAAACTTTAATGCTATCAGTCATTTTAATTTTAGCCATTCTGATGAATGTGTAGTGGTGTGTGGGTGTGAAATATAGATTTAACTTATACTTCCCTGATGACTAACAATGTTGGGTGATTTTTAATGATGTTGAGCATTTTTCCATGTGCTTTTTTAATCTTGTGTATATCTCCTTTGAAGAAATGTCTATTCAGGCCTTTTGCCCATTTTTGAATTGGGTTGTTTTTATTTTGTTGTTATTATTGAGTTGTAGTAATTCTTTACATATTCTGAATATTAATCTCATCAGATATATGATTTACAAATATTTTCTCCCATTCTGAGGGTTGCCTTTTTATTCTCTTGATAATGTTTTTTGATTCACAGTTTTATAACTATGATGAAGTTCAACAAATGTATTTTTTCTTTTCTTACCATGCTTTTGATACTGTGCTTTTTCATACTTAAAAACCACTGCAAAATCCAAGGTCATAAAAATTTGTCCTATATATATTTTCTTCAGATTTTGTGATATTTATTCATCCTTCATGTTTTAAATAATGTTATAAAATTAAAAAAAAAATTTTTTTATCCCACCACTCCCTCCCCTTTGGCAATCATCAGCTTGTTCTCTGTATCTATGAGCCTGTTTCTGTTTTGTTTTGTTTATTCACTTATTTTGTTTTTTTAGATTCCACATATAAGAGATACAGTATTTGTCTTTGACTTATTTCACTAAGCGTAATACCTTCCATGTCCATTTATGTTGTTGCAAATGGCAAGATTTCATTTTTTTATTGATGAATAATACTCCATTTTATATATATATGTATATATTATACATATATAAAATGATATATATGTGAGCTATATATCATGTCTTCTTTATCCATTCATCTATTGATAGACACTTAGGTTGCTTCTATATATTGGCTATTGTAAATAATGCTGCAATGATCATAGAGCTATATATATCTTTTTGAATTAGCATTGTTTTCTTCAGATAAATAACAAAGAGTGGAATTAGTGGATCATATGGCAGTTCTATTTTTTATTTTTTGAGGAATCTTCATACTGATTTCCATAGTGGCTGCACTAATTTACAATCCTACCAATAGTGCATGATGGTTCACTTTTCTTCATCAGCACTTGTTATTTATTGATTTATTGATGACAGCCATTCGGACAAGTGTGAGGTGGTATCTCATTGTGGTTTGATTTGCATTTCTCTGATGGTTAGTGATGTTGAGCATCTTTTCATATGTCTCTTGGCCATCTGTATATCATTTTATTCGAGTCCTCTGACAACTTTTTATGTTGTTGTTATTAAGTTGTATGAGTTCTTTATATATTTTAGTTATTAACTCCTTGTTAGATGTATTGTTTGCTAGTATCTCCTCCCATTCAGTAGGTTGTCTTTTCATTTTGTTGATAGATTCATTCGTTGTGCAAAAACTTTTAATTTTGATGCAGTCCATTTATTTATTATTTTTTGTTTGTTTCACTCGCTTGAGAAGATGTATTCAAAAAAATATTGCTAAGATTGACGTCAAAGAGTTTACTCCAGATGTTTTCTTCTAAGAGTTTTATGATTTGGGGTCTTACATTTAAGTCTTTAATTTATTTTGAGTTTACCTTCATATATGGTGTAAAAGAGTGATCCAGTTTCATTTTTTGTATGTATCTGTCCTGTTTTTTTTTTTTAACATTACTTATTGAAGAAGCTGTCTTTATCTCATTGTATATCCTTGCCTCCTTTGTCGTAGATTAATTGACTATAATAGTGGGGATTTATTTTTCGGCTCTCTATTCTATTTCATTGATCTATCTGTTTCAATGCCAGTACTGTTCTGATTATTATAGTTTTGTAATATAGTTTGCTGTTGAGCAGCATAATATCTTTTTGTTCTTTCTCAAGATTTCTTTGGTTATTCTAGGTCTTTTGTGGTTTCATATAAATTTTAGGATTCATAATTCTAATTTTGAGAAGACTGCCTTTGGTATCTGATAAGGATTGCATTGACTCTATGTATTACTTTAGATACCAAGGACATTTTAACAATATTAATTCTTCCAATCCAAGAGCAAGTTATATTCCATTTATTTATATTTTGTTCAATTTCTTCATTATTGCACAGCCTTCAGAGTACAGGTCTTTCAGCTTTTTGGATCAATGTATTCTTGTATTTTATACTTTTTGATGCAATTATAAATGGGATCGTTTCCTTAATTTTTTTTTCTAATTTTTCATTATTGGTGTATAGAAACACAACAGCTTGTTACTTTAATTCTGTATCCTGCAACTTTACTGAAGTCATTTATTAGTTCTAATATTTTTGGTGGGCTCTTTAGGATTCTCTCTCTATATAATCATGCCATCAGCAAATAATAACAGTTTTACTTCTTCTTTTCCAATGCAAATGCCTTTTATTTCTTTTTGTTGTCTGATTGCTATAGCTAGGACTTCTAATATTATGTTGAATAAAAGTGATGAAAGAGGACATCCTTGTCTTGCTCCTGGTCTTAGAAGAAAGGCGTTCAGCTTTTCACCATTGAGTATTAAGTTAGCTGTGGGTTTGTCGTTTATGGCCCTTATTATATTGAGGCATGTTCCCTCTATATCCACTTTGTTGTGAGTTTTTATCATAAAAGGATGTTGAGTTTTGTCAAATGCTCTTTCTGCATCTATTGAGATGATCATATGGTTTTTATTATTTATTTTGTTAATGTGATATATCACATTGATCAATTTATGTGTGTTGAACTATCCTTGCATTCCTAAAAGGAATCCCACTTGGTTATGGTGTATATTTCTTTTAACTCATTTCTCGTTTGCCCTGAGCATACTCACTTGCGGCAGTTGAAGGTGCAGCATTTACCCAGAGATACCACACAGATTACAGTCCTAACCTTACCCCTGAAGTTTACTATGAAATATCTCGCTTTTATTATTATTTTCACATTGCTCTAGAATATGGATAGTCTTTGGAAACAAATGACATCATTCTATTTATAGCATTCTGTTATTAGTAGTGGTAATTGCCAAAAATGTTAAATACTAAGAAATGTATCATTTCTATGTATGATGTTAACATTGTTCTTGAACAGTTGTTAGCCAAAATTCATTTGATGAATCCAATTTATGTATACATTTTTGTTACATTAGGATTAGAGACAAGTTCTGTTTAGAAATAATTCCTAGAACAGTTTTTATGTTTTATTTTCACATGAAAACCAGTCAGATTTGCTTCAGCCTCAAAAAGCATGTTTATGTAAAATTAAATTAACGCTGACAGCGAGCTGCACATTTTTTTCTAAATGGGAAATGGGTTAATATATTGTTGAGTTCAGTTTGCTCATATTTCGTTAAGAATTTTTACATCTATATTCATCACAGATATT
The DNA here is from genome assembly GCA_003508835.1 of Eonycteris spelaea. NCBI lineage: Eukaryota > Metazoa > Chordata > Mammalia > Chiroptera > Pteropodidae > Eonycteris > Eonycteris spelaea. The sequence continues at coordinate 1,354,351 of PUFA01000285.1, read as the reverse complement.
GGCCTGTAGTTTTCTTTTTTTGTAATGTCTTTGTCTGGTTTGGGTATCAGGATAATGCTGGCTTCATAAAATTAGTTTGAAAGCATTCCTTTCTCTTCAATTTTTGAAATTGTTTAAGAATAGGTATTCATTCTTCTTTGAATGTTTGGTAGAATTCACCTGTGAAGCCATCTGGTCCTGGACTTTTATGTGTTGAGAGTGTTTTGATTACTTCTTCAATTTCTTTATTATTATTATTATTATTATTATTAATTTTTATTATGGTGACATTAGTTAACAAATACTGCTTCAATTTCATTGCTAGTAATTTGTCTCTTTAGATTTTGTATTTCTTCCGGGTTCAGTCTTGGAAGGTTATGTACTTCTAGAAATTTATTCATTTTTTAGATTTTTGAATTTGTTAGCATGTAATTGTTCATAGTATTCTTTAATGATTCTTTGTATTTGTGGTGTCAGTTGTATTTTCTCTTTCATATATTTTATTTATTCAGGCTCTGTCCTTTATAGTTTGATATCAGGTAGTGTGATAGCTCCAACTTTGTTTTTCTTTCTTAAGATTGCCATGGCCATTTGGGTTTTTCTGTGGCTCCATATAAATTTTAGGATTATTTGTTCTAGCTCTCCGAAAAATGCCATTGGTATTTTGATAGAGATTGCATTAAATATATAGACTGCTTTGGGTAGTACGGCCATTTTAACAAAGTTGATTCTTCCTACTTCTGCTTATTTTTTAATTGGAATACTTGTCTTTTGTTAAGTTGTGTGAGTTTTTCATATATTTTGGATATTAACCCCTTATTGGATGTATCATTGGGAAATATCTTCTTCCATTGAGTAGGTTGGCTTTTCGTTTTGTTGATGTTTTCCTTTGCTATGCAAAACCTTTTTATTTTGATAAGTCTCATTTGATTATTTCTTCTTTAGCTTCCCTTGCTCAAGGAGACATAACCAAAAAAAAAAATTCTAAGAGCAATATCACAGAGTTTACTGTTTGTGTTTTCTTCCAAAAGTTTTATGATTTGGGGTCTTACCTTTAAGTCTTTAATCCTTTGTGAGTCTATTCTTGTATATGGTGTAAGAAGGTGGTCCTGTTTGGGTTTTTTTTTTTTTTGCATGTACCTGTCCAGTTTTTCCAACACCACTTATTGAAGAGATCTCTTAACCCCATTGTATTACTTATGTCTCCTTTGTCATAAATTAATTGGTCATATAAGCATAGGTTTATTTCTGGGCTCTCTATTCAGTTCCAATGATCTATGTCTGTTTTTACATCAGTACCATGCTGTTTAATTTCTATAAGCCTCGTAGTGTAGTTTGATATCAGGTAGAGTGATACCACCAACTTTGTTCTTCTCAAGGTAGCTTTGGCTATTCAGTATCTTTTTGGTTCCACATGAAATTTAGGACTATTTGTTGTAGATATGTAAAAGGTACCATAAGTATTTTGATAGAGATTGCATTGAATCTGTAGGTTGCTTTGGGTAATATGGACATTGTAATGATGTTAATTCTTCCTATTTGTATCTTCCTCAGTTTCTTTCTTCAGTGTCTTATAAATTTCCAAGTGCAGTCTTTTACCTCCGTGGTTAAATTTATTCCTATGTATTTTTTTTGGATGCAAGTGTAAATTGATTGTTTGCTTAATTTCTCTTTCTGATAGTTTGTTGTTGGAGTATAAAAATGCAACAGATTTCTGAATATTTAATTTTATTTCCTGCTACTTTACTGAATTCATTCACCAGTTCTGATAGTTTTTGATGGACTCTTTAGGGATCTCTCTATATAGTATTATGTCATGTGAAAATAATGACAATTTTACTTCTTCCTTTCCAACTTGGATGCCTTTTATTTATTTTGTTGTCTGATTATTTTTCCAATACTTTGTTGAATAAAGTGGTGAAAGTGAACATCCTCATCTTGTTCCTGATTTTAAGAAAACCCTTTTACCTTTTCACTTCTGAGTATGATGTTACCTGTGGTTTTGTCATATATGGCCTTTATTATGTTGAGGTATGTTCCCTATATTCCCACTATGTTTAGAATTTTTATCCTAAATGAATGTTAGGCTTTGTCAAATGCTTTTCTCCATCTATTGAGATAATCATATGATTTTGTCCTTCATTTTGTTTATGTGATATGTCATAGTAATTGATTTGCAGATATAGAACCAAACTTGAATCCCAGGAATAAATCCCACTTGATCACAGTGTGTGATCTTGTTCATTTTTGCTGAATTCAGTTTTCTAATATTTTGTTGAGAATTTTTGCATTTATGTGCTTCAGGGATATTGGCCTATAACTTTTCCTTCCTTCCTTCCTTCCTTCCTTCCTTCCTTCCTTCCTTCCTTCCTTCCTTCCTTCCTTTCCTTTTCCTTCCATTTTCTTTCTTTCTTTCTTTCTTTCTTTCTTTCTTTCTTTCTTTCTTTCTTTCTTTCTTTCTTTCTTTCTTTCTTTCTTTCTTTCTTTCTTTCTTTTCTGTAGTGTCTTTGTTTGTTTTGGTATCAGATAATGTTGGCCTCATAAAATGAGCTTGGGAGCCTTTTCTCCTCTTGAATTTTTTGGCATCATTTCAGAAAGGATAGGTTTAATTCTACTTTGAGTGTTTGGCAACATTTACCTGTAAAGTATTCTAGTCCAGAACATTTGTTTGCTGGGAGAATTTCGATTATAGATATGATTTTGTTAGTATTTATCAGTCTGTTACGATTTTCTGTTTCTTCTTGATTCAGTCTAGAAAGATTATATGTTTCTGGGCATTTAATCATTTCTTCCAGGTTGTGCAATTTGTTGACACAATTGATCGTAGTATTTTCTTATAATCTTTTTTATTTCTATGGTGTCAGTTGTCATTTCTCTTACATTTCTGATTTTATTTACTTGGGCCCTCTCTCTTTTTCTCATTGAGTCTACTTAAATATTTACTAATTTTGTTTATCTTTTCAAAGAAACATCTCTTGGTTTCATTGATCTTTTGTATTGATTTTTTAGATTCTATTTCATTTAATTCTCTTCTGATCTTTATTATTTCCTTCTTTCTACTCACATTGTGCTGTTTTTTCTAGTTCCTTTAGGTGTTGGGTTACATAGTGTTCAGGTTTTTTTTTTTTTTTTTAGATTTTTCTTGTTTCTTGCAGTAGACCTGTACTGCTATGACCTACCCTCTTTGAACTTCTTTGACTGTGTTCCATACATTTTGGGATGTTGTGTCTTAACTTTCATTGTCTCAAGGTATCTTTTGATTTCTTCCTTGATCTTTTTGTTAAACCATTCATTGTTTAGTAACATGTTATTTAGCCTCCACATGTTTGGGTGTTTTCAGTTTTCATTCTATAATTGATTTCTAGCATCACACCACTGTAATTGGAGAAAATGCTTGATATGACTCGCATCTTCTTAAATTTATTAAGACTCATTTTTTGGCCTAATATGTGGCCTATCTTGGAAAATGTTCCATGTACACTTGAAAAGAGCGTATATCCTGCTGCTCTGAGGTGAAATGTCCTAAAACCAACAGTCTATCTTGTCTAATGTGTCATTTAAGGCCACTGTTTCCATGTTGATTTTCTCTCTGGACAACATATCCGTTGATGTCAATGAGATATTAAAATCCTCTACTTCTACTTTATTTTATTGATCTCTCTCCTTTTGTGGGGGCTGTGGGTGTCAATATTTGCTTTATAGCTGCTCTGTTGGGTGCATAGATATTTATGAGTTATATGTTTATGAGTTATATCCTTTGTTTGGATCAATTCCTTTATTATTATGAAATGTCCTTCTTTGTCTCTTGTTACAACCTTTGTTTTAAAGCCTATTTTGTTTAATGTAAGTATTGCTACCCACCTTTTATTCCATTTTTATTTGCATAAACGATCTTCTTCCATTTCTTTACTTTCAGTGTGTATGTGTCTTTTGATATGAAGTGGATATCTTATCTTGTAAGCACCATGTGTACGAGTTTTCTTTTTATCTATTCATTCACTCTATATTTTTTGATTGGAGCATTTAGTCCATTTACATTTAAAGTAGTTATTGATAGACACTTTGATGGAATTACTGCCATTTTATAATTTTCTGATTGTTTTTGTAGTTTTTTCCTATTTTTTTTTAAGTTTTCTTACTCTCTTCTTTATGTTGATGGCATTCTACAGGGCTTTTGGATTCCTTTCTTTTTATTTCTTTATATGTTTGTAAATTTTTGATTTGTGGTTACCATTTGCCTCATATATATGAAGTTATGTTTATAGCAGTTTATTTTAAGTCGATGGTTGCTTAAGTTTGAACACATTCTAAAATCACTATAATTTTTCTCTCCCCCTTTCATATACGTTTAGTCATTTTACTCCCTATGTGTGTATATGTGTTTACCTGTATTCCCTAATTTATTGTTATAATTACACATGATCTTCCTTCCTACTTTTGCCTTTTAATCTTTGTACTAGATCAATTTTTGGTTGATCCACTGCTTTTACTAAGTGTTTGCCTTTGTCAATGAGCATTTTCTTCTTTTGTATATTTTCTCATTCATATTTTTAATTTGTTCTTTTCTACTTAAAGTAGTCCCTTTACCATTTTATGTGTTACTGGTTTATTAGTGATAAACTCCTTTAGTGTTTCTTTTCTGTCTCAGAAACACTTTATCTCTCCTTTGATTCTAAATGAGTCTTGTTGGTTAGAGTAATCTTGATTGTAGGTCTTTGCTTTTCATCACAGAATAGTTCATGCCTATTCCTTCTGGCTTGCAAAGCTTCTGTTGGGAAATTTAGCTGATAGTCTTATAAGAGCTCTGTGGACAAAATTAACCACTTTTCTCTTGCTATTTTTAAGATTCTTTCATTGTCTTTAATCTTTGGCATTTTAATTATGATATGCCTTGGCATGGGCCTCTTTGGATTCATCTTTTTTTGGAACTTTGTCCTTTCTAGACTTGTATGTCTATTTCGTTTCACAGGTTAGGGACATTTTCAGTCATTATTTCCGCAAATAGATTTTCAATCCCTTGCACTCTATCTCTCTTCTCTGGTACCACTATGATGTGAGTGTTGGTACGCTCAATTTTGTCCTAAATGCCCCTCAAACTATTCTCATTAAAAAAAAAAATTGTTTTCTTTTTACTGTTCTGATTGAGTGTTTTCTGCTTTTGTCTTCCACATCGCTGATTTAATCCTTTACCTCATCTGATCTGTGATTGTTTCCCTCTAATGTATTCTTCATTTTAGTTAATGAATTTTTATTTCATTATTATGGTTTTATCTCTTTTGGGGGGTTCTCGCTGAGTTCATATACTCCTCCCTTGAGTTCTTTGAGAATCCTTATAACCAGTATTTTGAACTCTGTATCTGGTTGATTGCTTGTCATCATTTTGTTTAGTTCTTTTTCTGGGATTTTGTCCTGCTCTTTCACTTGGGACATATTTCTTTGACTCCTCATTTTGGCTGACATCCTGTGTTTGTTTCTATGTATTAGGCAGATATGTTATGTATCCCAGTCTTGGCAGAGTGACCTTATGTAGTAGGTGGCATATGTGAGGCCCAGTGGCATAGTCTGCCTGTTCACCTGAGCCAGTTGCTTCAGGGGTGTCCCTTGTGCAGTTTGTGTGTGCCCTCCTATTGTAGTTGAGCCTGGATTGCTGTTGGCACATGAGTAGGTGAAATAGTTTCTCATGCTGACTGACTACAAGGCTGGTTATGGCTATAGTGGACAAGCTATTGTGCAGGGACTGATTCCATGGAAAAAGGTTTGCTTTAGTGGGACTCTTGTGCCAGTTAAATGTGCCCTTCAGGTGTGTCACTTGTGGACCTCATTGAGTGGTGCTCTGGTGTGATCTGAAGCTGGCCACTGGGTATGTTGGTTTTGGAGCCTCTTGGAAGGTGCTCTTGTGTGAGCCAAGATCAGCTACTGTTTATTCCCAGCTGTAATCACCTTTTGGGAGCTACAAAGTGATCCGAAGTTGGTTACCACTTGTGCTAGGCTTGGATATGCTCGGTAGAGAATAGCTGCCACTAGTGTCAGGCTTGGGACCCTTTGGTGGGGACCATGATGGGAGCTGAGGCCAACCACTACTTATCTGAACCCCTAGTCCCATTGTCACAATCAATCAAGTACTTATTTCTCAGAATGTCACTTCCTGTTATGTATGTAGGGGAACTCTAGTGGGAGATAGATGGCCATGGAAAGCTACTGAATTTTTTTCCAACCAGATAATGCCAGATATAATGGCCCCACATACCTCAAGCGATGGGTAATGGATTTTAGAACATACTTTTATTGGACAATATTGCCTGGCCAGAGTGGAGGAAATCTCAAATACTCAGTCAGAAACTTAATTCGCTCAGGTCAACAATATATATAATGCCACCTCCAGATGAAGTGTTGGCTGAGAAACAGAAGAAAAAAATCCATTGGCCAGATTCCCAGGACTAGCTAAAGCCTGGCATAACCTAGGCAGGGCCTGAGACCAGACAGCCCCACATGGGCTTTATTGGATTTGTGGAAGCACAGACTATATCCACCTTCCCACCAATTGGGAAGGAAGCTGTAGGATAGGCATGACAAAACCATCCTTTTTCCTCTTACCTCTGAAAATGGGGGAACAGCTTGATCACCTGGTCCCACACCCCTGCAAAAGATGAAAAGAGAACTCCACATAGAGAACTGGAAGAATGATGAGTGGCCCCCAGAATGAATAATCCAATACTATGCGCCTGCCGCTTAGGCAAAAGATGTATCATGGGGATACCATACCCCCATTTACATGTTAAACTGAATTATCTGACTGTAGGCAGTTTTAGAAATCATTACTAATGAAACTGGGAAAGCCCTGACTCTCCTTGCACATCAGTAGATTCAGATGAGAAATGCCATCTACCAAACAGGTTGGCACTGGATTATCTATTGGCGACAGAAGGAGGCATATGTGGGAAATTCAATCTCACTTACTGTTGTATACAGATAGATGACCAGGGCCAGGCAGTTGAAGATCTTATCAAGCAGATAACAAAACTGACACATGTGCTCGTGCATGGATGGAACCCTGATAGCCTCTTGGGAGGTTAGTTCTCTGCCTTCGGGGGTTTTACGACCTTAGTTGGAGTAGTTCTCCTCCTCCTCAGTACCTGCTTCCTTCAGCCTTGCCTATTGCCTCTTGTTGTCTGGTCAATCACCTCCCTTATAGATACTATAGTGGAAAGAAAGACTACAGCAAAGATCTTTGCACAGTGGAATTATCGGTCCCTGACACTGGGAGATCAAGGGGTAGATCATAAGGTTGATGCCCTGTGAAGACTCGAAAAGGGTATCAAAAGAGAAGAATGAAGAAGAAATTTCAGGATTTTCATTAAAAGCTAATCAGTTTTTTCATTCTGCTTCTGTAAATTGTGCTTGCTACGTACAAGAGCTCACTGCAGAGCTCTTTTACACCTTGTCCTACTTGCCTTTTGCTCAACAAATGTAACTGTTTATACTGTTTGTACCCCTAGCAACTCTGACTTTCTGTAACAATTTGTATCTGTCGGCAACCGTGACAACTCCTGGCCATACCAGTCTCCATAACAACTACTGCCGTTTGTAATGGTTTGAATTCAAACTGACCAATTAGCTTGTGTAAAACTTCTGGTATATAAGCAATGTTGTAACTGAGCCCACTGTACAGATCTTCAGAGCACTAGCTCCTCTTGGGTCGTGCATAATAAACCTGAGTTCTCCTTTCTCTCTGAGTTACTACTTGGTGTTGGACTGGTTTGGGATTTTTCCACAACAATGTTACTAAGGAGTTTGCACCTCAGCCTAAAGATGATAAGAAGTGACTTATTAGGAAATTAATTTGATTAAAACAAGAGTACAGAATTTCTACTAAAACATTCTGGCTTGGTTTTGGATTCTATGTGAAATACTGACTCAGATATAAAGCATTATATCCTTCACTTTTTTTGAGGTATAATATATATAATATATGTATTATATATATATATTATAATATATAATATATGCATAGTTGTAATGTACATATAATAAAATGCACTAATCTAGTGTACAGTTTAAAGAGTTTTTACTTATTGACATCTCTATGGCCCCTCCAAAGGATGCAAAGGATGCTGGGAAATGTAGACTTGTTGGGGAAAAAGTGACCTAAAAATCAGGGTACTTTTACACCAATGTTGATTGAGAGTATCAATATTTATTCCTGTTGCTATAATAAAAAAAGGATTTATAGGAAGGAAAGAGTAAGAATTTAGGGAACAGGAACTAATGGATAGCTTCACAGGACAGATGCTAGAAAGTGTCAGCCAATTACTCCCCCCACCTCCTTCTTATTTTTCTTTTTGGATTTAAAGTGTCTCTGGTAAAGGACCTAGAGACAGAGACTAAATGACCTAGATGAAACATATGCCCACCCCTTGATGAAGACCTCTTGATTGACAGCCCTACCAATCTCTGGACTGAGGGACTGGCCAACTAAAGAGTGGGCTGATGCATGTAAGTGTATACAGTGGGTAAAGGAAAGGGGACTACAATTCCTTGGGAGTGGATTCAGAGGTAAAATACTACCCAGGCTGAAACCAAACCACTCACTTGTCTCCTGCAATGCACTTCCAAAAGGTAATTTTAGAGACACTGATACCAGACCAACTGGCTTTCAGGAAGAGCTGCCACTCGTGATGGAAGCAGAATTTGCAACTCTTTTCCTTCAATTTTGAGTGAAAAAGGAGAAAGTGAGTAACTCAACAGGATCAAAATGTGACATGATTCCCCAACAATTACCATGGGGACCTGATCCATTTCACACAGAGCCAGAAACCTAGAGCAAGGAAAGAAAACCAGAATGTAAATTAATTTCAAGCAGCATGAATCATCCTCTTCCCCAGCTAAGAGTCTTGCCACCATCTGTTTGAATTTACTAATACACTAGTTGACATTTAAATCCCATAGCACTTTACGACCTCAAAATAACTCTAAGTATCATCCAGATTCACTTTATAGATAAGTACCTGTTAAAGAACAAAAAATTCAACCAAGTAAATTTAAAGATCTATTGACTTTATCAAACAACTCATGAGTTGGGCAACATCCCATGCAGTAAATAGAAAGGTGCTCTGAAGAGGTTTACAAAATGGAAGGTTTTTATAGGCAGAAAGAGGGTGGGACATTGAATTATTTCAGGCAAGGCTACCTTCCTTTGAGAGATGGCAGGAGGTCCTATAAAGCATGTTATCTCCCTAGAAAATTCCAGACTGATTGGTTTAAGATTCACTCCTGGGAGAGACTGAAACCCCAGTCCAGCTAGATATTAAGTCTTGGTAGGACTTAGCACAAGTGACTTCATTTGGGCCTGTTGTATCTTTTTTACCAGTTATTCCCTCCTTTTGATCAAACCCTCAGGGTTACTGTGAGATACGAACATTAATGCCATTCTCAGCTACTGCTCTGTAGTTCTTGTGGCTTCTGTTGATTCTCTGCGTGATAGTCAAAACTCATGATGTTTTTATTTAATTTCTGTGATACTCATGGTTCATAGCTTCAGGTTCACAACTTTAAGTCAGTCATTCTCTTTATTCCTTTTCTGATGTTCCATTCTTAGGAGATCATTTACTTGGTGGTTATTGACTGTGAACTGGAATTTAAAGCTTTTGAAAGAATACAGCATACCAGTGAGATTATTGTAGTAACTACAAGCAGAATAATTCCTAATGTTTGGGGTGAAATATGGAACTATAATCTTCAAGAACCAAACCAACCAAAGAAAGACCCTGTTGAAGGCGTCACCCTTTTAAGTCAAGTGGCTTTCTCAGTGATCTTATGTAACTGAGTTCCAGCTTTCCCATAAGTATTAAACCAGGTGCAGCAGTTGGTGTTTGTCACAGCACAGACATCTTCTTGCTTAGCTAAAAGATAATCAAAGGTTATCCTATTATCTAGAACAACTTTGGCCAGAGTCAAAAGATTTTTGTTGGTCAGCTATTGCTTTAACAGCAGATTGTTGCAATATTTTCAAGAGCTAAGGAGAGGTTCCTGATTATAGCCTTGTTTAAACTCATTCCTGACAAGAAAAATAGGGAACACCTCATGGTAGGTCCTCCCTAGAACAATAAAGGGCACAGTTAGATAGCCTAAAGGTATTGCTTGATTATACACTACCTATGTAGACATTCATAGGCCCAAGGACAATGATAATCACCATAGACAAGGATAAGTTCTGTTGGGCCAAAATCACTTCCACAAAGGTGGCACTGTTAACAGATTCATTTGTAGATTGTTACACTTACCTATTCAATCCAGGGGTCAGTTAGGTGTCCTAGCCTGAAATAGAAGTTGTTCGAAATCCCAGAGGCTACTTTAGCAATGGCCTGGAGATACAAGTGATGGCATTATCTTTCCAGGCCAATGCCAGAGTAAATGAGAAAAAGAAAAGACAGAAGGATTTAGTGTTTCGCTAAAGTAGGAAGTTTTGATCTGACATTGTGTGTGGAAGCAGTCTACATTGATGTCAGCTACTTCTCTTCCTAGTCAATTTTCTCTCAAGGTCTCCAACTCGTGTGCAGGATCACGTGTCAGATGAAGCCTTCTTCAGCTGTGAGATGTATACCCAAGGTTCACTGTCCACCTGTTTCACACTAGTGTCAGTGGTCATGAAGGTATTGAGGGTATTAAGGACAACCTGATAAAGTTCCTTCCAAAGAGCTTCAAGGGCAGTCTTTGTTCTATGTCACTTGTATGGTCTTAAAGTTATCAGAAACCTGTATTGCCAGTCATTTCCATGAATCTCCTTGAAGATTGAGCAATTTTGCAGGAACAATTTTGTAAAAGCATTTGAGTAAAAAAATGGTTATCTGTAAATGACCAAAGTCTTTCAAAAGTGAACATGGTTAAAGACCGTTCATTACATTTGAGGTAATTATTGACATTTTATTATTCATATTTTTTATTTTTTAATTTTTTTTAAAGAAGTCTTTTAACATTTCCTGTAATAATTTTTTGGTGGTGATGAACTCCTTCAGTTTCTCCTTGCCCCCCCAACTCTATTGAAATATAATAGACAATTACACTGTACAATTCAATTAGTTTCTTTTTTTCAATTATAGTTGGCATACAAAACAATATACCAGTTTCAGTTGCACAGCATAGTGAGCAGAGATCCACATAACTCAGAAAACCCCACTAAATCTAGTATCCCTCTTCCCCTTTACATATTTATTACAACATAATTATCCATCTTCCCCATGCTACACTCTACATCTCCATGTCTATTCTACAACTATCCATTCGTACTTCTTAGTCCCTTTGCCTTTTTTTGCTGTCCCCCACTCTCTCCCATCTAGTAGCCCTCAAATATTCTCTGTATCTATGAGTTTATTTCCATTTTGATGTTGTTATTATTTTGTTCTTTAGATTCCACATGTACATGAAATCATGAGATATTTGTCTTTCTCCGTCCAACCCATTTCATTCAGTGCAATACCTTCTATGTCCAGCAAGGCAATATCTTTTCCATCCCCTTCCTTTTAATCTGTGTGTGTCTTTTCACCTGAAGTGAGTCTCTTGTAGGCAGCACATGTAGGTGTCTTGTTTTCTTTTTTCTTTTTAATTTTTAATTAAGTTTATTGGGGTAACATTGGTTAATATAATTATACAATTTTCAGGTGTGCATTATCATTGACATCTGTATATTCTATTGTGCGTTTACCACCTAAAGTCTAGTTTCCTTCAGCTACCATATATATGACCCCCTCTACCCACTTCACATTCCCCCTAAACCTATTTGATCTTTACCCATCTACCCCATCTCCTCCCTCACTACACTAGTAACCACTAGCGTATAGTCCATGCCCATGAGTCTCTGTTTGTTTGTCCTGCTCATTTGTTGCTTTTAGGTTTATATGCCACATATAAGTGATATCATGTGATTTTTCAGTATTTTCTGCCTGGCTTATTTTGCTTAGCATGATTATCTCAAAGTCCATCCATGTTGTCACAAATGGCGGTATTTCATCTCTTCTTATGACTGAGTAATATTCCATTGTATATATATACCACAGCTTCTTTAGCCAATCATCCATTGTAGGACACTTCGGTTGCTAAGATACCATCTCATGCCTGTTACAATAGCTATAATCAATAGGACAAGTAATAACAAATGTTGGAGAGGGTACAGAGAAAAAGTAACCCTTATACGCTGGTGGTGGGACTGCAAATTGGTACAGCCACTATGTAAAACAGTATGGAGGTTCCTCAAAACACTAAGAATTGATCTACCATATGATCCAGAAATCCCTCTACTGGGTATTTGCACACTGCATAGCAGCATTATTCACAGTGGCCAGGACATGGAACTTTGTTTTCTTATCCATTCAGCCACTCTATCTTTTGGTTGGAGTACTTAATTCTTTTCCATTCGAAGTACTTATTGATAGGAATGTAGTTGTCACCATTCTTTATTCCTGTTTTTGATGCATGTTTTTTCTTCTTAAAGAAATCCCTCCAATATTTCCTATAATACTGGCTTAGTGGTGATAAATTCCTTTAGCTTATTTTTGTCTGAAAAGCTCTTTATCTGTCCTTCAACTCTAAATTATAGCTATACTGAATAAAGTATTCCTGGTTGTAGATCATAGGTTTTCACCACATCAAGTATTTTGTATCAAGCCCTTCTGTCCTGCATAGTTTCTTTTGAGAAATCAGCTGCCAGTTTTATGGGTGCTCTCTTATAGGTAACTAACTGCTTTTCTTTTGCTACTTTTAAGATTCTCTCTTTGTATTTAACCTTTGGCATTTGAATTATGGTGTGCCTTGGTGTGGGCCTCTTTGGGTTCCTCTTTCTTGGGACTCTCCAAGCTTCCTGGGGTTGTATGTCTATTTCCTTTGCCAGGTTAGGAAAGTTTTCTATCATTATTTCTTCAACTAGCTCTTCAAAATCTTGTTTTTCTTCAGGTACCCCTATGACATGGATATTTTTACATTTAATTGTGTCCTATAGGCTCCTTAAATCATTATTTATAGTCTTGGCTTCTTTTCTCTTGCCATTCTGATTGAGTGTCCTTGGCTTCCCCATCCTCTATATTGGTGGTTCGATCTTCTTATTTATGCACTCTGTTTATTCCCTCTAATGTGCTCCACCAGCCCTCACCCTGAAGGCAGACAATTCATTTCCTTCCCATGTGTCCCTGGCACTTTTTGAGTGGCTGTTTTTTTACTGGAATTTAGGATGAGTGTTTGTGAGTTAATGAGTCTGTTCTCAGGCTATTTTAGAGAATGCTTGTATCTACAGCAGACCTCTTTCTCACCCAGATGGAATCCCTACTGGTTTTCACAGCCAGATGTTGTGGAGATTCCTCTTCTGCGCACTGGTGGTTTGAGCTGGGGACCTCCTCAGTTGAGATGTCCCTCCCAATTCTGATGTAGGCTGTGAGCAGATTTTCACATTTTCCCTGCTCTTACTAGTCTTAGTGTGGCTTCTTCTTTACATCCTTAGTTATAAAAGTTCTGTTCAGCTCCTCTTCAGGTGATTTTTGGTGATGGTTGTTCTATAATTTAGTTGTAATTTTGGTGAGGTTATGGGAGGAGGTGAGCATAGGATTTTTCTACACTTTCATCTTATAATTTCTATTGATCTATCCTCAAATTCACTGATTTCACTGTCACCTACATTCTCCTGTTAAGCCCAATTTAGTGAATGTTTTATATTTTGCACGATGTTTCTCAATTGTAAAAATTTTTTCTTGGTCCTTATAGTTACTACTTCTTTACTGAAATTTTCTGTCTTTTTATTCCTTGTGATAATACTTCTCTTTATGTCAAGTGTCAGCAAATGACGGTCTGCAGTCTTAATTTGGCTGATTTTATAAGCTTTTATTGAAAAACAGCCTTTGTTTACATATTGTTCATGACTGCCTTCACAATACAATTGCAGAGTTGAGCAGTTGTGACAGAGATCCTATGAGGACCACAAAGCCAAAAATATTTGCTATCTGAACTTTTACAGAAAAAGTTTGCTGACTTCTGCTTTGCATTATTGAATATAGTTATGATAACTGCTTTAAAATTCTTGTCTGCTATACAACACATGGATCATCTTGAGATTAGTCTCTAAGGATAGTCTTCTCTCTCGAGAATGGGTCACTTCTTCCTTGTTCTTCACAGTGAAATAATTCCTTATGGTAACATATACACTGTGAATATTATGTTATGGAGATTCTAAATTCTTTTACAGTCCTCTGAAAAGTGTTTTTTAAATAATTTTCTTATTTTAGTAACCTGCTCTCTTGGACCCAAACTTTAGATTATGTCTTTTTAGATGGCAGCTCGAGTCTCAGTTCAATTCTTTATTCTCTGCTTTGAGTCTGTCTGTACAAGTACAGTTTAGGGATAAGCCAGAGATAGGGAATCATTTACACAGAGAATTTGGGAATCCTCTTCACCTCCTCTTTTTTCAGAATTCCTCCCTCACTTTCTAACAGCTATGGTTTGCCTGTCTTCTGTCTTCCAAGTTTTCAGATCAGAATGTTTGCAGGTTTTCTACTGGAGTTTTGGCCACTTTATGCCACATGTACTATTGCTGACACTTAGGCCAAAAGTTATAAAAATGGGACATTCATTCAATGTTGGTCCTTTTCCCAGGTGTTCACTGCCCTCCAGAAATTGCCTGCTTTTTTTTTTCACTCCCCAGTATCTGTGGCCTTTGCTTTCATTTTGTTTTGTCTGATTTAGCATTTCTAGTTGTTCTCTGCAGAAAAGTGAGTTCCAGTAGGAGCTTACTCTGACACACCAGAAACAACCTCTTCTAACCTCTTCTAAGTTATAGATGTCTCATAGTTTTTTTTTTCCTTCCTTGTAATTGACTTGTTGAAAAAATTGGCTAGTTTTTCCTATGAAGGTTGCCCCCATTGTATATTTTGCTATTGTATCCCTACGATGTAGTTTTACTCTAAAAAACATCTTAGCATGTTTGCCTCAGTTCTCTCTGTTCTTGAAGAAATAAAGTATTACTGACACTGGTGTTTCTTTTGTGTGGTATTACATTAAAAAGATGTTCCATAATGTATCTCTTCAGACTCCCACTGTTTCAAACAATGCTTTAATGAATTAACCTACATGCTTCCTAGAAATATATAGTTAGTTATAAGGTGGAATTGCTTTGACAAATGATGCATATATTTATATTTTTATAGATATTGGACCCAAATTGCAATGCCCTCCAAGAGTTTATTCCAGTTTACCCTCCCATGGTTCTTGCCTCCCCAAAGATTTTTGCCATGTAATTACTTTTAAAAGTGTGTATATTAGTTTCCTAGGGCTTCCATAACAAATTACCACAAACTGGGTGGTTTAAAACAACAGACAGCTATTCTCTCACAGTTCTAGAGGCTGGAAGTCTGAAATTAGTGTGTCGACAGGGTTAGTTCCTACTGAAGACTAGGGAGAAACTGTCCCATGCACTTTTCCTAGCCTCTGGCAATTGCCAACAACCTTTGGCTTGCAGACATATCACTCCAGCATCTTCACATGGCCTTCTCCCCTATCTATGTGCCTCCATATCTTTGTTTTTACTTCTTCAGTCCCAGCTGGCAGTGTTACTGTAGAGGTGGTTGATTAGACCCATAGTCACACACTTAATCTCTCCAGCAAAAGTTTGTCCAGCCACATCCTTGGTGATCGCTCCAGAGCACTTTCTCAGCTTTTGGATACAACGAAAATTTTCTGAATAAATTGTTGAGTCCTGATTTCTTTTGCTTAAGAAATCAGATGTACAGCTGAAACTTATTGGATTTAGTTAACCAATATCACCATAAAAAATATTTATTTATTTATTTATTTATTTTTAAAAAGATACATTTCCCCTATTCCTACCTTGCTGAAAATTGTATAATAAATGAATTCCAGATTTTATTTTATTTTTTTAAAAGAATTCATTTCTTCATTTATCTCTTTTCTCTTGCATTTTCCTATAAGCAGGAAGGAGAAAACAGGCTGCACCTTCCACATTTTGCTTAGAAATCTCCTCACCTAAATATGCAGGTATATCCCTTGCAAGCTAGACTTTCCACATGACAACAGAACACAATTCATACAAGTTTCTTCCACTTTATAACAAGTATCACTTTTCCTCCAGTGTCAAATAACATGTTCATCATTTCCTCTAAAGCCGTACTCACCAGAAGCACCTTTGATATTCATGTACCAAGCTGCCATGCCAATATTCTGTTCATGATGACATATGTATTCTTTAAGACAACAGAAACTTTCTCTACAGCTCTCCTCACTTCTTTCAGGAGCTCTCAGCAGAATCACTTTTAATATCCATATTTTTATCAACAGTCTCTTTAAGGCAATTTAGCTTTTTTTTTTTCTATCAAGTGTCTCAAAATTCTTTTAGCTTCTACCCATAACCCAATTCCAAAGCCCTTTCCACATTTTTAGGTATTTGTTACAGCAGCACCCAACTTCTGCAGATCTGTGGATGGATAGGAATTTGCCTCAGGATGGAAAATACATAGATACTCATTCATATCTGATTTAGATGATTTAGAAGATGAGATTTGGGTCTTTTTGTGTTGATATTTAGATGAGATTTTTGCAATTAAGAGTTAGTGCTGGAATGAGTTAAGACTTTTGGGGAAGCTGGGATGGGGTAAATATTCTTTGTACATGAGAAGAATATGGATTTGGGGGACCAGAGGGTAGACTATCATGGATAGAATTGCATCCCCCAAATATGTTGAAGTTCCTTTGTTTTAAGCCATCTAGTTTGTAGTAATTTGCTATGGCAGCCCCAGGAAACTACTGTAGTTGTCAACATGAAAAAGTTGTCAGTAGGAGGCCAGGTTCCAGATAGGGTCTAGAAGGTAGGATGGAATGCTGATTGCTTAGGTGAGAACTCTTAAGAGCAGGGCAAAATTCTTAGTTCTGAAAAGCCTTGATCCTGAGATTCCAGAATTATTACCTCCTGGGCTACCTGGCCTCAGCAGTGACCATGGATTAAGGAAATGGAAAGAGATTGAGGCTTACCTCAAGTAAGTATCCACTCCTACTTCTGAAGCGATAGAACTCTCAATTTATAGCTCAGTACATAACCACTCAGAATACAGGTTATAGCCCAGTGTCTCTTATTATGAGATTTTGCCATGTGACTAAGTTCTTGTTAGTGTGATAGAAGCACAGGTAGTATATGTTAATGTCCTTTCCCCCTTTCTTCTTCCCAATGGTTTCAGTTGGAGGTGATAGTCTGCCATCCTGTACCACGAAGACTAGAGAATGGCCAAGGGATGGTAGGACAAAAAAGGAACATGGATTCCTGGCCTTTGGAGTGGCCATTCCAGTCCTAGACTTCTTATACCCACACAATTTTTAAATAAACTTTTATTTTGTTCAAGCTTCTGTTGTTTTATGTTCCTGTTACATGTAGCCCAAACTTATTCTACATTTGTAGAGACCTAGTATTGGGAGATGAAAACAAGGCCAGTGGCAGGGGTGAAAGAGAAAGGGGCAGCTCATCCTGAAATTGGAAGCAGGCAGGGGTGGGATTAGAGCACATGGCTTCTGTTATTGGAAAGGACAGCTGCAGGAGCTAGGAGAGTGGGTAGGCCTTTACTATAGATTTAAAAAATAACACAGGCTAAAGTATGCAAAGTGTGCTAAAGGAGTAAGGGTGGACTAGAGATTGGTAGGATTATACACCTTGCTAGTGACCTCAGATTGTACCCTCAAAGGTCATGTGGTTATGTATTTTCACACTGCAAGTCAGGACCAAATAATGTCAGGAAATGGATTTAAAGACAAATTTTAATGAAAAAGAGGAGAGGTTATCAGAGAGTATTATACCCAGCAAAGTTAAGTGCTATTTTGTGAAGTAGTTATTTCAGTTGCCGTGTGTGTATGTGTGTGCGTGCACTGTGTTGCTAAGATGTGTTCCTTACTGTAGATCTTAGCCAATAATGAAAGCCACTAGTGTACAACTTAACCATATGCCTGATTTCCCCAAAAGTGGCCTGCCCTCATAAAAGAGCAAATAGATTCATACTTGTAAAAATATATGCTCCCACATTTAATCTCAACTCTGTACCTATTGCATGTTGGAGACTGTAATACTGTGGGCCTCAATTTTTTTTATCTGTGTTGTGAGATATCAGATTACTTGCTTCATAACATTCATTGCAATAAAGTGCTTGGCATGTAATTGGCTTGTCTTCCTCTTCCTCCTCCTCATTATTATTATTAATTGCAGTAGTATTAATTATTATTATTATTATTATTATTATTATTATTATTATCATCACCATCATCAACATCATCATCAATTGGACCTAAACCTGGTATGGAAGAAGTACTTTTAATGTTATTATTATCAATTAAACATTAAACTGATAAAAACAACAACAACAGTATTTTCCACACGAGGTTGAATACGCAAAATATACATAAATAAACCATAAATCTATGTTCAGGATGAGAAGGCTTGTATTGCTGTTAATTCAGTTGACTTAATAATGCTACAATCTTTCACATCACTGAGTGCCTTTATCTGAGGACTTAGTGAGCTCGCTGGTCAACCCCTTCATTTTGTAGGAAGCCCAGACAGGTGAAGAGATTTTCCCCCTACCCACAAGTTGGGGACTAACATAATGGAGAACAGATTTGTGTCCTGAGGTCATCCTTGAAACACCCTCTACATGAATCCCTCAGCCCTATCTTTTGACCTGACCAGCCATTTCACATGTCTTTCCAGATACCTGGTATCTGCATGCTTCGGCATATACTGTTGCTGTGCACATGCATAAATGCCTTCCCTCCTACCCTCTCAGCCTGGAGACCAGGCCATGGGCTATTCATGCCCTCAGAACTTATTCCAAGGCTGTGTCCAAAAGCTTTGACTACTCATAGCCTCCTGAATTTATTCTGATTATTTAATTCAGTCGCTTGCAGTCAGCCATTTGTGAGGGAATAGAAAGATGGAATTTATTAGAAGCTGTGTAGGCTCCTTTTTCTCTTGTTTAGAAAGTATTCTCCAGGTTTTTCCAGCAGCTTGCCTTTGGGAAAACCTCACTTGGAATCTCCACCGGCTGGCTGGGCTGGAAAACAGTGTATTATTTTCCTGTTAGTGCTGTAACAAAGTACCACAAACTTATGGCTTAAAACACAAATTTATTCTCTGAGGAATATTTCTGGAGGTCAGAAATCTGAAATTGGTTCCACTGGACTAAAATCAGTGTGTTGGCAGGGCTGGTTTCTTCTGGAAATTCCAGGGGAGAATGTATGTCCTTGCTTTTCAGCTTCTAGTGACTGCCTGCATTCCTCTCTCCTGACCCCTTCTCATCACTACAACCTCTTCCATTGTCACATCTCCTGCTACTACTAACTCACCTTTCTGCATCCCCCATGTAAGGACACTTGTGACTACACTGGGCCTATCCTGATAATCCAAGAGCCTCTCCCACCTCAAGGTGTTAGGTATAAGGTATCTTTGGGGGGTCGTTATTCAGCCCACCACTGGAGGGCTTTGGAGATCCAGGAACCAGGTTAGAATCCTTGCTCTGCTCCTACTACTTCTTCTTTCTGAGCTCCTTCATTGAAAGAGAAACAAATAATAATAACTATGACTTCGTTAAATGAAATTAGGTGAGACAATGTGAGTAAAACACCCAGTCCAGAGTTAGCACACATCAGGCTCTCAACAAATGTCAGGACTCTTTTGTCATCTCCGCATTCAACTTGATGACTTCCCAATGCCCACAGCCCCTTTGCTAGCATAGAAGGCAGCCTGATGATGCCATCAGTACTGGCCTTATCTGGCAGATCCTAAGCACCTTGGCAGGATTCAGCACATAGGAAGATGCTACATTGTTTGCTGAGTCAAAGTTTATTCGTTCATTTGATGTTTGTTGAATGGTTGCTTTTCAACCCTGGTGGCACATTAAAATAATCTGAGGAAATTTTTAAAAAATGTGATGCCTCTGTCTGACCCCAAAATGATAAAAAGGGATTTGAAGGTGTGGTTAAGGACCTTCGGGATCCTCAAGAGCAGCAAGGGCTACATGTTGCCCTCTGTCTCTACCAGAATACACACTCCAGGGTTCCTGCCCTCAAGAGTGGCATCTCTGTGGGAAGGGAAACAGACTGTGGGAGATTTGGTGCCATGAAAGAAATGAAGCAAGATGCCGTTCGGGTTGCCTGCTGGTTGCAGGGAGGCTTCCTAGCAAGGTCAAGGAGAGCCAATGGAGTCTGATTTGAGTGTAGACCTGAGTGGCAGTAAAAATCAGGGGGAGACAGAAGGGTTAGTGCTACTTTTCTGAGGTGGGAGTTAGGCAAGCACGGGTCACTCGGGACTTGGAAGATCATGGCAAGATGTTTGGATTTTATTCCAAGGGCAACAGGAATCTGATGGAGAGATGTAATCCAATTCATACTTATGAAAATTCACTTTGGAGTAAGGGGTCAAGGAATGAGGCAGGGTCACTGGCCATGGAAGACTCAGGACTAGATGATGAATGTGGACAGGGAAGGAAGTTGGTTTTCTTCAGGGGAAGAATGAACAGGATTTGGTAATGAGCAAATAGGAAGAAGGCCCTGAAGGCCTAGGGGAATCTCCTCAGACAGAGAGAAGGCAGGGCAGGGACCCTTAGGAGGAGAGGGTTTCAGGCTTAGGGAATGCACGCAGAAAAGGAACAGTGCTGGAGCCTCTGGGCAGGTCAGCAGGAGAGTCTATTGACACATTTACAAGTACAGTACAGGATTCCCCCTGCTACCCAATAGTAGAGCATACTTATGTAAGCCAAAATGTTATAAAGTGAAGTGTAATTACCATTAATTCATATATGGAAAAGTTTTTGAGCATGCCCAGGCCAAAAACTCAATGCCTGCATAATGAATTTATTTCATTCATCAAGATCTACGCACTTAAATATGTCCAGTTTTATACCAAGCATAACACCCTCATGAGCTCTTTTATGCTTTTCTGATAACTTAAGGCACATCTTGCTAATGGATGCACAAAATAAATGGAAATAAAGCACTGATGCTCACAGACAGTTCAAAGCTTTGGTGCTTGATGCACAGATGCTGAGTGCAGGTCCCAAGGAGGGGCTTGGAGGGGCTCCTTTTGCTGCTTGTGGCATGCCGTTTCTACAGTACATTGGTTAGACATCTATATAGTTCATAAAATGATCCCTCCCCAACTGCTCCCTGCCTCCCCTGACCCTTAACCTAGCCAACATATTAATACTAACTGCATTCTCGATGCCATGCTGCCCATCTTCATGACCATCCATCAGCTACTAACCTGTACTTCTTTAACCCCATTCTCGCAGCCCCCCAAAATCCTCTCCCCTCTGTCCATCACCAAATTGTCCACTATATTTTTAGTCTAATTTTGATTAGTTTGTTCTTTTTATTCCTTAGATTCCACATATAAGTGAAATCATATAGTATTTATCTTTCTCTGTCTGACTTAAATACCTTCCTGTTCCATTAAAGCAATATCTTTTTCCATCCCCTTCTTTTTAGTCTATGTGTGTCTTTTAATCTGAAGTGAATCTCATGTAGGCAACATGTAGGGGTCCTGTTTTCCTATCCATTCATCCACTCTGTCTTTTAGTTGGAGTACTTAATTCTTTTCCATTTGAGGTACTTATTGATAAGAAAGTAGTTGTCACTATTCCTGTTTTTTGATACATGTGTTTTCTTTTTAAAGAAGCCCCTCCAACATTTCCTGTAATACTGGCTTGGTGGTGATAAATTCCTTTAGCTTACTTTTGTCTGGGAAGCTCCTTATCCGTCCTACAAGCCTAAATGATAGCTTTGCTGGATAAAGTATTCTTGATCGTAGACCTTGGTCTTCATCACGTCGAATATTTTGTGTCAAGTCCTTCTGTCTGCTTAGTTTTTTTTGAAAATCAGCTGCCAGTCTTATGGGTGTTCCCTTGTAGGTAACTATCTGCTTTTCTCTTGCTGCTTTTAATATTCTTTCTTTGTATTTAAACTTTGGCATTTTAATTATGATGTGTCTTGATGTGGGCCTCTTTGGATCCCTGGTTTTGGGGATTCTCTGAGCTTCCTGGGGTCTTATTTCCATTTCCTTCATGATGTTAGGAAAGTTTTCCATCATATTTCATCAAACAGCTGTTCAACATCTTGTTTTCCTTCAGGTACACCAATCAGATGGATATTTTGACCCTTAATAGTGTCCTATATGCTCCTTAAACTATTTTTATGGTCTTGGCATCTTCTTCTTTGCCATTCTGATTGAGTGTCCTTGGCTTTCCTGTCCTCTAAACAGGTCATTTGATATTTTTATTTATTCACTTTGTTTATTCTTGTTAAGTCCATTTAATAAACTTTCATCTTAGATAATGTGTTCTCCGTTTCAGACTTGTTCCTTTTATAATTTCCATTTCCATTTTAATGTTTTTATCTCTTTGTTGAAGTTCTCACTGAATATATCTATGCTTCCCAAAAGTTCATTGAGCATCTTTATAACCAGTGTTTTGAATTTTGCATCTGTTAGTTTACTTGACTCCACTATATTTGGATCTCTGTTCTGTTCTCTCATATGGTTTTTGCTTCTTTGTCTTCCCGTTTTGGCTGCCTTTCTAGGTCTGTTTCTATGTATTATGCAAAGCACCTAAGTCTCCCAGTCTTGTTAGTGTGGATTTGTAAAGTAGGTGTCCAGTGGCATAGTCCTGAGAGGGGTTCAGCTGCAGGCCAAATTTAGCCCAAGCCTCTGCCCCTCTGGGGCCAGCTGCTAAGATTCAGCAAGCAATCCACAGATAATAGTTGCCTCAAAAAGCCACATCAGAAACCGAGGCCAGCTGCCTCTCGTGTGAGTGTAGGCGCTACTCAGCAAGGAGCACCTGACTCGCTGAGGATGTACCTGGATGTGGTTTGGTGGGGCCATGAGTTGGGGTAGATGGGGTTTCAGGGAACCCTCTGGGCAGAGCAACCTCTGTTATCCAATTTGATGACGTCAGGGCTATGGCAGTACTGGGACAGGGCACTGGGATGGGGGTGGGGTGGGGAGAACTCAACAGGGAACAATGGATAATGCAGGCACTTCTGCATAGAGCAAATCTCCACTCAGCCCTCACTCCAACAATATCTCTCTGTAAGTCCCTGGTGCCCCCTGTGTGCAGCCAAACCCACGTGCCCATTACCATAAGAATCCGCTCGCTGACGTGGCCCCTTTAAGAGGTGTCTGCCACTGCTGCTCCCGCTGCCTCGTCTCACTCAGCCACTGCTGCTCCCGCTGCCGCCTCCATCTCACTCAGCCACTCAAGACTGGGCAGCCTTGTGTCCTTGCCCCATCCTACCTTCTGCTGTTGCAGGGTGATTTCTTGGATGTCTCTCTAATTGTATGTCTTGTTCATCTAGATCCCAGGCGACTTTTCCTTGCTGCTTGCTCCTTGTTTCCATTACAACTTTGATTTGGTCACCAGAGGAATGAACAGAGCCTCTATTGTCTACACCATTTTTTTCCTCCTCCACAATCTAAATTTTTGTACCATGGTCAATGTTCTGAGTTGTAGGTTCAAGGAAGTCTTCCAGAGGAGGTAATGTTTCATCAAGGAGAGACTTAAAATGCTCTGAGGTTCTTTGATGGAAGAATCTCATCATCACATTGGGGAAGCCATTTTTGGAAAATCCCATCTGGATCACTTATTTCTGGGCTTCATCTGAGATTTCCTGAAGGGATATTGCAAAGATTAGGACAAGATGCCTACATTTTTAACAAGCTCCTATCGCCATTTTACTGCACCTTGTTCTGATTCCCATGCCTTGGGACCCTTCTTTCCTCAAAGCAATAGTCCCAGAACCAGCAATGCCAGCTCCCCTGGAACTTGTTAGAAATGCCAGTTATTGGAAAACTTTTAAGTATGTTTGGAATGACTTGGGTATGTGAATCCACTCCCTCCGCTCCTCCAATTACACATATATTAGGTTTTCGAAGTTCTCCCTCAGCTTATTGACACTCTTTATTTTGTATGTCTTTTTATAGCTTCCATATTTCTACTTAAAATTATCAATTTTTCCTCTAGCTTTTTGAACAGTGCGTGGAATATGTTTATAATAGTTCTTTTAATCTGTCTTTTCAATCTGTCATATGTGTCTTATTTGGGGTTTGTTTCCATTACTGATCTTTTCCTTCATTATGGGTTGTGTTTTCCTATTTCTTCACATACTTGGCAGTTTTTGATTGCATGCCAAAACTTGTGAATTTGACCTTGTTTGGTCCTTTTCCTTTTCTTTTCTTTCTCTTTTTCTTTCTTATCTTTCTATTCCTTAAATATTTTTTTGCCTTTCTCTCAGATTGTGGTTAATTTACTGGAAGCAGTTTGATCTTTTCAAACTTTTATACTCTGAAAGAAATGACCAGAACAGCATTATTCTAGGGCTGCTTTGTGCCCATGAAGGATGACACTCTTCTGGGTACTCTCCCTTATGTCCCATGTATTGCAAGGTTTCTTTACTCTGGCTGTTGGGAATGTAAATTATTTTCGATCTTATGCAAAATCCCAGAATTACTTTACCAGGTCCTTTCTGGCAATTATTTCCCCTGCCTCATTTACTGACATGCCTACACTGACCAGTAAGCTGAAGACTTGAGGCAACAACCTGCAAATTTCTGGAATGCTAGCTGCAGCTCTCTTCTGCTGGTGGTCTGTCCTCTGAATTCTAGCCATCTTTACATCTCTACATCCCTAACTTATGGGTTATTGTTCTTTTATGGGCACATTGGCCAACCTTCCCAGTTTTCTCAGGACTGAGGGGATTCCTAGGACGCTTTCAGTGCTAAAACTGGGAAAGTCCCAGGTACCCTACTCTGGGTTTCCCTTTCTTGTGCATTGCATTTGTCTTATTTCTATCAGGGATCACCATTCTGCATTTCCTGTTTTCCAGTGTTTGAAAACCACTGTTTCTTAAATTTTTCCTTTTTTGTTGTTGTTTTTACAGGAGGCAAAATTGTCTTTGAATCACCAAAATGGGTGGAATGGAAGTCCTCTTTTCTAGTAACATTTAAGGGAATTATTTTGGTTTTTTATTGTTGTTTGTTCCCTCTGATTTTTACCTCTTTTCTCTCCTGCCTTATTTTGAATTATATGAGTATTTTTTTTTCTATTTTAATTTATCCATTGACTTCTTAGCTATGTGCCACTTTGTATTCTTTTTTAGTGTCTGTTCTAGGGATTACAATATCAATCCTTATCTTTTATAACACTACTGAAATTAATATTGTATCACCTCACATAAAATATGGAAATCTTATAACTTTATAAGTGTATTGACCCTCCTTCCTTTCCTTTTCATAATAGTTGTCAATAATATTATATATCTCTATATTATAACCCTTTGTCTTAGTCTGTTTGGATTGCTATAACAAAATATTATAGATTGGGTGGCTTAAAACAACTGTGGAGGCTGGGAAGTCCAAGATCAAGGTAGCAGCAAATTCAGTGTCTGGTGAAAGCCCACTTCATGATTCATAGGCAGCCTTCTCACTATGTCCTCACATGGCAGAATTGGAGAGGGAGCTCTCTGGGGTCCTTTTACAAGGGCACTTATCCAACTTATGACCTAATCACTTCCTAGAGGCCTCACTTCAAAATTCCATAACACTTAGGATTAGGTTTTAACATATGAATTTGGGAGGGAGACACAAATGTTAAGTTTGTAGTATCTCTCAAGACAATGTTATAATTTTTGGTTTAAATAAATTAAGAGAAAAAATAAACTTTCATGTTTATCCAGAAAATTGCCATCTGATGCTCTTCATTTCTTTCTGAATATCCAAGTTTTCATCTGGTACCTTTTCCCTTTGACCCATAGAACTTCCACATCATTTCTTTTCTTTTCTTTTTTTTTTTTAAGTTTAGTTGGTATATAATATATTAGTTTCAGATGTACAATATCGTGATTTCACATTTTTATACCATATAATGTGATCACCACACTAAGTCTGGTTATTATCTCTCTTCATGCAAACTTGTCACAATCTTATTGACTATATTCCCTTTCATTTTTCCAACCATCCCTGCAACACTTTCCCCTCTGGCAACCCTCAGTTTGATGTATAGGCATTAATTCTTCTTCAAATGTTTAGTAGAATTTACCTGTGAAATTGCCTGGTCCTGGGCTTTTGCTAGTTGGGAATTTTTTGCTTACTGCTTTGATTTCATTACTAGTAATCAGTCTGTTCAGATTCTGTTTCTTCCTAGTTCAGTCTTGGAAGGTTGTATGCATATTTTAGGTATTTATCTATTTCTTCTAGATCATAGAATTTGTTGGCATATAATTGTTCATAGTATTCTTATTGATCTTCTGTTCTATTTCTTCTTTGATCCACTATTGTTTAGTAATGCAGTTTGAGCTCCATATATTTGTTTTTTTCTTGTAGTTGATTTCTAGTTTCATGCCATTGTGATGAGAAAATATACTTGATATAATTTCAATCATATTGACTTAATTGAAGCTTGTTTTGTGGTCTAACATACTGAAAAATATTACATATGCACTTGAGAAAAATGTATAATTTTCAGTGTTGAGATGATGTGTTCTAAAAATATCTATTAAGTAATCTGGTCTAATGTGGCTTTTAAGGCCATTATTTCCTTATTAATTTTCTATCCATATGATCTATCCATTGAGATAGAGAAGTATTAAGGTGCCCAACTATTGTTGTATTACTGTTAATTTCTGCTGTTTTGTCCATTAATATCTGCTTTATGTACTTAGGGGCTCCTAAGTTGGGTGCATAGATACTCTTCTTGAATTAATCCCTTTATCAATATTTAATGTCCTTATTTGTCTCTTTTTACAATTTTTGTCTTAATATCTATTTTATCTGATATGAGTGTTGCTACTCCAGCTTTCTTTTTCATTTCTATTTGCATGGAGTATCTCTTTGCATCCCTTCACTTTCAGTCTGTGTATGTCCTTCAATCTAAAATGAGTCTCTTGTAGGCAGCATATAGATGGGTCTAATTTTTCTTTTATCCATTCTGCCGCCATACATCTTTTGATTGGAGCATTTGATCTATTTACACTTGAAGTAATTGTTGATAGGTATCTGTTTATTGCCATGAGCTCATTGTTTTATGGCTGTTTTTGCTGTTCTCTGTTCCTTTCTTCTTCGCTTGACCTCTCTTTCCTTTGGATTTCCTGGTTTTCTTTAGTGTTTTTATTGGTTTCTTTCTCTTTATTTTTTGCATATTTGTTTTTTGGTTTGTGATTACCACAAGGTCCAAATATATCCATCTAAATCTACAGCAGTCTATTGTAAGCTGATTGGCATTAAGTTCAAACATATTTTAAAAGCACTACATTTTTACTCCCTCCTTCACTCATTATGTTTTTCCCTGTCTGGGAGACTCTTTATCTTTCCTTCAATTCTGAATGATAACCTTGCGAGAAATAGTATTCTATGTTTTAGGTTCCTTTCTTTCAGTGCTTTAAATATTTCCTGTCACTTCCTTTTGGCCTCTAAAGTTGCTTTTGAGAAATCAGTTGACAGCTTTATGCTGTTTCCCTTGCATGTGATTTGTAGCTTTCCTGTTACTGCCTTAAATATTGTCCCTTTATCCTTAACTTTTGTCATTTTAATTACAATGTCGTGGTGTGGGCCTCTTTGGGTTCTTCTTTTTGGAACTCTGTGTTTCTTGGACCTGGGGGTCTGTTTCCTTCCCTAGATTAATTAGTTATTATTTCAGCCATTATTTCTTTAAATATATTTTCTGCCCCTTTCTCTCTCTCTATTCCTTCTGGAATCCTTATAAAGCAAATATTAGAGTGCCTGATGCTATTCCAAAGGTCCTTATTCTATCTTCATTTTTTAAAAGTTTTTTTTTTTATTTTACTGTTCTGATTGGGTGATTTCCACTATTTTGTCTTCAAGGTTACTAATCTGTTCTTCTGTACTAATTAGTCTGTTGTCAATTCCTTCAAATGCACTCTTCATTTCAGTTATTGTATTCTTCATCTCTAATTGGTTCCTTATTACATTTTCCAACTCTTTGTTGAAGTGCTCTCTTAGTTCCTCTATTCTGTTCTCAAGTTTGTTGAACACCCTTATGAATATATATATATATATACCTTGCTTTCACAGTCTGTATTAGTACTGAAAATCAAGATCAAGTGAGTTTTTGCCCTTAGAAATATTACTTTCAATTATTTATCAGGCAAATTACTTACCTACATTTCATTAGTTTTTCTCAGATTTTTTTTCTTGTTTTATCATTTGAGGCATCTCTTCTGTCTTCATATTTTGTTTGACTTTCTGTGTTTGTTTCTATGAGTTAGATGAAATACCTATCTCTCCCAATCTTGAAACGATGGCTTCTGTGTGCCAGATAGTTTGGGCAGGCCAGTTGTAATGAGGGAAGGTGCTGCAGTACTTGGTGTGCAGCATGGTCAGAAAGAGTGGATTCTGGTGCAGAAGTCTGGTGTATGCATGCTTCTTGCCCTTCAGATTCAAGTGAGGCTGCCTGGTGAGGGTGTGACTACCTCGTGTGTGCATGCTCTGCACACCCTGTTGTTTTAATTGTCTGTCGTGTAATTTCTGATCAAGAAAATACAACTATACTAAAGAATACTATCAGTGAAACTTGCCTAAAGTCTAGTTGAACAGAAGTTCTACAACTAAGGACAAACAGAAGGGGCAATCTCAAGACTGGTAGGAGGGGCAGAGACACATAATGGACTGGTCTCACACTGTGTAAGACTGTTGAAAACCAAGACAGATATCTCTGCTGTGGAGGTCTCCCTGGAGGAGCAAGAAGTCCCAGTCCCAATCTAAGCTCCCCAGCCCAGGGGTCCTGTCCTGAGAAGAGAAGTCCTCACAAAAGCTGAATGCAAAAATCAGTGGACATTGTGGGTGAGTGAGAAGGAAGGCTGCAGGGGTCCCAGATGTTCCTCTTAAAGGGCTGGCTCATGGACTTACCCATTGACAAACTCACTCCTTCTGAGCTCCAGCACTGGGGAAGCAGCTCAAAAGTCACCAGGGACATATAGGGAGGAACTGAATTGTCTGGCTTCAGGGCAAGGGCTGGAGGGGCAGCTTTCTCCCAGATATACATGTGGTGGAGGTCACTGTTCCTTTGCTGAGCCCTCCTCCCATCCAGCCTACAGACACAGGTGGCTGCCATGTCTGAATCTCCATTAACCTGAGTAACACTGGTCACCCCACCCTGGTGATTTCCCGAGTCCCTGCCCCACCCAACTTGTGCGACCCACCCAAGCCCTTTCCAGTGGCTTTTCCATACAAAAGGTCTTTCTTGGATCATACTGTAGACTTTCCTAAAATCTCTCAAAGGTCCACAAACCCCAAACAAGCAACATCTGACCTAGGTGTGCCATATACCTGTTACTGAGCATCCCCAGCCTGGCACTAGTGGCAGCCAGCCTTGGTTCATGACTTGGACTCTTGAACTTGACCTCCAAGTTCAGTTTAGGTAGAGGTCATTGTAGATTGTTTGGTGGCTCATGCCAGGTGGAGGAGAGCAGGGCACAGGTTATGGCTGAACTTGGCCTGTGGTGAGGCACCCCCCGCCCCCAGGAGGCCATGGGGATGGCATGCACTTTGGTTGGTGTAAGATGATCCAGAGCACTACCTGGGGCCCTAGTCAAGGATGACACATCCAAGGGGCAGAATGGGCAGACACCAGAGCACTTTTAAAGCAAATCCTGCTCTGTAGGGTCAGCCTCTGCACAACAGCTCCTCTACTGTAGTCATAGCTAGTCCTCACAGCCAATCAGCCTAAGGGTCAGTCCCTCCTGTTGACAGGCACGTGGCGACCAAGGTTCAACTACAACAGGAGGGCACACATAATCCATACAAGGGACACTTGGATGACATGGATCAGGTAACAAGGGAGTCTGTGCCACGGAAACCCACAGGACACCTACTACATAAAGCCACTCTGCTAAGATTGGGAAACGTAACAGCCCTACCTAATACATAGAAACAAACATAAGGATGCAGCCAAAATTAAGAGACATAGAAATACATTACAAATAAAGGAATAGAACAAAATTCCAGAAAAAAGAAGTAAACTAAATGGAGACAAGCAATCTATCAGATACAGAATTGATATCCCTGGTTATTTGAACTCTGGATGCTCAATGAACTTAGGAAAAGAGTAGATAAACTCAGTGAGAACTTTAATAAAGATATAGAAAATATAAAAATGGAGGTAGATAACATTAAAAGGGACCAGCCAGAAATGAAGATTATGATAACTGAAATGAAGAGTACCTGAGGAGAAATCAACAATAGATTAGATGAAACAGAGGATTGAATCAGTGATTTAGAAGATACGGTAGCAGAAAACACCCAATCAGAACAGCAACAAGAGAATAGGATCCAAAAACAATGAGGATAGTTTAAGGGGCCTCTGGGGCAATATCAAGCTCACCAACATTTGCATCATAGAGTTCCCAAAAGGAGAAAAGAGTTAAAAAATGAAAAAATATTGATAGAAAACTTCCCTAATCCATTGAAGGAAATAAGACATACAAGTCCAGGAAGCACAGAGAATCCCAAATAAGATGAACCCAAAGAGACTCTCATGAAGATACATCATAATTAAAATGCCAAAGGTTAAAGACAAAGAGAGAATCCTAAAAGCAGCAAGAGAAAAACAATGAGTTAACTATAAGGGAGCTCTCCTAAGACTGTCAGCTGATTTCTCAACAGAAAATGCAGGACAAAAGAGATTGTCATGAAATATTCAAAGTAATGAGAAGCATACAGTAAGTCTATCATTTAGAATGAAAGGACAGATAAAGAGCTTCCCAGACAATAAAAAGCTAAATGAGTTCATCGCCACCAAACCAATGTAACAGGAAACATTAGAGATTATTATTGAAGGAGGAGGAGGATAAATATGAATAACAAAATGGCAATAACTACATATCTATCAACAATTAGTTTCTAAGTAAATGGATTAAATGCTCTAACCAAAAGATATAGGGTAGATAAGTGGATAAGAAAACAAAACCATTAGATATACTGCCTATAAGAGACTCACTTCAGGTCAAAAGACACACACATACTGAAAGTAAAGAGATGGAAAAAGTTTTATAAAAATGGAAACAAACAAACAAAAAAGCTGAGGTAACAATACTTATACCAGACAAAATAGACTTTAAACAAGGATATAATAACAAGAGACAAAGAAAGACCCAGTAATCCCACTTTTAGGTATTTATCCAAAGAAACGCAAAACACTACTTTGAACGGAAATATGAACCTATATGTTCATTGTAGCATTACTTACAATAGTCAAAATATGCAGGCAACTCGGCTGTCAACCAATGACTGAATGGTTAACGAAGGGATTGTGTGTGTGTGGGTGTGTGTGTGTGTACTCAGCCATAAAAAAAGAATGAAATCTTGCCATCTGCAACAACAAGAATGGATTTAGAGGATATTGTGCTGAGTGGAGTAAGTCAGACAGAGAAAGACAAATGCCATATAATTTCACTTCCATGTGCACTCTAAAGAACAAAATAAATGAATAAACATGACAGAAGCAAACTCATTGATACGGAGAACATTTTGGTGGTGCCAAATGGGAGAGGTTTGGGGGTGGTTAAAAAAGGAGAATGTATTAAGAAACACAAATGGGTGCTTCTTGGTGCCCACACCAAGTTCTGGTGAGGAAGTGGAGAAACTGCAATCTTCATGCATTGCAGATAGAAATGTAAAATGAAGAAGTCACTTTGGAAAACAGTTTGACAGTCTTATAAACATACATTTACCATATGACCAGCAATCACACCCTTATTTATCCCAAAGAAATGATGACTTATATTTACCTAAAACTTTATACACAGATATTTACTCAGGTTTATTCATAATTGCTCCATACATACTGCAAACAGACAAAAAAAATTGTCTGTTGACTGAGCTGGTCTGTTGAGGGCTGCTCTGTGTGCATGCATGGCAAGGTCCTACTACCTCTATACTGTTTGGGGCAGCCCTGCATGTGTGTACACTCACACTTTGCTAGTTCCACACCCTCTCCAGGCCCAGCACTTGGGTGCAAATCAGCACCCCACTTACTCCACTGGGGGCAGCCTTGCATGTGGGTACCTCAATGCTTTGTTAGCTCTGTGCTCTTTCCAGCCAGGAGAGCCCCAGCATACATGCACAGCACCCTGCCATACCTGCTGGATCAATCTCCAGGTGGAGGGGTCCTCCTGCTCTTGCTTGATCTAGTTTGGGGAGGTATGGCTAGAGATATGCTACAACAGCCCTCCAGGTCAGCTAGAGAATCTGGATAGAGCTCCTGCCTGGTATCCAACTGCATGGGAGATGAAAACAATGGTGCTCACCGGTTCCTCTGGTCCTGGGCAATTTCCTCAGCTTCCAGAGAGCTCCCAAGTTTCCCCAACCTTCTCTACGCGATCTCTCTCTTGTTTATGCAGAAGCTGTTCAATTGTCTTTGCCTTTTCTCTCAGGTGGAATTGCTCTAAATATAGGTGTACATTCAACATATTCTTGAGAAGGGGCAAGCTCAGTGTCTTGTTATGCTGCCATCTTGGACTTGTCTTCCTTTATCATTTCTTGTAGTACAGATTTGCTGGAGAAAAATTATCTTAGATTTCTTTCGTATAAAATCTATTTAGCTTGTATTACTGATGGATATTTCATGTTTTTACACTTCCAAGATACTGTTCTATGTCTTTTGACTTCCATGGTTTATGATATAAATTTACATATAGAATTCTCTGTATATAATGTCTTGCTTTTCTCTAGATGCTATCAAGATTTGCTCTGTCCCACAGTAGGGCAGAGGTGTAATGGCCCCCATAATGATAAGGTATCTTTCTTCAGACCGAAAGACAAAGCAGGCAATTTCATAGAATATAACAGAATTTATTATAGAGTAATTTACTTGCAGGATTGGACTAGAGTGGACAGACAGCCCAGCAGTTTTGCACAAATTATTTTCCACTACCAGATCTCTGTTACAGTACATTTTTAATAGTATAACTCAGGCACTAATGATTTCAAGACAATAGAGAAAAGGATGCTGTAGTGCCAAGGGTCATATCTCTTGGTGGTCTTGTGGTAGATGATTGCTTATGACTGATACTATTCTCAATTTAATATTTATCTAGGTTGCCATGCCATTCTGGCTATTGCTAGCAAAAATATTTATGGCTACATTTTAAGGAATACAGATAGTCATCAACTAGAAAGCTTTTATATGCTTGCTAGGAATGGTGAAGTTGATCAAAGGTCATAGCATGAAACAAAACTGAAATGAAATCTGGGACACAGATGGAGTTGTTTTTTTTTCACATCTATGTCTATACATGCTCTTTATTATTTGTTTTTAGTAATTAAACTATGCTGTGTGTAGTCATGTTTTCTTCACATTTATTCTACTTGGGATTGAACAGAATTTTTGAATCTGTACAGTTACATCTTTCACCAAACTTTAGAACATATCTGCCATTATTTCTTCAACTATGGTTTTCATTTTCTAATTCTCTTACCTTTCCTTCTGACACTTAAATTATATATATATATGTCAGGACTTCTGATGTTGTCCTACAACTTTGCTCATTTTTTTTTCAAAATATTTTCTCTATTCTGCCAATTGGATAACTTCAGTTGATCTATAAATTTACTGACTTTTGTGTCAGTTTTATTCCGCTCTTAAGCTCACTTGGTGACTTTTTTATTGCAGACACTGTATATCTCAATTCTAGGAACTTCTATCAGAGTTTCAGCCTCTGGTCTGAGCTCCTCCAAGTACAGCCTGTCCGATAAGCCATGAAAAACAAAAAGGTTACTACTTTGGGACAGATCCCTTCTTCCAAGTGTCTACTCCCTCCCAAATCTGCCTGTTTTGTTTCAGTCTCCAAGGCCTCCAGGGATTTGTTTTTATATTGTCTGGAGTTCATGACTGTTATCTGAGAGAGGATTGGTCTAGAATATCACTTGGCTATCGTGGAAAGATAGTTTCATCAGTGTTAAATTTTTTTTTTTTTTGAAACGAAAAAAGTAACATTAAGTATAGAGAGTACATTTTAGGCCACATTAGTGCCAGGGATGATGGCAAATGTCTTTTTGAGACAGATCCCTCAGTATGTCACTTATTTTTAAAAACTGGGAAACTCTTGCCCATCCTTCTGTACTAAGGTAAGACATAGAAAACATTTCTGAATCCTCTTCCCTGTGGCCGCCTGGGTGAGATTAGGGTTAAAAGTGTCTTGGAGTGTTTTAATATTACCTGGACTTTATTTTATCATCGCATTTTCATATAACTATAGTTGCCTGTTAATATTGCTGTTTATCCTGCTAGATTGTGAGATTCTTACAGTGGGATGTTGTCTTAATCATCTCAATGATTACCAGATTAATAATTGCTGATGTTTTATGAGTCTTTAATAAATGATAGCCAAATGCTAAGAGCTTTGTTCTTATCTCATTTATTCCTTTCTACAGCCCTGTAATGTAAGCACGAAACTGATATTATCACAATCAGTAAATAGACTGAGAATATTAAAGAATCTCCTCAAGGTTACACAGACAGTGGTGGAGCCAGGACTCTAATTTAGCAGTCTAACTTGCTTTCTAGATAGATGAATAAATAGAATTTTTGGACCCCTGACTGGTTTCTAGATGTTGCAGAATGGTGCAAATGTGTGAACTTGAGCAAATCTCCTTCCTCTGGGCCTTAGTTTCTTTATGCTCCCCTGTATCGTGACATTTTCTCATTTTTCTTTAAGTTTTCAAGTAAAAAAAAAGATTTTCAAGTAAAAGATAACATGATTCTCATTACAAAAAATTCAAACATAGATTACATTATCCCTTACCAGAAGTTAACTATTTGTTTTTTCTAGTTCTTTAGCATATACCCACATATAGTATTATTTTTTCCTAAATGTCAGAATACTGTCTGTATTTTTCTGCAATTTGTCTTATTCATGTCTTATCAACTTTCCATGTTAATACTTATAGATCTATTTTATTTTTTAAAAAACAACTTCATAGTAGTTGCTAGAATGACTATTCCATAGTTTATTCAACCATTTTTTTATTAATGGTCATTTAAGGTATTCTCAGCTCCCCCCCCCAAAAAAATAATACTATATTAAATAGCTTTGTCCATGCCTCTTTTAGAAGTTGCTTCTGAAGAATATATTGTTTTAACGTATTTATGTGTAATGCTATTCTGATTACAGAGCGTTTTAAATCATTATTTTTACCTCAAGTAGAGAGCATGATTAGAAGACATACTGATAAAAAAAAATGTTATTATAGATATTAGTGTCCTGAATTCCAAGTACACATTTTTGAAATCAAAACACATTTGTAAGCTCAGTAATATTGGAATCTCCTTACATATATTTAGAGAGGTAAATCACATATAACTTGTAATTCCTGATTGACTATGATTTCACTTTTTAGTAAACTGATATTCCTTTCTCTAACATCTCTATAGGTTGCTTTATTTAATCAGTGTTTTATTCAGAGAATGATCTGGTTAGATTCTCCTATAGAAGTTGTTTGGGTTAACTCAACAGGTAATTTTGAGAACCTGAATGTAGCCAATACTACTCTGGCAACTGTGGGATATAGAAGTAAATAAAACACAAAAATCATTACCCTCATGGAGATTTTTGCTACTGAGGGAATAAATAAAAAACAAACATGTAAATAAATTTTTTGGAGAAAAATAAAACAGGGTTAGAGGATGGAGCATTTGGGGGAGTGGAAGTCTTCATTGAGAATTCAGTGTCTAATAAGGCCTTTAAGGTGGTTAGGGAGAGTATAAGGCATGGAAAAAGTGGATTGGAAAGTGGATGGAATACATTGCAGGTAGAGGGAACCAAAGCCTTAGGCAAAAGTGTGCTTGACAATTTGTTCTAACTACAAATGCTTTATTCTAGTTCTCAGTCCATTAAATCCTGCAGCTTTAATTGCTACGTCATTATTTTATTTATCTATTTATTTAACTTGTGATAGCTTTAGACTGGTCTGAACAGCAATTGCTGTATTCCCAACCTGCACAGGAATGCAGCAAAGCGGTTAGTAGTGCTATCGTATAGGTGAGTAGCACCACATCTCCTCCAAGTTTCTCAGATCCTTTGGGCCTTTACTTCCCCAAGACATTGTTTGCATTTGTCTTTAAAGATATTTTCACAGTCTGCCCTGGTTCAGTCATTTATATACTGATTAGACCAGTGCTGTCCAATATGGTAGCCGATAGCACTGGAAATATGGCTAGTATGAATTGGATGTGGTGCTGAGTGTAAATACCAGATTTTGAAAAATTCGTCTAAAAACTGTAAAATATTTCATTTAGTAATTTTGCAACATTGCTTACATTTCGAAATGATACATTGGCTATATTGAATTAAAGTTTATTAATTTCACTTGTTTTTCATTTTTTAAAACGTAGCTATTATAAAATTTCAAATTAGATATGCAGCTCGCATTCTATTTCTTTGGATAGCACTGGATTAGGCCTTCACTAGGCTGCGTGTTCCTGATGGGGAGGGACCCCAGCCTGCTTCGCAGCGCCAAGCAGGTAGTGGCAGTTCCATCCACGGTGAGGGCACTGTAATGTCTGAGATAGCTTCGAAGATGGAGAGCCCTGCAGAGTCCCAGGTAAAGGACTTTTGCTGTCAACGAAACTAACAGTGAATCACAGAAATACTGCTTTGGCTGGAAAATCGCTCTAGGAGACCGAGGCTGAGCTAGACCGCAAGGGTTTGGACAACCCAGCTCGTTGCTCCACCTCTTTGCGGCAGAGCTCAGGCTGGCGCAAACCGGAACGGGGTCTTAACGGACATCTCGTCTCACCCAATCCTCTGCATGGCCCCACCTCCCCAGTTCTCTGTGGGAGACCCGGAATGTCAAGCGGCCAGCGTCCCCGACGCCTGAGGGACGGCGAGGCGGGACCTGAGCGCGGCTAGAGCCTGCGCAGTGCGGCGCCTGCGGCCGGCGGGGGGAGTTGCGTAGTCCCCGCCCGCGACGTCCGCGCCTCGCCCCGCCCTTCGGGAACTCGGGAGTGCGGCGCGGGCGGTGTCTGGCTAGCCGTCGCCTCCCCACCGGGCCGCGCAGCACCATCTTTGTCCTCTCCTGGCGCTTTGTCCCAGCGTCCGTCCTTCGGCCGGCCGGGGTGCGCCGCCAAGCAGCCCCCGCGCCGCGCTGGCGTCGTCCTCGTCCCCCTCGCCGCCCACCGCGCGCGGCCGGGCCTTGCCCCCCATGGTCTCCCGGCCTGAGCCGGAGAGCGAGGCCATGGATGCGGAGCTGGTGGTGACGCCGCCGGGTTGTTCACACCTGAGCAGCTTTAAGGTGGACAACTGGAAGCAGAATCTGCGGGCCATCTACCAGTGCTTCGTGTGGAGCGGCACAGCGGAGGCCCGCAAACGCAAGGTGAGACAACCGCCCTCCGCCCCGCGCCCCCCGAAACTGCGGGCTGGGCGGGATGAGATCCCTCCCTTTGCGGTGCAGCTTGGCATGCAGTGTGTGTGTGGGGGGTGCAGGTGGGCCCTGTTGGGGGCGAAAGGGAGAGCGTAGGGAGAACTTGTTAGCTCCCTGCGGATCTCACTCGGGCCGCGCACCCCGGGGTGGACACAAGAGTGTTCTCCTTTCTTCTTCCCCTCCCCGCCTTCTCTTCCCTTCTGCTGCCTTCCTCCGTTTCTGAGCTGGGGGCGCGAGGGTGGGGATGGAGCAGGGGCGGGGTCTCGGGAGTGTGTCCAGTGCCGGGGGTGGGCGAATGCAGGTCTGGGAAGGGTTGCCTTGGAATCCTGGTACAGAGGAGGCAGGTCTCCGACGTTCGAGCGCGATGCCACTCGGAGTAATTCTCTAGGCGAGGAAGGGCTTGGAGGCGGATGTACCGAGAATAAGAAACTAATATAGGAACAAAGACTATCACGGCCCTTTGTGGTGGTGGTCAACAGTGGGTCAGTTCCTTGCCACCATCTTGAGTATGCATTATATATACCAAACTATCCTTTAAGGATTACCTAGGCCAGGGATCGGAATCGTGTGTCAGTACTGGGGTTATTAGCGTGTAGTTACTGCCGTGCTTGGCTAAAATACCCCACCGGGTCCAGGGTCTGCAAGAATATAGAGATGGCATTTTTTTTTTTAACCATTTCAGGTTTGGGAGTGGTCGGAGGTGCGGAGTGGTGTGGGCAGTTAGAAATGTAGCGAGTCATGCGGCCCTTGAGAGCCATATCTAGGAAAGCTTATTGTTATTAGCACAACGATATAGTTTGGGAACACACTTGTAGCGATGGTGGAGTGGTTTTAAAGGAAAAGATTAGTTTGATGGAAAGGTGGGACTAGACTTGTTTTCTTCGGTAAGAGGCTTTAATATGAAACTGATCGCCTCCATGAGACGATGGAGTAATATTTAGTATTAAATTATTTTTCGGATATACGTCCCATCTAAGCGATTAGGCTTATTAATCATTTGGATATCAGAAAATAGTGGTATTATTTCCTGTTATCTGCATAAACCTTGGTTTTACAATGAAAGGTGGTTTTGCACTTAACTAAGAGTTAGGGGTCATTAGGCAATTTTCACCTTGAGTAGCATGTTTTGTGTGTGTGGGAAAACTAACAAATCTGCCTATTTGGTGGAAATGTTAAGCTTAATTTTTCTATCAGTAATGATTTTGGGAAGCAATACGTCAGCATGAACTAAAATCAGTGGTGAAATAGATTTACATTAGGATCAAAGTGAAATTCTTGGTAATGGAATTGTATGCCCTCAAAAGAAATTGTCTGGCTGAAACCGATGCTCTTCAGATGATAATCTCATTATTGCACTTTAGCCTTGGTCAATATTTTTGTTTTGTAAGATCTCCACATTGGATTAAGGTAGAGAATCCAGAGGCTCTTTTCTTCTCTCTTCACACTCTTCTTCCCTCCCTCAACCCCCTCCCCTGTAATTTTTAACAAAGAGTTAAATTTAACCCATCCTTAACTTTCTCTAATTTCCTAAAGAAAATCACTTTTGGTGGGGGCGGGGGAGGGGCGGGGGTTATGTATGGCTTGGATTGTCTTTTAATGACAGTTGCTTGGTTTGAAAGCTGTTGAAGAAACAACTTGAGGTATATATAGAGAGAAGAGGTAGTGATAAATGTTTCTTTCAAAATTCAGATCTGTCAGTGTTGCAGTACCTTTTGGTAGTTTACCAACCATGAATCCTAATGTCCTTCATCTGTTAGCCTCTGAATTTTAAAGGAATCATTTTCTCATTTCAGTTTGAGTCCTGTGTAACTGCATTTCTAGCACTCTCTAGTGGCCTAGTCAAGGAAGAGCTGGTTTGAGAAATAGTTTAACAGTGAATAATACGTTTTAAAGTTTGCATAGGATTCTCAGCAGATCTATAAGCTTAGTACATTTTTGTTTTTAAGGATAAGTTTACTATAAAAATATGTTAAGTTATAATCTTTGTAAACAAACCAAGGTGTCTTGTGAGGTTGACACTCATCTACAGTGTAACTACTGAAATGGATCCCCTGTGAACAGGAATTATAAGTACAGGTGGCTTATGGTTTTTGTATCCAAATTTTGATTCTTCTTCTGATAGGGTGAGAACATGGTCAGATTTCATAACTTTCTGTCCACTTTAGGCCTGAATTGCACTACTGAATGTAAAAATGTTTCCTTGATTATTTAGAACTCAGTGCTACTACAGTGGCCTGTCCTGTGCATTTCTGGCATATAATATAACAAGCATCTTGCCACTTACGGGTTTGTGTGGGAAGATAGAAACTAGAAATAACATCAGGGATTTTTAGTTTCATTGGCTATTCCAACTTAACATAGTCTATATTTTGAACATATAGACTCTGGGGTATAGGTAATGTTTTTTAAATAATCATTTCTTTCTCTGAACCATCTATGTGACCCTAAAATTTTACAGCAACTTATCCTCAAAACATAGAGTCCTTTTTGTAGCTGTAGTAAATACTTTTACCAACTGTATTTTACTCTGAGGGAAGAAGAGTTGCCAAACATACTTTTAGTAGTTTTGGACCATTATCGAGTTTGATTTAATTTGGTTAGTAATCTGGAGGACAGAAAACTGCTTTTGGGGCCTAAAGCAACTCTTTGGGTGGAAATTCTTAGGGAAATTTTTTGTTTTGTAAAGGAGCTAGAAAGATATCTCTATGGGAAATGGTAAGTGAGAGGCTGAAGGACTCTAAGATCCAGAAGTCCTACCTTACTCTAGCAATTTTTTACCTGTTTCTGTGTGGTTTTAACACCAATATTTAAAGAAATGTGGCAAGGGCACCCTTTGGAAGAAAGTGGGATGATTCCATCTTTTTTTTGAACTTCTCATTCTCTTCATCAGTCTAGAGTCAACTCTTGCCCTTGGGTTTCTGTTTTGAGGAATTGACATCACAATTATTAAACAGCGGTTTAATCAAGTGTCACAGAGCAAGATTATATCTGCTTTAAAATTTAGAATATTCATAGAAGTGCAATGAAAATTCCTACACATAAGTTAATTTTACCTAAACATAAATAATTTTTGATGTTCAAGATGTTAGTAAGTTGTACTGAGGAAGCTTAAATTTCACGAGTCCATGTCTTTTAAAAAAATAATTACAGAAATGATAATATATGTGTTCTCGGTGTGTAAAAATAAAATACCTTAAAATAGTATATACAAGGTGAGTGTTCCCTGGTCCTACATAACCACTATAAAAATCTGTTTGCTGTCTGGGTCTTCCAAATTTTTTTTAAATTGCAAATAATGTGTGTACATGTAAAGCAAAGTTACATGCTTTTGTTTTTATATAAATATACATGCTGTATATGTTTTCCTTTTTCATTTGTTGCTTATGCATATAGATCTCACTTATTCTTTTTAACTGTGCAGTTAGTATTCCCTTGAATGGTAACAGCATTTTGTATTTTCCTTTTTAAACGCAAGCTTTCAACTTGGAGAATTTAAAAATTTGTAAAACAGTCTTGGTAATCAGTTTAGAGAAGGAATGAACTTAGGCAGGACATTTTAGTATATGTTTTGGTTTGCTGAGAGATTAAAATGTGATTGTCTACTTGACATAAGACCTGAGATGCATTTTACTTTATTTATTTATTTTATAATGCCTACAGTACTTGGTATTTCTAGGTGGTCTCCCATCCAAGTACTAACCAGGCCCAGCCCTGCTTAACTTCCAAGATAGACAAGATCGGGCCTGTTCAGGGTGTCATGGCCACAGAGATGCATTTTAAAAGTGCAGTTTTAATGAGTAGGAAACAACAGGAATTAGGAGGTAGCTAAAGGGAGAGAAATAAAAAACTAAATGTAAGACATGAAAGTTTAAGATAGTATAGATTCATAGAGTACAAGTAATGCCCTCACTTCCATTTTGTACCTTTACAAAGTGACAGTATAGATTATCAGCCTATGGACATGTGCCTAAGAAGACAGTAGCTTTTAGTGTTTTAGAGGGGCAATGTTAGGCCTTGGGTTGTGCTGAGGAAAGGGAGATCATTTTAGTTGAAAAATGGTCTTATATTATTTATTTTGAGTCAGTGGCACTTTGCCATGTGTAGAAACAGATTTACTCTAGGGTTCTGTACTGGTCATCTCTTTTTATTAATGCTGTTTCAGTTTTAGAGTCCAAGATCTGTTTCTTAAGATATGAATGAATCTCTCAAGTTTGATCTTTTGAGTAGAAATCATTGGAGAAT
Source organism: Eonycteris spelaea (assembly GCA_003508835.1). Classification (NCBI taxonomy): domain Eukaryota; kingdom Metazoa; phylum Chordata; class Mammalia; order Chiroptera; family Pteropodidae; genus Eonycteris; species Eonycteris spelaea. The sequence continues at coordinate 1,312,686 of PUFA01000285.1, read as the reverse complement.
AACAGTTCTGTTGTTACTGGCTTAGACAGAATACCTGGACTAACTGACAGCACACATGGTCTGGTAGATAGTAGACCGAGAACCATGAAATATTATGTGAAATGCTGTACAGATGACTGAGTCTATTGACAACCAGTCAGATACTTAGATGATGGTGTGAATGCTCTCAGCTCCTCTTTCTTTTTTCTTTTCTTTTCTTTTCTTTTTTTTTTTTTTTTTAGTTCAGTTAATTTTTTTTTGGCTATGTCCCTTTTTAAAGCAGACTTTTTTTTCTCCTAAACTTTATTGCTTTGGGGAATTAACTTTTTGCTCTATTTACTTATTAACTGGATCCTTCAAATCATTACAACAAAACATTACACCATTCATACCGAGTGGGGGACAGGCCATTCCAAGTAAAAGGTCTAAAATGGAAAAAGGTTTTCTTTTTTAATTGAAGTTTTTATTTTGGTATGATTGTAGGTTAGCATGCTGTCGTAAAAAATAATATAGAGAGATCTCATGTACCTTTACCTAGTTTCCCCTAATGGTAACATCTTGCACATCTGTGGTACAATACTACAGCTAGGATGTCTCCATTTTAATACAATCTGCCTATCTTACTTAGAATTCCTGTTTTATTTGTATTTATTTGTGTGTGTATTTAGTTGTATGCAAATTAATAATAGTGTTAGATTTACAGAAAAGTTAAAAATAATAGAGTTCCAATATTTATCTCTCTCCCTCCTTCCCCCTGCCCCCTGACACACACAGTTTCTCTGATTAACATCTTACTTTATTGTGGCACATTTGTCACAACTAATGACCAAGCTTGGTACATTATTAACTAAACTTCATACTTTATTCAGATCGTATTGGTTTTCTCCTAATCTTCTCCCCTAGGACCTCATGCAGGAGATTCCACATTACATTTAGTTGTCACATCTCTGGCTTCTCTAGATGGTGACAGTTTCTCAAACCTTCCTTATTTTTGATGACCTTAACAGTTTTGAGGAGCATTGGTTAGCTATTTTGTAGACTGTCTCTTGATTTGGATTTTTCTGATGTTTTTCTCATGGGTATAGGTTTGGGGAGGAAGACCAGAGAGGTGAAGTGCCCTTCTCAGGTTCTATGAAGGGTAATGTAGTCAACAGGACTTGATCACCGATGATGGTAAGCTTGATCACATGGCTGTCAGGTTGCTCCACTGTGGTAAATTGACTTTTTCCTCCTCCTTTCCATACCACCCTCTTTGGAGGGAAATTGTTCTGCACAGGCACTTAGAGAGTGGGCAGTTATGCTCCACTTCCTGATGGCAGAATATCTGTACATAAATTATTTGGAATTTTTCTGTATGGAAGATTTGTCCTTTGTTATCCATTTATGTCTATATTCAATCATATATATCAGTGTGGAGTTGTGGATAGTTTATATTCTAGGTTATAATCCAGTAATGTTATTAAGTTTATTGCTCAAATTGTTCCAGCTTTAGCCACTGGGGGAGCTCTTTCAGTTGACTTCTGTGACCTGTTGACATACCCTTGCCATTTTTTTTTTTATTGTTGTTGAACATTTCCTTACTTCCTGGTATTGCAAGATGTTCTAGGCTCCTCTTGTATATTTTCTGCCCCAAACCCTAGAATCTGCCATTTCTCCAAGGAGCTCTGGGTCTTTTTATTAGAATTAGAAAATATAGTCCAGGCACTGGCTCTGCTTGTTAATACTGTAGCGTCATGGCTTCTTGGCCTTCAGAGACAGAGCTAAGAAATGTATGAATACTACCTTGGGTCACAAAAAAACAAACTTGTAAATAAAGACCAAAAACACTTCTAATACTAAACATTGTAATAAATATGAGCTATACATACATTTAAGAAAGGTTAATGAAAATAAGTAAAATAATTATTTACCAATGCACTAACTCCAGTCCTGATGGGTAGCCAGAGCCTAAACCAGCAGCTCAAGGTGCAGAGGGAGAATCTACTCTGTACAAGGAGGCCCTTCCATTGCAAGATGCACTCACAGCCACACTCACTCTTACTGGGACAACTTAGAGACACCAGTTCACCCCACATGTTTAGCTTCGGGATGTGGGAGGAAATCAGAGTCCTTGGAAGAAAACCCACACAGACACTGGGAGAAGTGCAAACTCCACACAGTGGCCCAAGCTGGGAGTCATTTTTTTCTTCCTCATAAACAGGATAATAAAACAGCCATTGAACAAAAGGACATTATCTGAGGACTTACTGTAATTAATTCAATGTATATCTATCTCCACCCATATCAAATTACACCTGCATTCATGCTGAAGTCTCCAACTATAATCCAGTACTGCATGGATCATTCTAGCCTTCCCCTCTTGCTTATCTTTAGCTACTCTGTTCAACAGAGAGAAACCTCGCTCTCATTATCTACCATCCATGCACTTATCTGTTTAATCTCAGTATACATATGTAGCAGTACCCCCTTGGGAAGCAACTTTATCACCTAGAGTGCATGATTCCTTTTGTATTTAATTTTACACTCTCAGACATTTCCAAGTTACTTAGGTAACTTTCTCTTCACTTTTTTCAGTAAGGTTATGTCATGCATTTGTAATACAATAAGATTCTTTGTTCATAGTCTGCATTCCATCCTGGCATCCTCTGACTGCCTAACCATTTAAAATTTTGCATATTAAGGTTTGCTCTTATGCTGTAAATAAGTGGGTTTTGGCAAATGAATAGTGTCATGCATCCACCACTACGGTTCTACACAGAACACTTTCATTGCCCTAAAAACCCTGTATTTCACCAACTCATCTCTCTCCAAACCCCAGATACCACTGGGTTCTTCTTCTCTGTAGTTTTGCCATTTCCAGAATGTCAGATAAATGGGGTCACATAACATATAACCTTTTCAGACTGGCTTCTTTCATTTAGCAATATGCACTTAATGTTGCGTGGATTGATAGTTCATTCCTCCATATTAATAGAATTTCATTGTATGACTGTATTCATGTCTTTTAAATCTCTTAATCTGCAGGTTCTCCTTTTATACCTTTCTTTTCCTTAATTTTTTTTTTTACAGTTTATCTGTTGAAGAACTTAGACCTTTGACTTGTCAACTTTCTTCTCATAGTCTGGATTTGCTGATTGCATGCTTATGATGCAAGTTCAGCTCATTCTTTTGTTCTCTATTTCCTGCAAATTGGTAGCCAGTCCAGAAGCTACCTCAGACCTGAGCTTAATCCTTTGGCAAGATCTTAAAATAGTATCATGTTTTTTTCTGAAGACTCTGCTGTCTTTATCACGCAGACCTGATGAAATTGACTTAGAGCAGACATTCAGAAAATTAGGTAGAAAGTAAGTAAACTTAGTTTTCGGGACTGAAATGATGTGCCTTATAGATGTTTGAGGTCTTTCTTGCCTCCTGTATTGGCCAGCACCTGCGGCGGAGAGTAGTGAAGAACATAAATCAGTCATATGTCAGTAGCTTATGGCTTGTTAGCAGCTCTGATAAAAGATTTGGGCAGGTCCCAGAATCTCTCTGAAATTTCACTAATTTTTCATTTATAGTAATAGTACTTTCTTTTTATAGCATCTAACATTTTATAAACCACTTTTCATGCATAATTTCATTTTGGTTTTGGTACTCATGATAAATTTTTTAGGTAGGCTTGGCAGGTAAGTTTCTAACTTACTTAGTGGACACTGGTTATAAATGCCAGGCATATAAATGCCTTGAAATTAGGTCATTCTAACTCTGAATTTCATGCTCCCACTACATTATTCTGGAATGTTTTCCAACACCACCACGTAATGTTGACCTGAAGTGGGGTCCATTTGCCCAGCTCTTAGCCAAATAAACTGACACGGGGTTGTAGTGAAAGGAAAGAGCATATATTTCAAAGGTACCTACGAAAAGAGAACAGGCAGCTGATGCCCAAAGACCTGAACTCTCCCTGATGGTTTTCAAATGACTCTTGTTAAGAACAAAAATCATGAAGAAGGGGTTCAGAGTTCTGGGCAGTGTTGATTGGTCAGTTATGATTTTAGCTCTCACAGTTTTGTTCATCTGTTTTATTCTTCCTTGGCATCATCCTGTCCTCAGTCTTCTTTACTGGCATCGAGAGGTTTTCCTCTTTCCAAACAAACCAGAATTCTGTACCACATTTTGGGATTGTGAGTCAGTGATACTACCTTAGGAGCCGAAAAACAGAATTATCCATCTTGGGCTTAACAGGCTGCATCTTTTCCTTATCTCAAGCAATATATTCCCTGAAGCATGTTTTATAGTCGGGTCTCCAGGCTCCTGGACATGGCTGCATTCTTGTTTTAATCTTTAGCTATAGTTTGCTTTGTGACAGGCAAGGCAGCCACAACTTCTAAAATAGCTAACAGTAATTTTAACTAAAAGGTGAATTTTATTTTTTTTATGATCCATCAGTTTCAGGAATTTTCCAATTTTGGTGGACACCAACTAGGTATCCTACAAATTTGACTCAATTCTGACACTACCTGGAGATAGCGGAGATCCGATAGGCTTAGGGCTTAATCCCACAGGTCTGCGCCACTTCAGATATCAGTCACAAGTCTAGGTTGTCACCTGTGCTTCCAGCTGACTGATTCCCTCCTCAGGTTCAGTAATTTGCTAGAATGACTCACAAAGCTTGGGAAATGTTAACTAGCTTATTTAAAGGATACAGATGAACAGCCAGATGAAGAGGTATAGAGGGTGTGAGGTCTGGAAGGGTCCAAAGCAGAAGAGCTTTTGTCCCTGGGGAGTTGGGATACTTCCTGGTACATGGATGCATTTACCAGCCCAGAAGAGTAAAACCAAAATGTCTGTTTCTTACTATATCAAAGTATTAAAGTTATGTTACCACTTTTGTAAATCAAAGGTGCTGGTCTAGATAGGTTGTAAGATCTTTTTTAGCTTTGAGATGCAAAGGTTTGAGTCTGGCTTTCTAAGGTTGGGGAATTTATTTGAGGAGATTGTCTGATTTGGGCCAGGTCTTTTGCTGCATAATGGCTCATTTTGTTCATGTAGGTGATGGAATGTTTATATTTGTCTCTTTGCTTATATTAAAATTCATGATCGTAGAAAAGTATTTTGAGCCCTTCTTCAATTAAGAAGAGAATGCACAAGAGTTAAACTTATCTTACAGTTGTCAGGCTTTCTTAGACTGGTAGTAGTTATAAGTCGTGGGTAATATGTGAAAAGTGTATAAGCTCTTTGGGTGCTGTTGTGTTTGCACTTTTTTTATGTTGGGCTCAGAATTCACTGTAGAACTGAGTCAATCATCTCCTTGGTATGAGTCACATGTGTTTGACTTCTTACTATCACATAGAAATTCTAGTTGTTTCAATATTTCCTTTCAGGCTACTGAATCTACTTGACTTAATTTATAGGAAAAGGAGTTTTAATACAACAATTATTTCAAGAGCTTCAGGAGCAAATACATGCTAGGTTAAGTTTCCAGGAGTGTCTGTCAGCCACCAGATTTCTTCTGCCTCTAAAGAACAGAGAAAGTTATGTACTGCCCTCCCCATCAGGAAGCTGTGAGAGCAGCTAATTAAGGAACCTTGCCTCCAACTGCTCCAGAAAACAGGTACATGCCTCAAACCCCCTCTCCCCACTACCAACTCAGAACAGCAGCATTTGATAACAAGGTGTCTGGGGAGTTAGTTTCCTCATCTTTTCAGTGTCATTAAAAAGGAGTTAGAATAATAATAGCTAACCTGAATCCTATATTAGTTTCCTGTGGCTGTCATAACAAATGACCACAAACTAGATGGTTTAGAACAAGTTCAGGAGGCTAGAAGCCCCAAATGAGGTGTTGGCAGGGCCATAGCCCTCCTCCAGAGGCTCCATGGGGGATCTCTCCTGGCCTCTTCCCTGGCCTCTTCTTGCTCCTGGAAGACTTGGAGCCCTTTTATTACAGTCCCTGCCTTCATCTTCACATGGCCTTCACTCATGTATCTTAATCTCTCTCTTCTTCTCTAAGGACACTTGTGTGGCATTTAGAGCCCATCCAGATAATCAAGCATAATCTCAAATCCCTTAATTAATGTGCAGAAATACTTATTTCCAAATAAAGTATTCACAGATTCTGGAGATTAGGATGTGGACATATCTTTCTTGGGGGTCACTATCTGCCCACTACAAATCCTAACGTATATACACTATTCTAAGTACTTTAAAAGCATCAATTCAGTTAATCCTCATAATAGCAGTATGAGGTAGAAACATACATATTTTAAAGGTGAGGAAACCAAGGCAAAGAGAAATTATGTAACTTGCCCATTGTTGCACAGCCAGGAGGTAGCAGAGTTGAACCATTTTACATGTCCTGTAACTGATGCTGAGTGATTCACAGTATCTGCAGCGCTAACCATGGCTACAATGAATACAGGATTTCTGAAGACTTACACTAGGAGTCAGCAGTTGGCTCTGCATAAGTCATTCACATCATTATTTTCGTTAATACTTTGTGGTACTGATCACCTGCCTTTGTGTAAACATCTTGAGTTTTGTTTTCAAATCTACACATGGTAATACTATGTTATAGTATCCAAGGTTAATTCCAGCTGCTCTTGTTTATATGCTTTCTGTGGTAGATGAACTCAGGAGACAGATATGATGAAAAGAACTCTCTGGAATTTAGGAACTGCTTATTTTAGGATCTAGAACTGTGCTATCCAGTATAGTAGCCACTAGCCACAAGTGCTATTTAAGTTTTAATTAAAATGAAATAAAATTAAAATTCAGTTTCTTGGTGGCACTAACACATTTCAGACTTGATAGCCACATGTGGCTAGTGGCTGTCCTGCTGGACAGTGCAGATACAGGACACTTCCAACATCATAGAACATTCTTATGGGCAGTGCTGATACAGAGGGAAATAATAATGCAAAGACAACATTGAGAACTCATGAATATTTCAAAGATTTCTGCTTTCTGTATTTAGTGCTTACTGCCTATTGGTTGGCTGCTTACTAATTACAGAAGCTGTTCAGTCCAAGAGGAGTAAACTGTCTTCACTGGTGAGTGCTGAACTACCTGTGGTTGTCCTGTCTGTACTCACATAAACACCCAGAGGAAGAAATTAGTTGCTTAATGAGTACTTTTTTCCCTCCTTTCTTAGGGAAGCAGGGCTTTCTGCTTTGCTTTAATTCTTTTCACTCCATATGAATTAAGATTATACCCCTTATAAGAAACATTAGAAACATTCCATAGAATTCCATAGAATTTTGAGCTCTCTGCTCAAACTCCACCTCTTGTAAACAAACTTTGATGATTTTCCCTAACCCTCCTTAATTAGATATGATTGTTCTTTTAACTTTCACAGTACTTCATTTGTCTCTCTTGGTATTAACCCACATTTAGTACCTCTGTGTTTTGTATTGCGGCTTCTTATTCCTCCTGAAGAAAGCATACACCTTGAGAAATTTTCATAAAGTGAACAAGTTTATGTCTCTGCTGTAGAGGTGAGTAGACAGCATCCAGCACTCCAAAAGTTCTCTGTGCCCCTTCTGGTCCCAGCCCTCCGCCCTCAGGATTGCCCGCTATCGGGCCTTACATAACCACCAATGACCTTTTCCTGCTTCCGTGCTGTGTATGACTGGGGCCGGTAGCATGCACTTTTTTGTGGCCGGCTTCCTCAGTGTTCCGTTGTGCGAGTCAGCCATGCTGCTGCATATTCCATGAGTTCCTTTTCATCACTGTAGTGTTTTATTGAATGACTATGCCACAGTTTCTTCTTTTTACTACGAATGAGCATTTTTGGTTTTAGGTTTGGGGTATTATAAGTAATATTATCATGACATTCTTTTACATGTCGATGTCCTAAATATATACATTTGTTGTACTTAAAGTGTCTGTTTCTGTTATGCATAAACCTAGGAGTAGGAAGTTATAGGGTATATATTTAATAGTTGTTTTCTCAGTTTATTTTTAAAAATATGAAACCTACAAAATGGCAAATATACTAAAATAAAAATAATATTTCTGGATTTGTCAGTTAGATTTTTGCTGATTGCTTTATGTTCTCCATACCTTTTTTTAAAAAGTGAATCATCTGAGAGTTGGTTATACACATCATGATAGTTTATCCCTAAGCGCGTCTCCTAAGAACTAGGACATTCTTTGGCATAACCACAATGCAGTTACCATACTCAACAAGTTTAATGTTGGTGAAATAGTATTATCTAATATATGGTTCATATTAAATACTTCAGTTGTCCCAGTAATGTCCTTCATGACTTTTTTAAAAAATGAGGATGGACATTGGGTTCAATCCAGGATCATGCATTGTACTTATTTTCATGTCTTTTTAGAGTCTGTTCATCTAGAAGAGTCCCCTACCTGTTCTGTCTTTCATGACATAGATATTTTTGAAGAGCTCAAGTCATTTGCTTTGCACCCAGCCCCTCAATTAGATGGTCTGAGTGTTCCTCATGATTCGCTTCAGGGTAAGCCTTGTTGGTAGGAGGACTACAGTTCCTTTTAGTTAAGAAAAGTTGATGGGTTGATGATTTGAAACTGTAAAAACCCAATGCCCTAATATACATACATATGTGTATATGTAAATAATTTAGTGTATTTATTGAGGTGAAATTCATGTAACACAAAAATAAAGTGAACAATTCAGTGTATTCACAAATATTGTACAATTACCACCCCGCCACTATCAAGTTTTAAAACATCTCATCTGCTCTCCATTCTTCCGCAGCTCCTAGCAACCTCCAATCTCCATTCTGTCTGTATGGATTTACTATTCTGAATGTTTTATGTATGGAATATACAGTATGTGACTTTTTATGTCCAGCTTCTCTCACGCAGCATAATATTTTCAAGGTTCACCCATGTTGTAACGTGTGTCAGAACTTCATCTCTTTTTATGGCTGAATAATATTCTGTTATATGGATATAACACATTTTGTGTATCCGTTCATCTGTTGATGGATATTTGGGCTGTTTCTGCTTTTAACTATTGTAAATGACCCAGTGGTTTTTTGTTTTTGTTTTTGTTTTGTTTTTTTTTACTACATAGTTTAATGTATCTTGCCTAAATCAGTTATTTCTATCATAATTATAAAATGAAGATTTTTGTATTTTTGTCCTTCCTACTCTATGTATTAGATGGAATTCTCTTGTGAAGAAGACTAAACATAAGTGTGTGTATTTGTATAGTATTAGTTTCAGCATAGGATTATGTATCATAATCCATTCATTTTTATACTCAAGTTGTGCCAAAATCACCTAGCAGATTCCCAGTCCTTCCTACGCCCCCACCATTGTTGAAGTCAGTAGCCTATAGGAGGTGTCCACTGATACTTATTTAGGAAGCACCAAATAATTCAGGAATTGTCGTGTGTGGAGTATGTGGCAAGTCTGGTGTTTATGAATAACAGATTTGTGAGATTTGTGTGCTTTGGGATCACATGTCATGGGGGCCCCAGTTTATTGAGCATAATATTTCATTTTTATTTAATGAAAAAGATTTAGTTGAACGGTGACTATGCGTACGGGTATTTATTTATATTTGAGGCTTTCTTTCCCTGACTCAGTATCAGGACATGATCAATTAGAGCATTTCTAGTTGTAGCTGACCTGACTGTTTAATTTCTATAGTTCCTTTTTATGCAGCTAAAATTCTTGAAGCACTTTTTCTTTTAAATGTATTTTTCTTTATGACTTTCTGCAAAAGGGCAGATGATATGGTTTTATATTTAAAATTCAGGGCTTAATTTGGGTCTATTTTTAAAACAATTTGTGTGTGTGTGTTTTAAGGGAAAATAATGGTGTTAAAATTGTATATGTATACTGCTAAGAATCATGATGAGTTTATATTTTCAAGGTTATGCTAGCTTGGAATGTTTCTGTTTTATATGTGTATGGGAGGTGATTGGGTTTATTTGTTTATTGAGCTTATAGAGGAAATTTTTAAATTTTTTATTTTTTAGGTGAGACAACCCTTGGTTGCAAGGACTTTGTCAACTTATAATCCCTTTTTTTTTTTTTTAATTTTATTTTCTATGCCTACAGCACCTGGTCTTCCTAGGTGGTCTCCCATCCAAGTACTAACCAGACCTGACCCTGCTTAGCTTCCAAGATCAGACGGGATTGGGCTTGTTCAGGGTAGCATGGCCATAGATGGAAATTTTTTTAATCATAGTTAAAAATAGTGATACAGATAAAATATGATAAAAATTAAAAAAAAATTTAACAACAAAGTGATGAAAATAAAGAACGCCTTAAACTTTCCTTTTCTTTACATCCATAGTTTTGTGAACAGTAAATAGATTGTAGCTTGTGGTTGTAGCTAAGAATCTTCAGGATTTTGTTTCTAACAGGTTTTGTGACTAAAGGAATGAAAATTTCCCTGACACTTGGAAACATCATTTTTTTATACATCAAATATAACAGTATCTGTAATTTTTAAATTTCCCCAGTAGTATTGAAAGCAATTATAGTTAGTTAATTCTTTTGATGTGTCATTGGAAGAATAAATAGATGATACAACTACTATTTATATTACTACAACATTTTAGAAATTCTTTAAGTCTCGGCCTCCTGTGGCATTGCATAGAGCAGTGTTCTCACCTTGGAGGAGGGAGCCACTGTTATAGTGGGTAGAGGACAAAGATGCGGCTAAATCTCTCCCTCCCACCCCCCAAAGAATTATCAGGTTCCCAATATCCATTGTGATGCCATTGAGAAGTCCTTATTGGGGCTAAACTTTGTGGGATCCACAGAGATAACCTCTTCAGATTGTTCAAAAAAGTAAATAACTACCATTTAATGATCAGATTTGAATTTGTGTTTCCAGAGATAAAATTGTACATGAGGTTGAAAGATGATCGAACCTGGGCATACTGAGATCCTTGTAAGGCTGTGGTTCTAGAACAAGAGCATCAGAATCATCTGTGGGGATTATTAAACCCTCAGTTGCTAGAGAGGATTTGCACTTCTCACAAACTCCAGTTTAGGCATGCAGTCTGAGAACCTGGTGGAACATCTATAATTGGTCCATACTGTGTGTACACAGGTCTAGTTTTGTCTAGTTTGTCTTCTGACCTAGTGTGTCAGCTCAGGGCTTCCTCTTTTTTAAGGAGTGGACCTCCAGACACCCTCCCCGCCTAACTCCTCTCCTCCATTTTGGCTGTTGGCCACAGAAGTTATTGTCTCTGTGCAGCTTCCCTTAGGACAGTTTACTGTGCTTTGTGTTTTTTATAAATTCAGTTTGAGACAAGTCCCCAGGCCCTCCCCTGCATTATAGGTGAATGTTCGGCCTGTCACTTGCCTTGATCTTGTGTGTGCAGAGTGAAGCTTAGAAAGGCTAGCCTCTAAGCTGAGTGGGAGAGTGAGAGCCCTAGAGATTAGGCAGGTCCTAGTCCACATTCTAGCTGTGTCCTTTCTGACTGTATGGTCATAAGCATATACATTAAAGTAAGTTTCTTCTATGTCAGAGGGGTTTAAAATCTTCCTCATAGGGTGGTTATGGAGACGAATAGAATAAATTGTCCGAAAGCCCACTGCAGCAGGGTCTAGCAGGCATTCAGCAGGTAGTATACAATGTTTGCGTTGCTGGCTAATGTTTTCAGAGTCCCTTTCAATTTTAACCTTCTGTTCCCCATAACCTATTTAACCTATCTTCATCTTCCTCTCCCACCCCAGTTAAAACAGAAGTGAATTACTTGCCGTGGGTGGTATCTCAGTGGTTGGAAGTTCAATCCGATAATCAGCAGTGGATTTATAGTTAAAATAAGTATGATTGTCATCCTGTGCTAGAAAACTGGCATTCTTGGGTGGTGTGGGTATATGAGAATTGTTCACCATTGTGCTTGTGATTGCTGTGATTAAAATTTAAGGTTTCTGTGATCTAGATCTTGGCAGTATAAACTGTTCATTCTTCTGTTTCTATATTTTGCTCTGATTCATATCTCTCTCTATTTGCTTATTGCTTCTAAATTTGCTGTGGTTGAGGAATCTGGATTATCAAATTTAAAATTATATCCAAGTTCAGGGCGAGTAGGTTGTGAGTTACTGGCCTCAAATGGGGATGGGAGCTGGGGTATGGGGTACCTGTCGGGATGTGGGGAGAACAGAATGCAGACTTTGCTCTGTAAGCTGTATGTGGTGAACATCCAAGTAGTTCATGGGTTTTGGTAATTGAGGTTACATAGATCTAGTGTTGAGCTAAATGAACTAAGTACCTTTTGGGCAATTGAAAGGATTAATTGAATGATCTTTTTGCATACCGAGATTTTGAGAGGTAATTCCCTGCTTTCCTTCTGTCTCATAGCTATGCCCCTTGTGGATGGATCACTTTGCTGAATTTCTCTCAGAACTCCTGTCATAACACATTCTGGTTTTTAATTCTCTTTTCTGAATTTCAGGCAAAGTCGTGCGTCTGTCATGTTTGTGGTATCCATCTGAACAGGCTTCACTCTTGCCTCCATTGTGTCTTCTTTGGCTGTTTCACAAAGAAACATATTCACGAACATGCGAAGTCGAAACGGCACAACCTGGGTAAGGTACTCTTCTGAGATGTCTCACTGGGCATTGAGAATAGTCATTGCCCTTAACTTTCTGTTCTTGTAATTTGGATTTGCAGTTCTGCCCTTCCAAAAGTTTGCTTCCTTTATCTAAAATAATTTGTGCCCTTCTTGTGAAATTCACAGGGGAAATGAGAGATAAACTGAACTCAAATGGATTATTGTACTCACTTTGCCTTATGGTGCTTAAGTCGGTATTAATATTAGTTGATAAATTCAGTAGCTTCTGAAAGTCAGCCAACTTTCTTTGAAAAATACTTTTTCCCTAATGGAATATCAGAGCCTCATCTTTCCCTTTGAAAAACATGGTTAGGAATTAGATTAGGCAAACATTTACTAAGAAAGAGCTTAAATGCAGTCAGTATTTATTATTGATTCCAACATGGAGTTGGGTGTACATAGATACTTTTCATTGTTTTCAGTAATAGATTTCATTGTTCTGAAAAATGCAGCGTCATGAAAAGGCTGACAATGGTTTGTGTGGCATCAAGATAAGTTTACCTTTTATATACTTACAAATTAAAATTCATACATTATGAAAATGAACATAAAGCAAAATTCTGCTCTTGGTTTTGTTTGTGAGCATGGTCATTAAATGTTTGTCTCCTTCACAATAAGTGTTTTTAGTTAAGTAATAGTGAAGTTGTTAGGATATCCTTATGAGAATTACTTTCAAAAGGTACAAGTCAGAGAACCTAGTCTAGAAAATACTTCATGTGGGCCTATCAGTTCCAGTTAAAGTTATTTTTAGGCCTTTTTCTGTAGTTGTGTAATCTGGTGCTCTCTTGCAAACATTAGCCTAATTATTCCTAATTGAAAATGGTATCCTGCAAGCTTATAAAATCAGTGCATTAATCCATGTCCATTAAAGCTCCATATAAGCAGTGTACACAGCAAAAGATAAAGCTGTGGACACAAAGCAGTATGTCTATTTTTTTTCTAATTTTTTTTTTAAAGAAGAAAGATGATTTAAGGGAAAACATCTATTTTATATGATGTGTTCATGAGCCAGTTGTTTCATTACAGATATAGGGAAGCTGTCCACTCAGTATCATGCTCTTTGCAATAGCTACGATTATAATGGAAACATTTCTGTATTTTCTAGGTGATGTGCTATTTCATATTAAAGCATAAAAATTCATACAACAAAGTCTCACTTTGTTTTTTAATTCAAATTTTATGAGGTTTTTTTTTTTTTTTTAGGTAGTAGAGATGGGATATGTCCAGTTAGACATATCTTATTTGGAACTGATAACTTAGAGCAAGCATTTGCAAAACATGGCTTAGAATTTGTGGTTCAGGTTGTGACAATGTGGTAACTGGCTGTTTTAGAAGAAAGCTAATGGTGATGATAGTGCTCATCAGCCATGGATGAGCAGACTGCCCGTCCCATGGAGGGACAGAGCAGCAAGTGACCACTTCTTGCATACTGATCAGTTCAGTGTGGATGTAATTGAATTCTGTGGTATCTACTTAATGTAGAAGATCTTTGCTTTTTAATAATATAAAGAGTATTCCTGCCCTGTCTAATTCTCAGACCAGGCCAGTTTAGGCTGTTGTTACACCTATGCCATGATTCAGTGTGGTTAAAAGGGTTATGGGAAACGGGAAGTAGATTTGCGTTTAAGAAAGATGTCTGAAGAATCTTCTTACTCAGCCATCATCCATCCATAAAACTCACTTCAGAAATTTGTGGTGTGAATTCATTTCATCAACCCGATTGATAAACTCTGCCTTTACTTTTGCTAGAATGAGTGAGTTTTAAGAAACAAAACCATGAAATGGGAGAAAGATCTCTTTGCTGAGTCCATGATATTGAAGGTTTCATATGTATATGTTAACAAAGCTAGAAATTAGTTCTGTGTGTCCAGGTGGGAAAGAGGGAAGCGGGGGCAGGAGAAGGAAGCTGAAGTTTAAAACTTAAAACTTCCAGAGAAGAAAATTGGGGATGGACAGCCCTGATATTACCTTGTAGTGTGTCTTTTCTGACTTGCTAATAGCAGTTTCATCCTCTTCCTGTGGGCATCTCACACTACTGTTTCTACCCATTGTACTCAGAGCAACTTCATAGACTATTTATACTTTGCCATTTTATGGAGGGTGTTTACAAATGTTCAAAGGCAATTTAATGGAGCACCTTAATGTAGAAGGAACAAAGAACTTTGATTTCCTTTTGGCCAAGTTCTTCTATCTCCCAGGGAATATTCAGTACTACAGTATAATGGGACCTGAAGTGATTATTAGAAAAAATTCTCATGGGCATCTGATTTTTAACTGGAGTAGGTGGGAGGCCAAAGGTGAGTCTTGCCTCAATATTGGGGATGATGTGCTTACAAATAGAATGTAAGGAGTAAATGGGGTCATTGTGGAAGGCCTTGTAGAAGGACAGATGGACAAGTATGGTGTGGGACAAGAAGGGTCTGATATCAGTTGGATGAAAAGTTCTATTTCCTTCATCCATCTTGCCCTATAAGATTGCCCTAATGTGTTAAAATACACACACTCGAAAAAATCACTTATTCAATTTGGTGTAGTCAGTCAAACTTGCTGATATACTTCATCTGTACTGGTGGTTGTGCTAAACTGAATGTTGGAATCTCAGGTTAAGTGTGAGGCCTACATAGTAAAGTAAAACTTGGACCTGTTTGATTTCCTACTTTTTAGTTTCATACAGGCTTTTTTTATGTTGTCACAGGGTACTTGGATTTTGGCTGTTAAGAGATACAAATGGTGTAAAAGTAATGCTTTTAGTTTTGTTCTATGCATTCTAGAGGGGTGATTTAATTGCCCAAAAGAGTATCAGGGTGGGGAGGGTGCAGAGTATCAGCTCGTTTCTGAGTTGATGGTGTTTTCCCTACATACTCAGGGTTATCCTGTGACCAAAGGGAATAGATCTGCCAAATGCATGGTGCCTGTGTCAGCTGATGGCTTGGGAATTGCCAAGTAAACTAATGTATAAAAACAAAATCAGTAGGCGGCCCCTCCGACACAAGGGCCTGTCTCCACATTTCATTTTGCTCTTATCCAGGCAACTGGATTATTGTCCTTCAATACTTTGTCTTGGTGCAGTCAAGGCTTTGTCTTTGAAATAGTTATTTTGGCTGTGAAATGTTTTCCAAATTAACTACCTTGACTGTAGATGTTGCTTTGGGGTTTTAAATTTTATATTGAGGTGAAATTTGCATAACATACTTAACAATTTTAAAGTGTACAGTTCGGTGGTATTTAGTCATTCATGATAATTGTGCAACCACCATCTCTACTTTCAGAACTCATCACTTCAGATCACCTCATATCTATTAACTCCCGATTTTTCCGTCTGCAAGTCCCTAGCAACCATTAATCTGTTTTTTGTCTCTATGAAAATATTCTGAATATTTTATACAACAGGAATCATACAACATGGGAACTTTCTTACAGCTTCTTTCTCTAAGCATGTCTTCAAGATTCATCCATGTCATAGTATGTTTTAGTATTTCATCCCTGAAGTAATATTCTGTTGTAGAAATATGCCTCACTTTGATCATCTGTTGATAGACATTTGGGTTGTTCCTACTTTTTAGTTCTTATAAATAATGCAGTTATAAACATTTGTATAGGTTTCTAAGTGGACATATGTTTTCATTTCTTTGGATATATACCTAGGAGTGAAATGGCATATTCTAGATAGTAAATCCTTAGCAGATATGATTTGCAGATATTTTATCCCATTCTGTAGGTTGTCTTTTCACTTTCTTAATAATGTCTTGTGATGCACAAAGTTTTTAATTTTGATAAAGTCCAGTTTACTTTTTTTTTTTGATGCTTCTGCTTTTGGTGTTAAAACATAAAAGAATCCATTGCCAAATCTGAGGTCATGAAGATTTACCCATGTTTTCTTCTAAGTGCTTTATACTTCGTTTCAGCTCTTATATTTAGGTCACTGACCATTTCGAGTAATTTTTGTAGATGGTGTAAGGTAGGGATCCAGCTTCATCTTTTGTATGTGGATATCCACTTATCCCAGTACCATTTGTTGAAAAGACTGCCCTTTTCCCCACTGATGACAGCCCTGTCGACATCAGTGGTCTTATACAGTGATGAAGTGTTGCTGTGGAAAGCGCCTCAGAGAAAGACTCAACCTAGGAGGACTTGAATATGCACTGAAATAATTACACGCCTTTCTCAGGCTGGTGGTTTTGCTTGTGGCTATATGGTTGGCATATTTTTCATTGAATGCCTTTGCTTTTCTGAAAATTTTCCTCATTTTCATTGTAAGCTTGTCTCTGACTAGATTTCTCTTTTGATATCCTTATGCCAGGACTGTACCATTAAGGAATATGTAGTACCAAAGAGCAACTGTTGGAGCTCTCAGGAATAGCTTTCGAATTGTTCCTGAGACTTGTCAGAGTTTTGTCAGTTTTGTTGAGAGGGGTAAGGGATAAGGCATGGGATTCTTAAATTGCTATTTTGAGTTTTAATAGGTCTGTTTTAGAGGACTTTACAGATCCACACAATATTAGCGATCTGTGTTATGGTAACTTAAAACATGAAATATGATAAAGCTGTGATTTGTTAAGATATTACTGTTTACCAGATGTACTACAGTTAACTTATATGTATTAATTTAGTTATCACATGAAACTATGAGGTGTTAGTGCTGTTACTATCAGCATTATACCAAAAGGGAAATAGGCTCAGAGGAAGTAGAATAATTTATCAAAGGTACATAATAACTAAGTAACAGAGCTAGGATACCAGTTATTCTGAGTTTGTGCTTTCTCTTCCGTGCTACATTGCCTCTCAAACAGCTGAGAATGCTTGGTGACTCTAAGCCAAAAAAATATATTTTTATTGTTGGATTGAAATAACACCTTGCTTCATTGCTCAAAGGGCTTTTTCTTATTTATCTTCATAATGAAGTAGTTAGGAGCCAGCTGTCACCCTATTTTATAGATGATGCAGTGAAAGTATGCAAGACACACTCACAGTTGGGCAGCAGGCAGCTCTGGATTAAGAAGTCAAGATTATCCGTTAGAGCATAATTTACTGTTGTCCTTAAAGAGTAGGCAAATTACTATTACATTCTTTTTGTAATAGTACCAGGAATTTTTGACATAGTAGAAACATAGTTACTGTATGTCAGGCTATGAACCCTGATAGAGTGATAATACTCAGTGAAGTTTTCTCTTGTTTTAAGTGCCACTCTTCAGAAAAAAAGGTAGAGGATCCGCTAATAGTTGACTATTGGGACCTTTGTAAAATACAGATATAGCACCTCATTGTCACTCAGACTCTCAGCCTTTGGTGTGAGCTTCCAGAGAGAAGACATGTACCTCATTTCCTTAGGAAAACTGTCTGAAGTGGGAGGAAATCCTTTTGTAATACGGGTTCTGTAATTGGAGAGTAGAGAAATGATACAAACAGTCCAGTGTCTTAAAAACTTGTATGTTTAATTTGTGTTCTTAAGCATTGCCTTTTTTTAATTACATTTTTTCTCTCTTCCCTTCTTTGTCTCTTTTAGCTATAGAGCTTATGTATGGAGGTATATATTGCTTTTTGTGTCAAGACTACATATATGACAAAGACATGGAAATCATTGCCAAAGAGGAACAACGGAAAGCTTGGAAAATGCAAGGTTTGGTTTTGCCTAGATTTACTTGCCTGATTTGTTTCTTAGTCCTACATTCCCTCATGTTTGTCAAGGGCAAAACTCACCAAAAGAAAGATCAGTATCTAAGGAGTGATCAGTGTAGGGAGATAAGGGAAGGTAGGAGAGCAGAGCCCGCACACACACTTGCTTGCTCCTTCTGTAGGCTCACCTTGGAGACAGCCTGGGATTGGGACCAGCAGATGAGGAGACTGGCTGTGCAGATACAAATGCCCATTGCTCTCACAGCTTCCCAGAACCATCCTCAGCGCCAGGTCCCTCATGGGCCTGCAACTGCTATGAAGAGCTCTGTTGGGGTTAAGAAAGAATGTGCATGACACTTAGTTCTCCCATGTAAGGGCATATTCGTAGGTATGGCACCAGCAAAGCCATGTCCACATCTGGTCTCTGAAGAATAGTTTGCTCTCAGCCCTCCAATATTCCAGAAAGCAATCTCTTCTCAGTAATATTAAAAATGTATGGGGGAAAAGAAATGTATGTACTTTCTAGGAGGGCAGATTGTTTTCTGATCAAATTATTGTAGAATCTCTTTTAAAACTCTTAACTGTTTGGGTTATGTTTATTCTCTATCAACAGAGAATTAAAATTGCCAGATGGGAAATGTGATCTACCACTTAAGCATCCTAGTTTAGGATTTCCTTTCCTGTGGAATGCCTCATTGGCATGGTACCATTGTGGGTTTCTCATTTGCTGT
Source organism: Eonycteris spelaea (assembly GCA_003508835.1). Taxonomy (NCBI): domain Eukaryota; kingdom Metazoa; phylum Chordata; class Mammalia; order Chiroptera; family Pteropodidae; genus Eonycteris; species Eonycteris spelaea. The sequence goes on along the minus strand of PUFA01000285.1, from coordinate 1,293,818 downwards.
AATGTCTGTATACGCACTTGCTGCTTTCATTGGGTGCATAGTCAAGGAATATATATGCAAACATTGTGCAACCATTTTTTCATTGTTCATTTATTTCTTTTTGGCTTGCCTGATTTTTTTTCCCTTTTGTTAGTTTTCATTTCCAGCATGTACTCAAGCTGTCATGACAGTGAGAGGTGTAGTTTCTCCCATTTGACTGGTGAGCATCTCTCAACTAGCAGAACCATTACTGTTTACAAAGATAATATATAACCAGCATCTCTTTCAACAAATTTTTGCCTTAATTACTCTTTTAAAAACACCCCCCCTTTTTTTTTTTTTTAAATAGGTGCTCTCAGTGACCAGAATTACTTGTTTTAACAAATCTTTTCTGGAAAACAACCATTTTAACTTCAACTTTGATTCTTTCCCTGCTCCAAAATTTAGTAATACTGCCATTGAGTCTGAGTATACTGTTTCTTTGTGCAGAACACGTAAACCACAGGACTAAGAAGTGCATGTGCCAGAGTAAAACAAATACTTCTAAAATTGTTCTGCAGTTTCATCTGTCAGTGAGATATTATTCTTTTAAAGTTTATTGAATTAGGCAAAAACTTTAGGTAGCATTGAAAAGTGCCTCAAAGTGAATAGGGTGTGTATTAGGAAGAAATATGGTACTGATTAGCATTTATAGCATTATTGTCTTTGGTTAAATCTTTAATGGGTATAGCTGTTCAACAAGATGTATTTTTCAAAATATATTTCAAAAAATGTTTTTTCTGTTGGTCACTTTTACTCATTCACCAGAGAATTCTTCAGCTAAATTGCCAAGTACTTCCCATTGATGTTGAATGTGTGTGTAAGCCTGTTCTCTGAGGGTCTCTCAGGGTTCGAGGATTAAAGGCTTTGAAAAACAGCAATCTTGGCATTAGTGTTAGGGTAGCTTTAATTGGAGTTATTGCTTTCCTTTTTGCAGAAAACAAAGCTTATTCGTAGCACATTCTCTCTAAAGGAAACTCCTTTAAGTGTTCTGTTTGCCTGCTGCAGCATAGTAGAGTTTTAGAAACACCTTTTATTATAGCTGTCCCTCTTTGAAATACAACCTGATAAATAGTATATCACTACCACTTTATTTATAAATACACTTGATGAAAATTTAGCTAACAGCACCTGGAATTGTTCATCTCCTTAGGCGTTGGAGAGAAATTTTCAACTTGGGAACCAACCAAACGGGAGCTTGAACTGCTGAAACACAACCCAAAAAGGCGAAAGATCACCTCTAACTGCACCATAGGTAAGTGGGTGACAATGCTTGGAGTGGTGGTCTGTTTTCACTTCCAGTTCGGCTTCCTTCTCAAAGTTTAAAATTAGTAGATGTAAAAATGTAGGTTGCATAGCATAATTGTCTAAATCTGAATAACAGTTATTCATCCATTTGTTCAGCCACTTCTTGAGCACATGTTCACTGCAGGGACGAGTGGTAGACTTAGGGTGAAGAGATGGATGGAAATGGCCCTCATGTCCTGTGAGGCACAGTGGCACAATTTCACTGGTCACTTGAGTCAAGTACATGGGTGTGTCCCTCGTGTGAGTTGTATGTGCCCACTTGTGTAAAAAGACTCAAATTTATTCTCACCAGGTTGACATTGCCTGCGGTAATTTTCAGGGAGGGAAATGTATGTGTAAGCCTGTCTCTGGGTTTCCTAAGACTTAGAAATACATTTTGAAAACTTTTTACTTCTAATTTTTTTTTTATTTTTCAATTACAGTTGACAAAATATTATATTAGTTTCAGGTGCACAACATAGTGATGATTTATTTATATAACTTCAGAAGTGATGCCCCAAACTCTAGTACCCTTCTGACACCATACATAGTTATTACAAAGTCGTTGACTATATTCTTTATGCTATACTTTATATCCAATAACTATTTTGTAACTAAGGATCACCAGAGAGGAGAAAACGATGTTAGCCAGGTTGATGGAGACTCAAATGTGACACCTTCCTGAGTGCACACTGGGTATGGGAGGGCTCAACAAAAGAACAATGGCTTTTGCCAGCACTTAATTCATTCCTTCCTTTATGTCCCTGGCTCCTTTCAAGTTGCTGCCACAGTGCTGGAGCTCAGAGTGAGTGAGTCCTACAGCAAGTAAATTCATGTATGGCTCTTTAAGAAGAATACCTGTGACTGCTGCCACCCTCCGTCTCACTCAGCTAAGATCTCTGTTGGTCCCAGAAGTTTTGGGGACTTCTCTTACTGGCACTGGAAACCTGGCCAGGGGAGTCTGGTGTGCTGCTAGGACCCCTCACCCCTCTGGGGCGACCTCTGCAGCCGAGATATCTGTTCTGATTTTTAACTTCCACGCATGGGTGTGGAGTCTGCTCCTCCTACCAGTCTTCCTACCAGTTTTGAGGTGGCTTCTTTTCTATGTCCTTAGTTATAGGACTTTAGTTAGTCTTCAGGCGATTCTCAATGATGATGGTTCTGTAGTTTCATTGTAATTTTAATGTGGTCATGAGAGGACGCAAGCACAGCTTTTCCTCCTTCATCATTTTGACTGGATGTCCTTCAAAAACTTTCTAAAGTTGTTTTTGTTTGTGTGTTCGAGAGGCTACATTCTGATCTGTCCTGTTGGCCTGTTGTTAAGGAATATCTTTGAGTAATTTTATGAAAACATGGCTGACGTGGGGGAGCTGGAGAAGGGGTGATGATTCCTTAGTATAGTTTATATAAATAGAAAAATAATTATATTTTTTCTTGCTTCTTGAATGAATGAATAAAAGGAAACAGACACATAATTGTAAAGGAACCACTGTGATACCATTGGGGTTCAGTAGTACCTGTAGGTCAGTGCCCAGGTCACCCTTACTCTCCAGTCTTCCTCCTTCCCAGGTCTGCGAGGGCTAATTAACCTTGGAAACACGTGCTTCATGAACTGCATTGTCCAGGCGCTCACCCACACACCACTCCTGCGAGATTTCTTCCTCTCTGACAGGCACAGGTGTGAAATGCAGAGCCCCAGCTCCTGTCTGGTGTGTGAGATGTCATCCCTTTTTCAGGAGGTGAGTGCTGTTGACTTTTGCAGTGTAACATTTCTGTAACTACTTTTTTCCCCTTTTCAAAAATATAAAATTAAGGTTGACTGTGATAAAGTAAGCAATTTCTAAAACCTTACAAAATGAATAAATATTTACTATGTGCATTATTATGGAAGGCACACATTTTTTCCAAAAGGAATCTTTAGCTAGGAGACTATTGGCATTATTTTTCAAGGCATTGACTTAGAAGATGAGAAAGAGCACATAGAAAGTGGCGTAAGTGGTGGATGATGTTTGTGAATACTGTGGGAGTTCACCCTTCTTGTCTGCCATCCGGACTCACAGTAAGGCATGTGGATGTACACGCACCTGATTTGTTCTCAAAGGAGCGTGGATTTTTCTCTCCTATTGCTGGACCTTCTGAGTGTGCTTCACCAGGTCTGTCTTTGTGACCCTCTGGTCCTGAATATCAAGTTCTGCTTCCCTGGTTGGATTGTAAGCTACACTCATGTGTCCTGTTCAAGTCTGTTCATAACCACCATTGACAGCGTGAAAGAACTAAGGCATCCTTGGGCTGGACCATCTGCACTCAGCTTGGTGACCTCAGAAAAACTCTCAGCTGAAGCAGTGTAGCTGCCCCAGCTACAGAGTGGGACTGCCGCCTGCCCCATAGGTTGCTAAGAGGTCCTAGGTATACTTCATGTGTCTAGCACAGATAGGTACCAGCAGACTCAGCTTGGTCTTTTTTGTTGATAGCTTTTGATGAGGATTAGTTGAGTGATTGTGATAGAAACCACCTGGACTGCAAAGCTGGAATTATTTACCACCTGGTTCTTTTCAGATAAAGTTTGCCAACCTCTGATCTAGCCTTACCTGTCTTTTTCATACCCACAGCATACCAGTAACTACTGGGGTCACAGCAGTGAGCAAACTGAATAAAATAGAAAGTCAAGTGTAGTTGAAAAACATGTCATAATTCATCACTTAGACTTATCATAGAAAACTAGATAGGAAGGGAGAAAAGCAATATGCAGATTTAGAAAGTCCAATGAGTCCAAATTCTAGGCAGCTGTTAAAGATTTTTTATTTTCTATGCTTTATATTCAGGGTGTAGCATTTATTCTGACAAGTGATTTTGTTTCCCTTCTTTCTCTGAGCAGTTTTACTCCGGGCACCGGTCCCCCCATATCCCGTACAAGTTGCTGCACTTGGTATGGACTCATGCCCGGCATTTGGCAGGGTATGAGCAGCAGGATGCCCATGAGTTCCTCATCGCGGCCCTGGATGTCTTGCACCGGCATTGCAAAGGTGCGGTCCTGCTCCCTCAGGCCACTGGGCAGGGGAGGGGGGAGGCCAAGTATGTGCCCTCCTGAAAAATGGGGTATAGCTGACTGTTTTATTTGATTTGTGTTATAATCATATTTTTCCCCTAATAAGGAAAACACTGTAATTATCTCAAAGAGGTTCTTCATAGTTTGTTTTTACGAAAAGAGGAAATAGTTTTCATTGTCGTCTTCTGACCTTTCTGGGATTAGAGCAGCATAGCACTTGGTCATCTACAGCCTGTAACAGTGAACAGTGAGCTCTTTGTCATTGCCCTGCCTTTACCTTGAGTCCTCTGGCTGCTGTGTTCCTGTCGGCCTGATGAGTCAAGGTGAAGGCCTCACCTTGTAGCTCCTCTGGGTTATCATGGCTTTGTTGGGCCAGAAGGTTCTAAGTGTGCTCTTAACACAGTTTAACCATCAAACCATCTCCCTCCCTGTGTAGAATCTCCAAAAAGACCATCATTGCTCTAAAGTAGCCAGAGAGAGCTGGGAATACAAAACTAAACCTGCACACTTGCCAGTACTTCCCTGAACCTAAGTCAAGTTCATTTTCCAACCAAGGGCCTTTTGTTTTCAAATCTCTCTTAGGATCTCATTGAGACTTGGCTTCCCCCATAATATAGGATTCTCAGATATGTATCGGTTTGGATAGTCTGGGGGAAGGGCAAGGGCAGCAGCTCTTAGGGCCGAAGGCAGGAGATTAGGACTGAATGATAAGCCCACACAGTGTATTCCTCCCCCTGCCCTTCCCTATGTAGGGCTCCAGTTTGAAGGCCCTATGCTGAAATACTGACACAGGCATCAGCTGAGGAGTGTGTGGCTCCTGATCACCTGGAGGGCTCCCTAAAGCACATTGTTGACCTTCTGTTTAGTAGGTCTGGAGTAAAGTCAGGATTTTTTGTTCCTAACGAGTTCGTAGATGCTGCTGCTATTTCAGATAGTATACACTCAAGTGAAGTGTGCAGAGGTAACAAGTTACCTGTTATCTGTGGCCCATAGGCTGGTACAGCTATTTGTAGGTGATATCCTACTGGCCAATTTTCTCTTACATTGGTGCCCTTTAAGAACAAAGTCCTGTTTTGCCAGGTCACTTATTGAACGGCCTTCATGCTGCTCCATCTCATCCTCTTAGGTCATTGAGCTGCTCTCACAAATGCCCTGTAGAGTCTGAGATTAAAACTCAGAGACAAGCCAAACTTGAAATAAGACAGCTTGTTTTAATCAACTGTCATGGCTTTGGGTTTCAGCTTTGTTTTGTACTTAAATTATTTTTCTCCTGAAAACATACACAGTTGTTTTTAATGCTTGCCATAGGAGTCAAATAAAAGTTGCCTAATAGCTTAGGTAAGGTTTGATTTCCTAGTGTGAAGTATAACAGAAAAAAGCCATGTGAAAGATTGTTATTTATTCCAAGCACTTGAGATTAAAAGACTCCTGTTTGAAAATGCATTGCTGTTAAAATGTTCATGTGACAAAAAAATTCTCTGACATAATTCCTTTTGAAATGTCTGGGAGGAAAGGTAAAGCTCTTCTCCTTAGAAACATGGTCATCAGAATTCTTCTGAACCCTGAATTCATTAGGATTGCTAGTTCACAGCCATGCCCCCCAAGTTTGGTTAATTGGTAGTCTTTTATGTGGTTTTACCCTTCAGGTAATTTTTGGCTTACTTTTCTTTGTCTCTTCCTGTGTATTTTCCCCTATCTTAATGTTTTGTCCCATGAACTTGAAATCCTTCTGAGTTGCATTTTCTCCCTTATTTCTAGGCAACTGCTATCAGAAGGTGGTGTCCTTCCTTTATTTTTCTGTAATAATTTATCTTTAGCATGTAATACATAGATAGAAACACATCCTATCCCCATTGTCTAGCTGAAAGTTATATAGAGTGTATATAGGGTATGTATTAATTTGTATTTTACTATGTAAGTTTTGTATTCATATATCTACACACAAACTATATATACAGTTGACCCTAGAACAACTTGCGGGCACCAACCACCTGCAAAGTTGAAATCCTGGTCATAACTTACTCAGCCCTCCACATACTCGATTCCCAACAGTTAGTTGACACTTAAACAACATAGGTTTGACCTGGGAGGGGCAATTGAATAAAATCTACGTGTATGTGCATCTGCACAGTTCAAAATCACAGGGTTTATGGGTAAGCTGAAGACTTGTATTGAACTAGAGAGGATGGAAATTATACTTATCTAGATACAACTGACTGGGAAAAAGAGTTGTTCCTGAAGTTCCAGAATGTGGGAACTGATGAGACAGATGGACTAAGTGGGGGTCCTACAGGGACCCTCTCTAAAGGATACTTCTATTCCAGGGAATGCAAGTAGAGGCTTTCCTAGAGGTATTTGACCCACATATATCAGGCCACCTCACTAGAAATATTTTTTCAGTCATTCTGTAAATGGAAAAAGAATCAATACCTTTTCCCACTTACGGGGCATTTGATATATTTTGGTGCCAGAGTAGAAGCTAAGACTATTTTCGTAGGAGTGAAGAAGAAAATTGAAAATAAAACAAACTGGGTGAGTCGTCTCCACTTTCCCCACCAAGTCTGTCTTTTGAATGATAGGTATCTTCATGTGCCCTTTTGAGAGTATTGACCCCTCTGGCTTCATCATGCCTCTGAGTGAGTGGCCTCATCCCATAGGGTCTGTGGCACTTAGAAACTTGCTGACTTTGAGGGCAGGGGTGTAGGTGTTAAAAATATGAATCACAGCGCTTCGGTCTTTCCCCAGGTGATGATAATGGGAAGAAGGCCAACAACCCCAACCACTGCAACTGCATCATAGACCAGATCTTCACAGGCGGGCTGCAGTCAGATGTCACCTGCCAAGTCTGCCAGTAAGTGGAGGCATTCCACAGGACACCGAGTGTTCTGGAACTCCAGATGTGGTCTGCACCACGTTAGCAAGGCCATAATGTGGCCCCAGGTCTTGTCAGAGTGGTTTCAGTGGATGCTGCTTATTGACATCATGGTACTTTTTTAATCTGCAGATCATTGTGTTCTGAGAAGATCTTAAAGTTTTTAGATTCTTAGAGCATAACGTTTAGTTGATGCCACCCCAGTCGCGCCTGCTTCACGATGTGTCAGTAGGTTGTTACATGACCTACTTACAGTGGAACATCTACAGCACGACCAGTTGAGAAGCATGAGTTTTATTTAAATAGCTATTGGCATGTGTAGGGATAAAATAACTCCAATTGAAAAGACGAGAAATTAGCAGGTCACCTGGTCAATGTCCCCACTGGGGTTGCGAGGCTTTGTGTTGAGGCCATCTGCTACTGTCCACACCCAACAGAGTATGATACCCTGCATGAGCCCCTGACACCAGAAGCCAAATAAAAAGCCCCCTCTCTTTAAGAACTAGGCTACGTGGGGCAGATAGTTGACATACATACTCAAAAGTGTGTCAGTGGATTATTTCATGGCCTCCTTTTTCATTTTTTCCAATGTAGTATCCCTAAATTCTTTACAGGTCTTGGTTCTGTGCTAAAAGCTCAAAACTTTCATTTCTTGGAGGAAAGTATATTGATGGTAAGGTTAGAAGAACCCTTTCATTCACCCTCAATATGCTCCCATGTTTTTTATTTCATTTCAACTTTTAAAAACCCCTGGTCATGATCCACTAAAATTTTAGAACCTGTAATGGATTGCTGCTTACAGTTTGTACAGGGTAGACCAGATATTGGAAAGAGTCAGTTTTGCCTATAAGTGTTATAAATGCAGTTTTCTGTTAAGTGCCGCATATCATCATGGGCCATTGCTCTAAACAGTTCATTCACACTCACAGCTTTAGAAAACTGCCTTTTTGGCCCTGCACTTCTGAACTCCATCAGCAGGTAATTGTCTAAGATTTACATCTTGTTTAAATTTCTGTAAATTTCCCAGTCTGTGAATCTCTTGTTTGTATATTTTAAAATAAATCTCTAGGAAGGAACTGGCTTCATTAGATACAGCCTTAAATGCTGGTGTTCAGCTCGGGATACTGTGCCCGGTCAGTGCACACTATGTAATAAAATGTTCTTGGAAGTCTAAGTTATTACCTGGGCTCAGCAGTTCCCAGATGCTGCTGAGGTAGACTATCATTCAGAACCTCCAGTCATAGGGCCCAGACAAAAAATCTTGAGATGACTGTACTGATCTTCTGAGTTTGGAAGCTGTTGCTTTAGGAGCAGCCTTTGCCTTAATTGGTTTACACATGCCATCTCCCTAGGGCCTTGAGAACCTAGGATGGATTGGATGTGAAACATACCTTTTTCTCACCTGGGATAATTCATTTGGATAAAAGGGCAGAGCTATGAAACATTGAGATACATTCTGTGAGATGGTACCTCTGAAGCTGTATGTGAATGTTAATTCTCACGTGTGTTTTATCTCCTTTTCCTTCTAGTGGAGTCTCCACCACAATAGACCCCTTTTGGGACATCAGTTTAGATCTGCCTGGCTCTTCCACACCATTCTGGCCTCTGAGCCCAGGGAGTGAGGGCAGCGTGGTGAACGGGGAAAGCCACGTATCAGGAACCACTACACTTACAGACTGCTTGAGAAGGTGAGAAACCTGCCAGCACTTTTGTAGAAAAATAAAGGTCTTTCCTTGCAGGCAGTTGTCTCTCCTTGCCTTGAGGTTGATCAGAATAAAGCCCTAATAAATTCAGGGCTGCCCAGAGTCCCAGTAGTTTTTTTTTTTTTTATACGTCCAGTGTAGAACATGAGAAAAGATTTGACAGCCTACAGATGGCTACAGTTGGTGCCCAATGGCTCATACTAGTTTGTCACATTTTTGCAAGATGACTAGATATTCTGTCCACCTACCTTTGCATTGTAGCATGTCTATATCACAGCTACTATTTCCCCATGTAAACTGAGAGAAAGTTGAAGCTCTCTCACCTTTTGTGACTAATAATCTCCACCAGAGATTATCTTAAAATAGCAGGCCCCTCCTGCTGAAACACATGGTCTTTTCTGCAGATGATGAATATTTGTGATGTCCTGTCTGCACTTACACTTGTGTTTAGATCTGTCTATTTACTACATCATTGATTTAGACAAATGATAAAGTTTAGAACGTAGATGCTATAAAATATATTTAAAGAGTTATTACAATTGTAGCAAGGCCAGAAAACCCTTCCCCCAGCTTTATTGAAATAGACAATTAGTTGCTCATATTTACATTGTACAATTCTCGTTTTTTTTTAATTATAGTTGACATACAATAATATATTAGTTTCGCTTGTATAGCATAGTGATTAGAGCTCAAGTGATCACTCCACTAAACCTAGTTTCCTCTTCCCCCTTACATATTTGTTACAACGTTGTTGACTTTTTTCTTTATGCTCTGCTTTGTTATCTCCATGACTCTTTTGTATCTATTGGTATTTCTTAATCCCTTCACCCTTTTTTGCCATCTCCCCAACCTCCCTCCTATTTAGTAGCCCTCAAAATATTCTTTGTTTATGAGTTTGTTTCCATTTGGTTGTTTCCATTGTTTATTTTGTTCTTTAGATTCTGCCCGTATATGAAATCACATGATATTTGTCTTTCTCTACCTGATTCGACTTCATTTAGCACAATACCCTCTAGGTCCATCAAGGCAATATATTTTTCCATCCCCTCATTTTAATCTGTGTGTGTCTTTTGACTCTGAAGCAAGTCTCTGGTAGGCAGCATATGTAGAGGTCTTATTTTCTTATCCATTCAGCCAGTCTACCCTTTGGTTGGAGCACTTAATTCTTTTCCATTTCAGGTAGTGTTGATAGATATGTATTATCATTTTTTATTCTTGATTTTGATACATGTTTTTTCTTCTTAAAGAAGTCTCTCCTACATTTTTTGTAATAGTAGCTTGGTGTTGATGAATTCCTTTATCTTATTTTTGTCTGAGAAGCTCTTTATCTGTTCTTCAACTCTAAATGATAGCTTTGCTGGGTAAAGTATTCTTGGTTGTAGTTCCTGTGTTTTTATCACTTTAAATATTTTGTGACAAGCCTTTCTGTCCTGGAAAATTCCTGTGGAGAAATCAGCTGCCAATCTTGTGGATGCTCCTTTGTAGGTGCCTAACTGCTTTTCTCTTGCTACTTTTAAGATTCTCTCTTTAGTTAACCTTTGACATTTTAATTATGTTGTTGTCTTGGTGTGGGCATCTTTGGATTCCTCTTTCTTGGGACTCTCTGAACTTCCTAGGGTTGTATAGCTATTTCACTCGCCAGGTTAGGGAAGTTTTCCATCATTATTTCTTCAAATAGCTTTTCTACTTCTTGTTCTCCCTCTCCTCCTTCAGGTACCCCTATTACATGGATTTTTTTTACACTTAATTTTGTCCCAAAGACTCCTTAAATAATTACGTTCTTGGCTTTTTTTCTTGCTATGCTTATTGGGTGACCTTGGCTTCTCCATCCTCTGTATTGGTGGTTCATTCCTCTTCTTCATTCACTCTGTTAATTTACTCTAATACACTCTTCAACTCAGATAATGTTTTTCATTTCTGACTGGTTCCCTTTTATAATTTCTATTTTGATGTTTTTCTCTTTGTTAGAGTTCTCACTCAGTTCATTAAGCATCTTTAATTTCATTAAGCATCTTTCTAACCAGTGTTTTGAACTCTGCATCTGTTAGATGCCTGACTCCATTATCCCTGGATCTCTGTTCTGTTCTTTCATGTGGTTTCTACTTCTTTGTCTTTCCGTTTTGGCTGCCTTTCTGTGTCTGTGTTGTTTTTATATACTAAGTAAAGCTTCTAAGTCTCCCAGTCTTATTAGCATGGCTTTGTGTAGTAGGTGTCCAGTGGCACAGTCCTGAGAGGGGTTTAGCAGCAGGCCCAGTTTAGCCCTAGCCTATGTGTCCCTCTGGGGCCACCTTTAAGATTCAGCAAGCAATCCACAGATGCTCTACTTATAGTTGCTTCAAGAAACCATGCCAGAAACCAAGGTCAGCTGCTACCAGTGTAAGCCTTGGAGCTGCTCAGCAAGGAGCTCCTGACTTGCTGAGGATACACCTGGATGTGGCTTGGATGGGGCTGGAAGTTGCGGGAGGCAGAGTTTCAAGGAATCCTCTGGGAAGAGCGACCTCTGTTATCCTGTTTGATGATGTCTCAGATATGGCTGCGTCTACACACTGGCAGGGGGGAGGGCTCTACAGAGAAACAATGGATACCACCAGCACATCTGCCTGGGAGAATACCTTGCCTCTGGCCCAACAACTCAGCATCTCACTGTAAGTCCTGGTGTCCCTGGAGCAGCCGACCCAGCACTGGTGCTAATAATGAGCGAGTCCATCTCCTCAGAAGTCCAGTCGTGGATACGGCCCCTTTAAGAGGCATCTGCAGCTGCCTATCTTTTGTTCCACTCAGCCACTAGGGATTGAGCAGCTTCACATCCCTGTCCCCTCCTACCTCCAGCCATTGCAGGTGATTTCTTATTTCTCTCCTTAGTTGTAAAGCTTGTTCATCTAGACCTCAGGTGACTCTGCTTGCTGTTTGCTCCGTGTTTCCATCACAACTTTTGATGTCTTAAGAGCAGATGAACAAAGCCTCTATCATCTGCGCCATTTTGATTTCTCTCTCCGTAAACTTTATTTTGAGTTTAGTGTTTTATAACCTTTTATTTTTTACTTGCTTGAATTCAGGATCACTGCAGATAAGTTCTTGTTGGGTGGAAGGACAAGCTTCTTGGTTTTTACCTTGCTGCATTAGTCAGCAGACCCAAAGGTATATGTTTGGAATTTTAAAGTAAGATTAACTTTTGTTATATTGTTAGAGCCAGTTGTAAATGAGGCATCAAATTTTTAATTTGGAAAACAAGCATATAAGTAATCAAAAGCAAAACAAAATTTTTTCAAGACAGTATTTATAATGAAATTAAATTTCACAGTCAATTTTAATAAAATTGAAATTTTGCCCAGAAAACAGGCAACAAGGGACACTAAACACAAGGGTCCCTTTTCAAGTTATATTTGGAGTAGATCACAAAGCTGTTAAAAGGGACTTAAGGTTTATGTGATTTTTTTTTTTTTTTTTATCTCTCCGGTTTTCAAGTGTCTCATGAGGATGAGAACTTTAAGGGTAGCTGAGTGGCTGTCACCATCTGCATGGGTGCTCACACTGCTCCTTGATCCCTTCATGGAGGAGGCAGACTCAGCAGGACATGAATGCTCTCCTAGTAACAGGGCAAAACTCTTCGAAGCCAGTTGCTTCCATAGGTTTTCCATGTCTTTTTTGTATCAGCCTTGTGGTGCACTCTTTGTTCTTTGTTGCCTTATTGCTCTTTCAACTCTTTTACATTTGTGCGTTGTATTTTGTCAGTTGGGATTGAAATGCAGACTCTTCGGGGGGAGACTACCTCAGAATGATTTTTGTCCCCCACACACTAGCATGCTGACAGGTATCTGGTAAATGTTTACTTGCCTTTACCCCATCAGAGTTCTTGCAAGGATGGAAGTGGCAGACACTGACTCTGGTGAACTTAAGCAGGTAAGGGCATTAGGTAGGTCACAGAAGCCATGGGAAGGCTAAGAACTCAGCTCAGCAAACAGATGGTAACCATCTGTTACCATCTTGGGAGCCTTGGGCCCAATACCCGGAAATATATAGCCCACTGCTGCCTGGCTGCTCTGGTGGGGTTAGGGTGCTGCTCCTGAAATGACAAATCTTCCCACATCTGCCTCTTTAGAATAATAATTAATTGTTAAGGAGCTTGCAGTTGGTCAAGCCTCAGTTGGTGCCCTCTTTGTTGGGAGTTGGGAAGAGCAAAGCAAATACTGGCTTTTATGGTCATTTTTGATGGTAGAAGGTAGGCCCTGATCTCACCTAGATTTGGAAATTCCCCAAATGGAGAAGGGGAGGAATGGCTAGATACTTGAAAAGACGTGTGAATTGGGTTCCATTTTTCTTTCATAATTTTTGTGTAACTGAATTTGAAGCCAGATTATCTTTATGTCTAACGTCGTGAGACTTCTTTGGCACTTTTTTAGGGTAACTGATGCAGGTTTGGTGACAGACAGATAGTATCTTTGCAGCCAGGTGCAGGGCTTGAGAAGTTTGTTGCCTCAAGCACTTGCTTCCACCTATCTGTCACCTGCCTAGAGCTCTAATGCTTGAGGGACTGCAGAGTCCTCTACATAGTTTTAGCTGTGCTTGGCATTGGACTTCCATTTCTAAAATTGTGCATAGTTCTGTCTGCCAGATAGTGACACATATGAGTACTTACTTGTTCCTGTTGTCACTGCTACTGGCCATGGAAGCTTACTGAGACATTAGAGAAGCAGTTGTGGCCAGTGGTTGTTCCGAGCAGTGTGGTTGGGGTGGGGCAGACTATGTTTTAAGTTGGAAAATTGATGTAACGTTGTGGCAACTCTGGTGTACATTGAAAGTCTTCACTGTTAATATGGGTACATTTTTCTCTCCTACTAGCAGGCATCTAGTCAGTGTTCCAACTACTCTGATTGGTTTTTAAACTATTTTTTACAGTTTGTTCAAATCAGGATCCAGACTAGGTCCACACATTATATTTGGTTAATTGATCTCATAAGTCCCTTTCAAATCCAGGCTGCAGCTCCCCTCCCCACTTCTTTCCTTGCCCTTTTTGTGTGGAAAAGACAAAGTCATATGTCCGCAGAATTCCCTGTGCCCCAGACCTTGCTGACTGCGTCTGTGGGCTAGTTCTTGCAGGTGACAGTGAACATGCTTCGATGCCTTGCTCCACCCTTCCTCCTCTGTGAGCTCTAACTGTTCTTGCACTTTGCTTCCTGGCATCTTTTGGGCGGGCGGGCAGGCTCCCTTTGCTCAGAAGCCTCGTCCGGCCCAAGATAAGATGGCAGAATTTCCAAAGAACAAAGAGAGATCTCCAGACTCTCTGTGAAAAAGTCGAGTTTTCTTCTGTTTTTCAGCTTTAAACTTTAAAAATTTGGTGAAAACTGTATCGAAACATGTATTTCATGGGTTTTTATCTTTTGTAACTACCACCTGTGCCAGAAATGCGTGCAGACTTACCTAGTGCAACCTTTCTATCTCAAGATATATCTTTATCATTAGAAAGTCAGTATTTACCCAAAAGTCTCATTTTATTAAACTTTTGAGATAATTGTAGCTTCCCAGTACAATATCCTAGTACAACCAGGACATTGAAATCAAAGCAGACAAGATATAAGGCACTTTCATCACCGCAGGAGCCCTCATAGCCACACCACCTTGCCCTCCCACCACTACTGTCTCCTGAACCCCTGGAAGCTGCAAATCTGTTCTTTATTTCTGCAGATTCCATATTTTAAGATAGACTCATACAATGTGTAACCTTTGGGGATTGGCTTTTTTCAGTCATCATAATTTGCTGGTGATTCATCCAGGTTGCGTGTATCAAGTTTGTTCCTTTTTATTGTGACTAGTATTCCATGGTGTCATGTACCACATGTTTAACCATTCACCCATTGAAGGGCATCTGCTTTGCTTCCAGGTTTTTTTGTTTTTTTTGTTTTTTTGTTTTTTGGGGGTTTTTTTGTTTTTTTTTTTTTTTGGTTTTTTTTTTTTAGCTATTAAAAATAAAGCTGCTGAAAACATTTGTGTACAATTTTTGTGTGAGCCCAAGTTTTTGTTTTTCTGGGACAAATTTGATTGCTAGGGTAATTAGAAAATTATTACTATTTTGCCAAACTTTTCATTTTTAAAAAAATTTAAGTGTTTTTTTAAGTGATGAGAAAAGGTAAAGGAAGAAGTAGTTTTAATTTTTTTCTTTGTGAAATTATAAATACCCCTAACTGTGTATATGTTTTTAGCAGAGAAATTAATCCAGTAAAAGTGATAAAATAACTATTTTTCCTCTCTTATTTCTCTCATCTTTTTTCTTAAAAATATGTATATTTTAAATACCTTGTAGATTTACCAGACCAGAGCACTTAGGAAGCAGTGCCAAGATCAAATGTAGTGGTTGCCATAGCTACCAAGAGTCTACTAAACAGCTCACCATGAAGAAACTACCCATTGTAGCCTGTTTTCATCTCAAAGTAAGTTTCCCAAAAACAAATTCTAGAGGCAGACTCTTATTTTTAGTCCCCAGAACAGCTTAGAGCCTGTTGGTTTGGTGTTTAGAGTACATTGTATAATTGCAGTGACGCGGTAAGATGCTCTAAAGAAACAAAGGGGTAATAAATTGTAACTCTTTCCCT
Source organism: Eonycteris spelaea (assembly GCA_003508835.1). NCBI lineage: Eukaryota > Metazoa > Chordata > Mammalia > Chiroptera > Pteropodidae > Eonycteris > Eonycteris spelaea. The sequence goes on along the minus strand of PUFA01000285.1, from coordinate 1,278,305 downwards.
ATCTTCTGTTGAGGAGAGAGGTCTGTTGTGAACAAGATGTAGTTACTGCATAATGAAAATAAGATATGAGTTGCTTTCCCAGGGTTGGGGATTGTTAAGGTTGTACTGCTCCTACCTAAATTCTTCCATCTTCCAAGTTTTTATTTTACTCAAAAACAGACTCTTAGCATTATGATTTAGTCCAGTGGTCAGCAAGCTCTTTCTATAAAGGGTCAGTTGGTGAATATTTTAGGTTTCATAGCCAAAAGACCTCAGTTTCATATTCTTCATTTTATTTTATGACCCTTTAAAAATTTTTAAAAATCCAAACCACTTCTAGCTTGCTTGCTGGATTTGGTCTCCCCTGATGCAGTCAAAGAATGTCTTTTACCTGGTGAAAGGAGCAATATGTTTGGTTTTGCTTCCAGAGGTGACATATTCATCCTGTTCTCTACTATCTTGCACTTTGCTGGGTCTGTTGTAATATGTTTATCACTTAGAACAATTACATCATTTTAAGATTTTACTTGAATCCCATAAATTAGATTTATATGGTCAATGCTTGTGTTATTGAATCTGTAAGCTCCAGAAGTGGCCTAAAGGGAATCAGAAAATTGATGAAAAAGCCTATTTTAGGGAGTGCACAGAGAAGCACCATCAGAGAAGCCAATTACAGCTTCACTCCTTTTCCCTTTCATTGCCCGTTCTGCAGCGATTTGAACACTCAGCCAAACTGAGGCGGAAGATTACCACGTCTGTGTCCTTTCCCCTGGAACTGGACATGACCCCTTCATGGCAATCCAGGTATGAAGGGTTTGTTCGGTTGTGTCTGTCTTCAAAAGGGTGTTGGCTTTGGTTTGGTCAGTGATTGGCACCAGTTCCTGATGAGGCAATTGTAGACCTGGATATAAACTGCACCAGCTAAAAGAAAATTATTATCCTGATCTGAAGCCAAGACACATTTTTAGTTTAATGAGCTGTTTTTCCTTCAGAAAGTCTTATTTCACATTTGGGTTTTCTCAAGCAATCCTTTTTTCAACTTTCAGACCTGGAAATACATCAAGGTAGGATCATAGTGAGAAGACAGCATTTTTAACTGATGGAACTGATTTTTGAAATACAGATAAACGATTTTTCAGTTTGTCACATTTCATTACTGTTGTTTTCAAATCTTGGTATCATAGACCACATAATAAATTTACCCACCGCTCGCAAACCATGACACTAATAAATTGGATACATGTTAGTTTCTTAGGGACACTGTAACAAATCACCAACAAACTTAGTGGCTTAAAGTAAGAAGAGCTGGCAGGACTGCATTTTCCTTGGAAAGGCCTAGGAAAGATTCCACTTCTTTCCAGGAGGTGTACGCAGGTAGGGGTCAGGGCTGGCTCCACTCCTTGGAAAAGGAGTGCTCTCAGCAGTTTACTTCGCCAGCCTGGGCCTCAAGTTTCCTTACCTTTACATGGGGATAATCTCTGCCCTAAAAGGAGAATTATTGGAAGAACTGGAAAGCATACATAACATGGATCCAGCAACATTATCTGGCAGAAATAGGCCCCCAGTAATACTGTTGGTGTCATCTGAGCCATATGTCTCTTAGGTTAATTTATTTTAAATGAGCTAAGTTTTGCTGTGTTTGTTACAGCAAAGAGAGCAGAATGAATGGGCAGTACCAGCAGCCAGCAGATAGATCTCAATAATGATAACAAGTAAGTAGTACCCTGTGGGTGTGCCCTGGGCATCTCCAGGTGTGAATGGGGAACCTAGGGCTTCCAGTAGGGTTGGCAGGGAGGGCCCACCAGCTTTTCCCAGGGAGATGACTGCATTATGAAGCAGCAGTGGCAGAGCTCATTTCTTTGGCCACTGGCCTGCTCTCTGTCTTGCTGCCCACTAATCAATGTTGACAATATTTAAGCCCTCTATTAAGAAAAGTACTTTTTCATACCTTTATCAACAAACATCCTTCTCTCATAGGAGCCTGACCCCTTTCTCCTGGCCTTTGTACATGAGTGAGAGTCAATTTGGCCACCTCAGTCTTAGAATAAAAGCTCAGTGTCTGAATTCTGGACCCCTTGATCTTTGCCTTCACTGGCATTGTAATTAGGCCTCTGATCTTTCCTTTGTCGTCTTTCTTCATACCATTGGTGTGTGCAGAAAGGATGACCAGGAGAGAGAGGTTATAGTATCTCCTAATACTAATTGCTCTCATCACTTCCCTAAATGTGGTTCTAGTGAAGAAGCTCAAGAGCTGAGTAGGAAGCCACCCTCTGTGCTGTCTGTACACCAGCTTTGATTCCTGGGATATTACTATTTGGGGTCAGCAAGCTACCCATCACCATGCAGGCTATAATTGCTTGGACTGTTGGTTTCTGATGGTGATAAAATTGAGTTATCTGCTCAGTCTATCCCCACTCTTTTCTTCCCAAATCAGTACTCCTTGTTTGCAGTCGTTAACCACCAAGGGACTCTGGAGAGCGGCCACTACACCAGCTTCATCCGGCAGCACAAGGACCAGTGGTTCAAATGCGATGATGCCATTCATCACCAAGGCCAGCATTGAAGATGTGCTGGACAGCGAGGGGTACGTCAGAGGTGGCAGCTTGTTTCCCATGTGTATCTCCAAATCCAAAGCGCACATCTGCCTTTGGTACTATTCCATGAGGTTTTACCTTCAGTGGCTGAAGTAACAAGGCTTATTCTAGACAGTGCCAGCCTTGATTGATCACCAGATAGGAGACAATATCTCTGAGCAGGACACTCTTGATTAATGCCTTAACACAAGAGAACATGGTGGTGGTCATTTATTTTAGTTGCGGTATGAGCTGACACATGAGTTCTTTAGCAGCTCCTGTTTTTCTCATTTTATTTTTTCCTGGCGCATCATCATCCACCTTTAGCCTTTGCTAAATCCTTAGTCTTGAGACTATCAGTAGGATCCTAGCCCTAGGCATGAGCTGCCATGACTCTGCAAGACGCATCTGGACTGTATATTCTGAGCTGTGGGGAAACCCCTTTTGGGAGAGAGCCTGTGTAGAAGAGTTTGTATTGGAGGGGACAGCCTTGTGGCAGTGAAGAGGCCAGAGCAGAGGAGGGGGTTAGACTGAGTCTTACAGGAGTCTTACCAAAAATTGCCCTTATACAGAAGCACCTGACAGTCCGGACAGGAGAGGATGGGTTCAGGAGCTGTGTTGGAAGCAAGACTGACAGGTCTCATGACTTCTTGGTGGACAGGTGGAAGGACAGGCTCCAGGGGCTTGGGCATTACATGGGAGCATGGCCACTACCTAGCTAAGGACCATCCTAGGGATCTAAGATCCAAAAACCATCCAAGAAGTGCAGACTGCTGGAGAGTGCTGAGGTCACAGTGCCAAGGATCAGGTTGGGGAGGATTAGTTTTGCCTTAACAGCTCATGAATTAGGACATAAGCATGCTTTTCTCTTTGCTCCTCAGATACCTACTGTTCTATCACAAACAGTTCCTGGAATATGAATAACTTTATCCTCATCTGGTCAGAAAAATGAAGGCCAAGAGTTGGCAGTCCTCATAAATGAATCCCTCGAGTTCCCCGACATCATGATACTACCACCCACAGAAGTGCCCCCGTGAGCATCAGATTCCTGCGCAACCTGGGCCTGGAGGAGGCAGCAGCAGTTGTTACCCAGGATTGTGGGGTTTGAATGGACAAGCCTGTGGTGGGAGGAAACACCAGGAACCGCACAACAGAAACAATATGTAATGAAGGATGTGTTCTGCATGGGAAGGGGCAGAGCATGTGTGTCACTAGTGTATCTTCTTTGGTCTTCAGCGTGTGGGTGAGGGGCACCCTCACACCGCGGAGTAGCCTTGCCCTGGTGCTTCGCTTACCGCCACATGACAGAGCAGAATTAAAAGGCAACCAGTCCATTTTAAAATTATGGGTCCATTAAAAGCAGTAGAGAGGACAAAAATATTGTGCGAGGACAGGGGACATTGCAAGTATCTTTGTCTTTGTGAGTTTTTAGTATTAAAATATGTATAGTATGGAACTCTTAGCTTCTGTTTTGTCAGCAGATATAAAGACCTCCCACCCCCCACCCCAGAGCCTGTGGAACTGAAGACATTAACTGAGGTTTCCCAAAGCATGTCAGTTCTGCAGGTAATGTAGCATCACACTGCATGTGGAAGCATCAGCCCGGGTGTTTCTCTCTCAGTTTCTAGAAATAGGCGTTTTCTTATCTTCTCTTTTCCCACAGTGGGTGATTTCATAAATGTAATGATAGTAACGTGAGTTTATACTGAATTTAGGTAGTTTTTTCTTTTACTCTTGAGAGTTAATCTTGTTTTTGGTGCTGTTTTGTTGTTCACCCCCAATCCAGAAGCATTTATGTCTGGTTAAAGCTAGAATATGCAGCAGAGGAGAATCAGGCTGCAGCTAATAACTGCCTCTATCATATTAATCTTTTGAGTAGTTGAAGCCATTTTTTCAGTGATTTCATTGTTTCCCTTCATCATATTTTCTTGGCTGCCTGTCCCGATGCTAGCTGTCCCTGTTACTGCTTGGTGGCTGGTGTGTCTGTTTGAAGCTGGAGTAAGCATCCAATGGAGACTGCATTACATTGCTGAGTGCCTCAGTTTTACATTCAGTTTAGTTTAAATTGTAGCAGGAAAAGATAACTTTTGTGATTGAAGCTTATGGGAAGAGCTTAATGAGCTGAAAACAGTATGTATTGTTCTTTGTGTAAAGGTATCTTGCATGCGTCTGTGTATCCAAACCAGACTTAGATTGTCCCATTTCTGAGAAATTGCAACCCGAGAGACATAGGAGAGGAAAAGTTGCTTTAAGAGAGTTTGTGGAACCTGGGAATCCAGTCTGCATCTGATCTGTGGAATAGTCATTTCCTGGAGAAGAGTAAGAATCATCTTTTTCAGATCAGCAAACTTTTTTCATAAAGAGCCAAATGGTTAATATTTTGGCTTTGTGGGCCATATGGTCTCTTGCCATAGATAATATGTAAACAAATGAGCCTAGTTGTATTCTAATAAAACTTTATGGAGACTGAAATTTGAATTTCATATAATTTTCACATTTCAGATTTTTTTTCACTGTTTAAAAATGTGTAAACTATTTGCTGACTGCCATACAAAAGCAGGCAGTGGACCAGTTTCTAGCTCATTAGCTAGTTAAGTTGGCACGGTGTGGGAGGAGTCATACAGGTAGTTATTACTTTAATGTGGAAAATGCTAGAATATGCAAAACAATCATACTGCAGAATCATATGGAAAAATCCTTAGTGATCTTTTTTAAAATTTTTTAATTACAGTCAACAATTCAATTTATATTAGTTTTAGATGTACGGCTTAATGGTAGTTTTTTAAGTACTCGCTTAGTTCATTCTCAGTTAATAGCTCTGTATTTAGGAACACAGGTTTTAAAGCATATTTTTAAAATAGCAGGCATTATCAGAGAAATATGGATGGGTGCAGATTTTCAGAAATGGCCCCATGTTTCCAAAGTTTGTCTGTGTGGTATCTGCTATGAAGATTCTTCGGGGGGGAGATACTGTCTTTAAATAAGGAACAAATCTAATAGAAAAGGGAATGAACTGCAGTGTGGGCCTGCAGAGTTCTTAGCCTTTAAGTCTCTTCCTGTGGTTTGCACCTTGTGACCTCCTTGCTTTACTGGAGTGTCCAAAATGCAAAGTGGGACAAGCAGATGTATTGGCCTTGGAGTTTTCTGGCAGATTACCTGTGGTCTTCCCAGTCTGCTTCCAAATCTGACCCTCCCCTAACACTTTGCTGTATCTGCTCCGTTAGGGGGCAGTTTCTCTGAGAACATGAGGACTTTGGAGAGACAGTGGGGCCACATTTATCTTTTGTAGACATTATATTAAACATTTGTATTCAAATTAGTTCTCTTTATTCCCTTTGGCATTGGTGTTCTAAAGTACTAACTTCTCTCCTCTTCTGCTGAGAAATACCCTCCAACTAGAAGAACTGGGATGGAGGTGGTACTGCTACTCTGGTGTTTTGTCCTCCCCCTGTACTGCTAGCAGTAGGTCCTGTGGTTGAATGTGCTCATTTGAATTTACCTTGTTAGGAACAAAAATATTACATAATGGGGTTGGGATTTTTTTTTAAAGCTCCTGATCCACCTGTAAAATTCAGGAAAATGGTTTTCTTGTTTCCTAACAACCATCCCAATTTTGATGTTTAAGGATCAATTACCTATTGTGTCTGACCACTAAGGAATTGTTGGGTGACCTTTTTCACTTCCACCAGTTTATTGAAATAACCTGAGATGTTGGCTGTCACTTAAGTGCTTCACAGTGAACTTTTCCCTCTTCAGGTGTCTGAAGCAAGTTCAGAGCAGTGTAGAGTGCTGAGAGAGGGGGGTCAGGGCCAGGGCTGAGGGAGCAGCCTAAGGGTCGTGTGGCCAGCCTCCTTCTGGCCCACACAGCCCCTCTCCTGTCAGGTTTACCGTCCCAGGATTTACCTTCTGCAGCAGCCCGTATACCATATATACCTGAGCGTTTTGTGGTTTTGGTTTGGTGTGTGTATGCTTTTCATTGTGTAAAATTGTCGTTTTTTGACCACTGAAGTGACATGTTGGATTTGCTATAACTGAAACAAAAATTGTAAGAAAAAGATTCCAATGATCGTGCTGTGGACTTAATTGCCAAGATGTTTACACCTCTCTTTCACCTATTCTGAAGAACTGTTTGACTCTTCCCCCTCACTTAATGGCTTGTAGTCTTTCCTGTGTCATAATAAAGTTACATTTATTCTGAAAATTGGCGTCTCTCCCTTTCTAACAGCAGCCAAAGAGGGGCAAGGCATGAGAGGCCCCAGGTTGTGGATACCTGCCAGGGCAGGCATTACAAGATGGAAACCCTGCCAAGTTCAGCGGCTGGAGCTATTTTGTGCCAACCTGACTGCTCTGGGTGTTGGCAGGTCCATGCAGCCTGCATTTCCCCGTTTTCTGTGATTGACCTGCTGCTGCTTTAACACTCTTTTCCTCCTCGTGTGGAAGGATGGTGACCTGTCATGGATTCAGGACAGCCATGGGCTTTCAGAATTTGATGTGCATAAAAGTCACCTGAGGGTTTCTTTAAATGTGGGAGGTCCTTTGCCAGAGTTCTTGGTTTACAAGACCTGGGATGTGGTATAAGTATACACATTTGCAGCAAGCTCCTCAAATGATGAGAAATAGCATATATCAATAAAAAGGTATACATAGTTTTGTGCTGTCCTTGATTCTGTAATTGGTCACAACTACCTGAACTCCAACATCTTTCCACTCCACGATTGCACGCTTCCCTCACCCTCAGAACTTTACCTTGATCTTGACCTAGTTGACCCAGACCATCATTTTGAAGTCTTTTTTTTTTTTTTTTTTTTTTTGATGCCATTGTTGCAAGTTCCTTTACTTATCATAGAAATACCAAGAGGTGCCAGAGAATCTCTCTGGGTTCCAGCCTTAGCTCTCCTCTCCCATGCGTAGCAAGTCACTCCAAATTAAGTAGTATTTGGAGTTGTTTCCCCAGGGTAAACTACTCCTTTTGGGGTCCAGGATCTTTAAACCACCAAAGCCCAAGTTTTCTAGAACAGGTAAGAAATTTTGTGATTGAGTTATTAAGTATAATAATGCTGAAAGAGTGCCAGTCTCACTTCCACTCCTTGATCTGTGAGACCTGTATGTTTTGGGGCCAGCACTATATAATGTTTCTGTTGAAAAAATATACAAGTCATCCCGGAAGAGAACTACATCCTTTCACGCATAACAGGCTTCAGTAAAATTACAAGCTCAGCTGGCTTCCAGGAGGTAGGTAATGTAGTAAGAGCCATTTTGTAGGCACAAAGCCCCTTGCTGCATGTTCTTTCTGCTGTAAATTGGGTTCCCTGATCAGAAGGCAATGATGCATGGAATGTTGCAATAGTGGATGGTAGTGCTGACAGGCAGGGCAGGCAAATCTATATCCAGAATAATTGGTTTATTCAGAGAAGACAGATCTTCCGTCCCTTCCTCCCAACATGATGGAAGAGGCCCTGTGTCGTCAAGCCTGCTTGCTACCTGGTGCCGAGCTGCTCCTAGGATATTGTCATCCAGAGATTTGGTAGTTGCTCTTGTTAGCCAGTTTAGGCACTGTGCAGTAACTAGTCATATGGACCTTGGTCAGGACAAGTCTATGACATTGAGCCTATTCTAGCCTCCACCTCTGTCTAGATGGCCATTTAGTTCATGGGTCCGCTAAGCAGGCATGGTGGCTGAGAAAGGAAAGCTGACTACCATCTACAAGGCCATCTTTGTACCCCTGATCATTAAAAGTTCCCCCTATAAGGGATTTTTATGGGCATACATAGATAATCTTTTTGACCTGTGCCCATTTCAAGAGATCTGTACTATCCAAATCTTGTCACCGATCTTAAATCCTATTCCAAGTCCTTGGACCATCCAACCAAGCTATTAACAATTTCCATAAATCAATCAAATGAGGAATTTTGGTGCTTTTTCAATTGGACAAGGTGGGTAACCGAATATCTTCAAGTTCCACTCTGGGCTTCTTTCAATCACTGTTCTGTAGGACCACCTCAGTCATCGGGCCACAGGGAACACTTGAGACATGCAACATATCCGTTGCAACAGTGAGCTACCTGCTCCTGTATATTTACTGTAGCCTTCTGGACATAGCCAAACTCAGGTCTCTTACATGCCATTTCCACTATGGCTGCTACACACAGACCCCTTAAGGCTAAGCAAATCAGACAATGTTCATTATTGTTTATGGAACGCTCAGGCTTGCATGGTCAACTGTTAACCAGTCTCTACTGAGTCCAAGAAGCAAGTAGGAGCGATTTCACAAAAGAGAAAGATACAGATCTGATTTGCTCTGCTCTGGAATCCTGGAGGTCTGTGTTATTCTCCAACTGGTCCTTGTTAGTTCCATAAAGCCTCCTTATTTGCCTTGGACACTTTGAGTACCATTGGATCTTCTGGATCATAAGATTTGAGTGGTAGTGCAAGCATGTACGACAGTCTGAACTTATGGCCCACTTGAAACTGGGGAGCTATATGGGTATAATTAACACTCACATGTGGTGCAATGCTGCTTCCAAAAACCCACCGAGGCCTATCAGTATTGTGCCTTCTTTTTACATAGTAGGTGGTATGAGGTGCAGCAGTGTATCTTCATCCTTCAAGAGGATACCTTATGCTTCAGACACTGAACTCCCAGACACCTAATTGAGTTGGGGGCCCTGAGTTTTGGGGAGTTTATTTCGTGCTTTTTGGTTCACTTGTCTTATTAAGCATCTATAGGATTTGACACTTCCTGTTTATCAGATACAATCAGCAAGATGTCATCAATATTGTGAACCAAAGTAATGTTTTATGCAATATCAAGATGATCAATATTTCTGTAGATTCTATTATACCAGAAAGTAGAATTAATGTAACTCTGAGGGCTATACCATGAAAGTATACTCTGCCCTGCAGGTAAAAGCAAACTGCTTTGGTGATCTTTAAAAACTGGTACCATGAAGATAAAGGCATTAGGTCAATGGATGCATATAGCATACTTGGTGCCAAGGCCACTCTGATTTGCTCCAGTGAAGATACTACATCTGTGATAGCAGCTGCAGTTTGACAGCACCTGATTAGGTTTATAGTACAGGCGTAGCTTTGTTTTATTATGCTTCACAGATGTTTGCATTTTTTTTTACAATTGAAGGCAAGACCCTCCACCAGCAAAAAGACTACGACTTGCTTTATTGCGATACTCGCTTTATTGCAGTGGTCTGGAACAAAACCCACAATATCTTATAGGTACGCCAGTCTATAACCATTCTCTGAGATCTATCTGACTTTTGCATGAGTCAAACAAATGAGTCAAAGGGGGGTGTGATAGGTATTATCACTGCTTATTTTCAAATCTTGACGGGGACATTAATCTTTGAAATCCCCTAGGATATAGGATTGCTTCTGGTTTATTATCCTAATAGTGAGGTGAAGTTCCAGGGGCTTCCACATAGTTTTCCAATAGTAGCATTTTCCAATAGATATGAGTTATATGTGGGGATCTTGCCAGTTGTCAAGAATGCCCACTATACACTAAGGACTGGGGAAATACCACAGAATAGATCCAATGTACCTCAGTTTTTAAAAATAGGAAATTGTATGTGTAATTTTCTGGTAGAACCTCTGAAAGCCAGTGCATGCTTTTCCGTGGTCCTTTCCCTCAACCATAACAACTGCAGTGGTCAGGTAGGATGGCTCCATCAACGCAGAAATAGAGAATAACATGGGGAAGAACCTGTAAGTGACCAGTCAGACATGTTATGTGAGCAAGGAAATGCATGTTTTGTTGTTGAGGGGAAAAAAAGAAAAAGCTGTTATCTTGGACTGCATCAATAAAAGATGATATCTAAAAATGGGAAGAGGCCAGATCTAACCTTGTTTCATTTCACTTTAAGTGCCTGGTCCACAGTCTTCATTGAGTAAATGACTATCCCACTTAGCTTGTGAATCCCATAACCAAAGACTATTCAAGTGGATCTAATGGTGAGCACAAAGGGGCCAGGCTCTGTCCCCAAGGCACTTGCAGGAAGGAAGTAGGCCTTGCACAGTGTTCACTACAATCTGAGAAATGCAACAAAGGGTGATACAGCATACTTTGGCAATCTGATAGAGCACTTGCGGGCCTAGCTGAGGAAGGACATGTAGCAGCACAGGGGTGGTGGTGGTTGCAAGCAGAGGGGGCAGCTGGAGTCCTGGCGAATGCCGAAGGCCTGTGTACTTGGAGAATCAGGAGCAGCCGCACAAAAATGGCTAAGTCAATTCCAAGCTTGGCCCCATCAGGAATGATAAAGGAACAGGAGCTGAATCTTAAAGATTTGGTGGGATCACTACTATTAATTAAAGGACTGGCTCATGGAAAAATAGAGCTTGGTTCTAGGTGCTTCCAAGAAGTAGAGCCAGTTGGAAGAAGTTAAAAAGGTAGAATCTCAATTGAAAGAGAGTTTCCCAGAGAGCCATCTAAACGTGGGAGGGTGCCCATCTAGTCAGGGGCAAAAGGACAGGATTCTGGATCTGAGCCTCTAAAGAGTTGGATGTGAAGGATTCATTTCTAGAAAAGAAGACTTTAAGAATCTAAATTAAGCATTCTGGGAAGTAGGAGGGCAGAGGGGAGCAAGACCGAGTGCGAGTGGCGGAAGAATTGTGGTGGCAATGCTATCATAACAAAGGGCTCAGCCAACCTGCAGGAAGCTCTGGCAGAGGTACTGGCTGGCCCTACAGAATTAGGCTAAATGGCTCTGTTGTGGATGAAGATAATCAATCAGGAAGAAGCATGAGCAGGTTAGGTGGCTCTGTTTGATTAGAGAGCAGTTTGTAGAGAAGGACTCAACTGAGAGCACCGATAAGCAGCCCTCTTCCAGAGGGGGACTTGAGTGCTGGGGAAACCTGAGGGTGGCACAAGTGTGTCTACCACATTCAGTGATACCTCTAACTCAGGCAAAAGTCCATCCTACATAATAGGTAGTAGAAGCCAGTTTAATCCGGAGTAACCTGAAGCACAACCCGGACAAATTTTATGAGGCAGGATACTGTCTCCTCCCTGGTTTTCTCGGGGTCCCAGCTCCCCATTTACACACATCAGTCACTTGCCAAATGACGGAGACATATGCCGCGTTTTTCATAGGAAGAAATTTATTCACCTGAAATCTTACACACTTATCCAGAGTGGGGAGTTTTTAAGCTGGAGCTAATATTCTTCATGAAACAAATTCATGAAGACTAATATAAACTTTAGAGCTCCACATGATCCCCTATTCTGTTCGGTTAGCAGATCACCCGTGCTCCTACAGAAACCAGTTTAATGAAGTGGGAAAAGCTCTTTTTAGGAGACAAGATGAGTTCTAGTTAGGTTTCCACACTCACTGGTGGTGTTCCTGGGGCTGGCGAGTCCCCTCTGAGGCACCCTGACCTTGTCTGTAAGTAGGAAGAGAGAGAGGTTAACATGGGTGCTCTGGAAAGTCCTTTCCATCCTGACATGATGAATCTAAAGATTTTTCTTCCCTGCTTCTCCTTCTGTTGGTGAGTGATACCAACCAGCCATTAATGGATTTTAAGTGTAGTAGCTAGGAGAGGAAGAGAACATGTAAATAAATTGCATTTTTGTAGAATGTTAAAGACTAGAAAAAGACTTTAAAAATTATTTGATTGGGCACTTGAATTCATCTCACTGAGCAAAATATTTGACAGTCCCACATCATGCAGTCACTGTTCTAGACATTGGGGGATAAGAGAGGCCCAAAGTCCTGTTTCTCAAGGAGGGTACAGTATGGTGGGGGAATATACATCAGATTGTGTTAAGCACTGTGTAGAAGAGACAAGCAAGGGAGCGAGAGAGTGACAGCAATGACAGGCTTCTTACACAGGGTGGTCAGGAGGAGTTTCTCCAATCAGGACACTTGGAGCAGGGACCTGAATGAGGTGCTCATGCTATCAGATGTGGAACATTACAGATATAGGAACAGTTATATCTGCGCTTGAAGAAATTGAAGCTGAGAGAGTGCCAAAGCAAGCTCACCCCAGTCTACTGTGGTGTCCAGCCCACACTTGTGATTTTCCACTGATTCTAACAGCCGGGTCTCAAAGCTTTCAGGGGCCAGTGTGTGTGTGTGGTGTGTGTGTTGTGTGTGACTACTGCATCTCTGACTTAAACGTCACAGCCTGGTCCTCAGGAATAGCCAGTTGGGAAAATTCCTCCTGGTCTCTTGCCTAAATTTGTCATGCTTCCATGCCAATTGTGTCCATGTGTTTATCTGCCCTCGTCAATAGCTTTTTGCTGTGTGCTAAAAATGGGAATTCCAGCTTCTCTGATAATTTTAATTGTAATTTTAACCTTCATTGCAGCATAGACTAGTGAATAAGAGACTGAATGTGGAGCCGGACTGCCTGGGCATGAATCTGGAGCTGGGTACCTTTGAGTAAACTACTTAAACATTCTGAGCCTCAGTTTCCTCATCTATAAAATAGGGACACTGACAGTACTCCCCACAGGATTATTGTACATAAAAAATTGAGTTAATACGTGTAAAGTACTTAGAAAAATGCTTGTCACATAGTAAGAATTACATAAAAGTTTTTCTAAAAAATACAGACTTGAGATGTGTCAAACTAGGGCTCTGTGGTATCTACTGTCTATATCTGACCAGGTAGGGAAAATGCAATTACTAGCCCAGGTGTCGGTCTCTCTAGGATACATTTGGTTTTCTTTTTTATTAGTCTACAAATGAGAAAGTGTCAAAATAAATTAGGAAGGAAAAAAAACAGGTGTTTTTGCTAAGCCAATCTGGAACCTTTCCCTGTTCTGTTGGCAGCAGAGACTGAATGTCAGACCAATAGTTTACATAGCCAGTTTTTACCCCTCAGATCATTGGCTTTCAAAGCTAGATTGTCTGCTGGAACCTACCTGGGAGCCCAAAAGTCCTCCTGATGCCTTCCCCTTCCCCCTCGAGAGTCTCATTTAGTTGGTCTGGTAAGGTCACTAGGAATTTTACAGATTTTTTTCCCCAGGGATTTCTGACTTTCAGCTGAGGTTGAGAACAAGCAGCCCAGATGGCCTGAGGAAAATCTGAGAGCCAAAAGAGCATAGCTGGAGGAAATCTCACCCTTCCCTATCTTCTTTGTTCCAAAAATCTATTTTGAGAAGTTTCCAAAACTATGTCTGATACACTGTGATTTCGAATTTTAAGAAATTAGGGAGAGGAGGGAAGCTGTAGATGAGAAGAAGGACCTCTTAGAAGGTGGCATTTGAAACTGCAGGCTTTGAACGGAACCCTCATCAGACCAGCCAAAAAGGAGGGAAGAGTATTCCTGGTAAAAGGAATAGAAAAGGCAAAGCCTCAGGGCAGGAGTGAGAAATGAAACAACTTCTCTGAGGATGAGGGTGAGTGTGGCTGGAGGGTGGGTGGGTGCCAGAACGTGATGCGAGCTGAGATCGAGAGGAAGTCAGGGGCCAGACCACGCGGGGCTCAAAGGCTCTTATAGGAGTTGGGTTTTATTCTGTGTCAAGAACACACTGGAAGGTTTTCAAGCAGTGAGAAGACATAATGTGATCGATGTTTAAAAAGATCACTCTGGCTTCCAACTGCCAAGTAGGAAGGAGAAAGCAGAAAGAGGCCCACTCCTTCCCTAGAAATAAAAAAGCTAGATAACCTATAAAATCTGTCTTCTTCTCTTGAACCCATCCATGCGCTGAAGTTGCGAGACAGCAATGAACCTGAAATATAATGAAGGCAGGTGCCTCCAAGGAGAGGGGGATGTGAAACACTGGCCACCTGGTGGCTGAGCACAGGGAAAAAGGCGAAACGGCCATGAAGTGGATAAAGGGAATCCCGCTAAGCTTTAAGAATTGCTAAAAGCTGAATGTGGGTTAGCATGAGCGATAGAACTTCTGAGAACTGCAGAACAAGGGGAGTTGATACCACTTGCAGGTTCTTCATCCACAGACTTTCACTGGATCCTCATAAAAAACAAACATCAGGCACACAGTGGAACCGAAGGGAGCCACCCTCAGGGATGCAGGCCTGGGGTAGAGGAGCAGCCAGGCACCAGAGGTAACATACCCTCCGCAGACTCTTTTTCCCTAACAAACAAAAGCTTCAAGCTACTAGGGAAAGAACAGCAAAAAATCTCTTGGCCTTAGGATACAGGTGAAAATCCAGCGAGGGTGTAGGAAGGAACCCTTCTGAAGTTGGAAGGCAGGAAGCTGTCCTGGGCTGAGCTTGAGTGGGCTCCTACTCCTAAGGGAATAAGGACCACTGCAAAAGCCTCATCCTCCAGCCTAGGAGGCCCAGGGCCTGTCTGACACTGAGATAGCAGGGTGACCGTATCCTACGCCAGGTAAGCAAGCATCAGTAATGGCTGTCTACCACCAAGGAGGGCAAAAAAATGTGGAGAAAACCCACTGAGGCAGAGGCACACAGAAAGGTGTAAAGCTGAAGGGTGGAGCTGGAATATTGGGAACCCGGCACTGACCTAAGGAACATGGCCACACTAGGGAGTTGGAACCTCGAGGTGCTTACAGCAACAGCAAAACCACACCAAGCTCAGCTCATGACTTAGCTGACTCCTAGTTGACTCCACCCTCACATTCACAGACTGGCAGGAAAAAGGTATGCCTAATCCAGTCATAAATACTTCTACTTGATCTCTCTGCTCAGGTCTGGCATTCAATAAATTTTAAAACACAAAAAAAGAGCAAGTAAAACAACCCACTGCCAAGAGATCAATTGACAGAGCCGGACTTAAAGATGATCTGAATGTTGAAATCATTAGGCAGGAAATTTTAAATAATTAAGGTTAATATGTTGAAGGCTATCATGGAAAATGTGGAATGCTGCACAAATAGATGAAGAACTTCAGCAGAGATAGAACGATAAGGAAGACTCAAACGAAGATGCTAGTAGGAAAATCCATGGTAATGGAGATGAAGAATGCTTTGACAGGCTTATCAGTGAACTCAACACAGCTGAGGAAGGAAGCAGTGAACTTGAAGGTAAACAGAACTTACACAAACTGAACACAAAGACAAAAATAATGGAGGGAAAAAATAACAGGGCACCAGAGCTATGAGACGATAGCAAACAATTTGTAGAGATTAATGATCAATACATTTTTTTTAATAATGAAAAAAAATCAGCTACAAATCTAAAAATCTCAGAGAAATTCAAGCAGGATGAATCACAAAACAAACCTAACAAAAAGAACTCCTGACACAACATAAACTGCTAAAAGGTAAAGAGAAAATTTTTGAGGGTAAGATTACAGAGGAACAAGACAGGAATTACAGCAGATGTCTTGTCAGAAACTATGCAAGCCAGAAATAATGGAATAACATCTTTAAAACACTGAAAAGGAAAAAACTGGCGACTCCAAAGTCTATACTAGAAAAAAAAAATCTTTCGAATGGAAAGAAAATACTTTTTCAAACTGAGAATTCATTTCCTGTAGACTTGCACTATAAGAAATGTTGAAAAAGTTCTTCAGATGGAAGGAATATGCTACCAAAGACTTGTATCTACACCACAAAAAGAGAATTTCCAGAAAGGCATTGTTTTCCTTATTTTCATCACTCTAAAGGATACTGCATTCTAAAGCAAAAATAGTTGTGATATAGAATAAATTTACAGAATGTATAAAATGAATATATGACGACAGTAGCACGAAAGGTGGAAGGGAATAGGGAATATACCATTGTAAAGTTCTTACACTCTGTGTGAAGTGTTATATTATTATTTAAGAATTGACTGTGGTTAAAGATTATATATATATTTTTTAACAGTAAGGCCTATATATATTTACACTGTCTGTTCACCTCCCATAATTAGATTTCTTTCTATCACCACACATTTGACCCCTTTTACACCATCTACCTCCTACCTTCTCTCCTACCCTCTGGTAACCACTAGTATATTGCCCATGACCATGAGCTCTGTTTGTTTTTCCTGTTCATCTTGTTACTTTTAGGTTTATATCCTACTGTAAGTGATATCATGTGATTTTCAACGTTTTCTGTCTGGCTTATTTCACTTAGCAATGATTATCTCGAGTCCACCTATGTTGTCACAAATGGCAATATTTCATTTCTTCTTATGGCTGAGTCATATTCCATTGTATATATGTTATCACAGCTTCTTTAGCCAATCATCTATCATAGGATACTTTGGTTGCTTACATGTCCTGGTCACTGTGAATAGTACTGCTATGAACATTGGTGTGCAAATATCTTTTCGGATATGGGTTTTCAAAGTCTTTGGGTAAATAGCCAGTAGTGAGATTGCGGGATCATATGGTATATCAATTCTTGGTTTTTTGAGGAAACTCCTTACTATGGATAGTGACTGTACCAATTTGCAGTCCCACCAGCAGTGTATGAGGGCTTCCTATTTCTCCGCATCCTCTCCAAGCATTTGTTAATTGTCCTGTTGATTATAGCTATTCTAATAGATACTAGATGGTATCTCATTGTGGGTCTGATTTGCTTTTCTCTAATAGCTACCACTGTTGAGCATCTTTTCATATATTTGTTGGCCATTTGTATGTCCTCTAGGGAGAAGTGTCTGTTCAGGTCCTCTTTCCATTTTTTTGATTGGATCATTTGGTTTTTTGTTGTTATTGAGCAGATAGGAGTTCTTTGTATATTTTGGATATTAGGCTCTTATCAGAGTCATTGCTTCAAATATATTTTCCACTGAGATTGATATTATCTTTACCTTGTTGACAGTTTCTTTGCTGAGGATTTAGTTCGATGTAGTCACATTCATTTTTTGCTTTTGCTTCTTTGCCTTTGAGGTCAAATTCAGTCCTCTTTAAGTCCAAGGTCCTTGAGTTTCGTACCTATGTTTTCTTTCTGTATTTATTGTTTCAGGTCTTTATTCAAGTCCTTAATCCATTTTGAGTTAATTTTGGTGTGTGGTGACAGACAACAGTCTAGTTTCATTCTTTTGCAGGTGGCTTTCCAGTTTTCAGCACCATTTATTAAAGAGGCTTTCCTTTCTCCACTACAGGTTTTGGCTTTTTTTGTCAAAATTTTTTGCCCATAAATATGGGTTTACTTCTGGACTCTCGATCCTGTTCCACTGGTCCATGTGTCCTTTTCTCTGCCAATACTTTGATTACTGTTGCTTTGTAGTATAATTTGAAGGGCAGAGTGATGCCTCCAACCTCATTCATTTTGTCAGGAAGGCTTGGTAATTCAGGGTGTTTTGTGCTTCCATACAAAACTGATGATTTTTTTTATTCCATTTCTTTAAAAAATACTGATGGGATTTTGATGGATTGCATTAAATATGTATAATGCTTTAGGTAATATAGTCATTTTAACTATGTTGATTCTTTCAATTCAAGAACACAGAATATCTCTCCATTCTTGTATCTTCTTTGATTTCTTTTATTAGGGTCCTTCACATGTTTTGTTAGATTTATTCCTAGGTATTTCATTCTTTTTGTTACAATTGCAAAAGGAATTATTTTTTCCACTCCTTTTTCTGATGCTTCAGTATTAGAGTATAGAAACGCTATGGATTTTCAAAAGTGATTTTTTGTATCCAGAGACTTTACTGTATTTACTTATTGTTTCTAGTAGTGTTTCTTGTAGAGTCTTTAAGGTTTTCTATATAGTGAATCATGTCATCCACAAATAGTGACAGTATGACTTGTTTGTTTCCTATTTGGATGCCTCTTATATCTTTCTCATGCCCAATTGCACTTGCTAGGACCTCCAATGTTATATTGAATAACAGTGGTGATAGTGGACAGTCTTGCCTTATTCTTGATCTTAGAGGAAAGGTCTTTAGTTTTTCACCATTAAGTATAATGTTGCTGAGGATTTTCATAGATGGCCTTTATTATGTTAAGGTATTTCCTTCTATACCGATTTGTTAAGATCATAAATAGATGACATATTTTATCGAAGGCTTTTTCTGCCTATTGATATGATCATATGATTCACTTATTTTTAATTTGTTTATGTGATGTATCTCATTAATCAATTTGCGTATGTCAAACCATCCCTGTGCCTCTGGGATGAAGCCCACTTGATCGTGGTGTATAATCTTTTGAATATGTTGCTGTATTCGGTTTGCTAGTATCTCATTTAGGATTTTTGCGTCTGTGTTCATGAGAGATATTGGTCTGTATTTTCTTTTTTGTGTTATTTACCAGGCTTTGGTATCAGGGTAATATTGGCCTCATAAAATGAGTTGGGAAGCATTGGTCCATTTGATTTTTTGGAAGAGTTTGAGGAGAATGGTTATTAAATCTTCTTTGAATGGTTGGTAGAATTGACTGGTGAAGCTATCTGGTCCTGGACTTTTTCTCTTAGGTAGGTTTTGATGATTGTTTCAATTTCCATACTGCGATTGGTCTATTTAGATTTTCTAGTTCTTCTTGATTACTCAAGGAAGGTTGTATTTTCTAAGTACTGGTCCATTTCTTCGCGTTATTACATTTGGTGTCATATACTTTTTCATAGTATTCTTGTGTGATCCTTTGTATTTCTGAGGTGTCTGTCATAATTTCCCCTTTTCTCCCTGATTTTGTTTATTTGTGTCCTTTCTCTTTTTCTTTAGTGAGTCTAGCCAGGAGTTTGTCAATTTTATTAACCTTTTCAAAACCTGCTCGTCGTTGCCTTTGTTTTTTCTATTTTTTATTATTATCAATTTCATTTATTTCTGCTCTAATTTTGATGATTTTTTCCTTCTGCTGACTTCAGGCTTCATTCTTTTTTTTTTCTGGTTTTTGAAAATGAAGCGTTAGGTTGTTTATTTGTGCGTTCCTGTTTTGGAGATAGGACCTGTAATGATATGAACTTTCCTCTTATGACCACTTTTGCCGTGTCCCAAAAGTTTTGATATGTTGTACTATCATTATCATTCATTTCTATTTATCTCTTGATCTTTGTTTATTTCTTCTCTGACCCGGTTATTCTTCAGTAGTGTGTCATTTAATCTCATGTATTTGTGGTTCTTCCTGCTTTCTTTTTGCAGTTGAGCTCTAGTTCAAAGCATTATGATCAGAGAATATGGTTGGTATGATTTCAACACTTATATATTTTGAGGCTATCTCTGTGTCCCAGTGTAGCCAATCCTTGAGAATGTTCCATGTGCATTAGAGAAGAATGTATAAGCAGTCGTTTGGGATGGAAGGCTCTGTAAATGTCAATTATGTCCAGTTGGTCTAATGTATCGTTTAAGGATGTTATTTCCTTATTGATTTTCTGTTTGGATGATCTGTTTATATCTAACAGTGGGGTATTTAGGTCCCTACTATGATAATGCTTAAATCTGTTTCTCCCTTTAGTTCTGTTACTAATTGCTTTACATGTTCGGGCCTCCCTGTGGGGAGCATAGATATTAGTAAGTGTTATGTCTTCTTGGCGCATGATTCCTTTTATCATTACAAAGTGTCCCTCAATACCTTTCTTGACCTTTTTTATTTTGAAGTCTATTACATCTGATATTAGTACCACTATCCCACTTTTCTCTGAATGCCATTTGCTTGAAATATCATTTTCTACTCTTTTACTTTGAGTCTATATTTGCCTTTGGAGCTGAGATGTGTCTCCTGGAGACACATCTGGTTGGGTTTTGTGTTTCGTTTGTTTGTTTGTTTGTTTGATCCATTCTGAAACTCTGTCTTTTTATTGGTTAGTTCAGTCCATTTACATTCAGGGTGATTATTGAAATATGAGGTCCTCTTATAGCCATTTTATCTTTTGCTTTCTGGTAGTTCAGTGTTTCCATTGCTTCCTTGTCCTTGTGTTTCTGTTTTCTTTATTTTGGTGGCTTTGTGAGTTTTCTTTCTGGTTCTTCTTGTTTTGTGTTATATACTTCAATTTTGACTCTATGGTGTGGTTACCATTACGAATATGTAAAGGATAGTTATATATACAGTCATCCATTTTCTTCTGTGCGTGCCTTATCTCCATTCCCCTTTGCAAATCTGGATCTTTGAATCCTCCCCTTTTCAGTCATTGTTGTCTCAATTTTCCTTCTGTACATTCATTACTATCTTTTATAGCAATTCTCTTCTTATTTTTAAGCTTATAATGCCCTGTTCTCAGTAAGGGTTGCACTCCTCTGCTTCTTTTGCCTGATAATCATGTTACTCCTAATTATGTTTTTTTTTTTTTTGTCATTTGTTTTAGGTGAGCTGACTTTCAGTATTTCCTATATTGCCGCCTCATAGTGGAGAACTCTCTCAACTTTTGTATGTCTAGAAAGGTCTTTATTTCTCTTCCATATCTAAAGTAGAGCTTAGCTGGATACATCATTCTAGGCTAGTAGTTCCTGTTATTTAATAGTTGGAATATTTGATCCCTCTCTTTTCTGGCTTGCAAGGTTTGTGCTGAGAAATCCGATGTAATCTAATGGGTTTTCCTTTGTAAGTTACCATCTTCTTCTCCCTGGCTGCCCTGAGAATGCTATCTTTGTCATTGATTTTTGATAATTTTAATACAATGTGTCTTGGTGAAGTCTTTTTGGTTGAGATAATTGGGTGTTCTGTTGATTTCTTGATTTCCAAGCTCCAACTCATTCCTTAGATTTGGGAAATTCTTGTCGACTTTCATCTGAAAATGCTTTCTAGTCCCTCCTCCCTTTCCTCACCTTCAATAATGCTCATAGTCTTATGTTCCTCTCCTGTGGTATCAGCTACTTCTTGGAATCTCTCCCATTATTTTATTCTTTGGTTTCTCTCTTCTTCTTTCTGATTTATTTCTAAATTTCTGTCTTCTATATCACTGATCCTTTCCTCCTTTTGGCTGACTCTATTTCCAAGCTTGCTATTTCATTTTCAACTCTGCAGTGTGTTTTTTTTTATCTCCAGAAGTTCTATTCTGTTCTTTCTGAGGGTTTCAATCTCCTTGCTAAAGAACTCATTCTGCTTATCTAGTTGTTTTTCAGTTCCAGAAATTGTTAGTATGAATTGTTTCAGATCTCACTGAGTTTTTTCAGAACTACTATCCTGAATTCTCTGTCATTTAAGTTGCATATTTCTATGTCTTTATGCTTATTTTCTGGAGCTTTTTCTCTTTCTTTCTGAGATACCTTGTCACCTTGATTGTTCATGGCATTTAATGGACTATTTCTCTGCCTGGGCATTAATGGAAATGTAGTCTGCTTTTTTTCCAGAAAGATTTGTTATATTAAGGTCTTTCTTTAGCCTGTTGCAAAGAAGGTGCTTTTCTTTTGGTGTCCAGTAGGTGGCGTCTACGTCTCTTGGATTCCTGCTTTATATAATTTCTCAATAATGCCTCTTTTTTTATATAGATGTTTAATCACGCTTGCTATCCTCAGTGTCCGTCCCTGTCATTGTTAGCAACAGTTTCATTAGCTTTTGCTCAGATTTTCCTGGAGTTCCACAGGGTGATAGGTCTCAGAGAGTATGGGGGAGGAGCCCTCTGGGTTGACGGATAGGAGCTGTGGCTCAACCCCAGTTTTTCAGCTGCAGCTGGTAAAATCAACTGTTTTTCTCTGCCGTTCACACTACCCTGCCATCCCTGCTTCTCTGCTTTCTACCCTAAAGACTGGGCCCTGCTGCTGCCTCCTGGAGCTCACAGCACTTCCAGGCAGGGCTGTTCAGAGAACTTGCAGCACTTTCTCCCCTCTCCTCCTACAGGGAGCTCCGGCTGTGGCCTCGAGAAGCAGCTTTTTGTTTCTCCCAGTCCACTCCCCGACACCCGGGTTCTGACCTGTTGTAGCTCTTATGTGCAGATCCCATGCTCAGATGTGCTGATGTGCAGCTTGGGTGTTTTTTGTTGAGTTTTAGATGTTCAGCTCATTTTTGTTTCAAGGGGAGAGATCTGGGGATGTCACTCACTCCACCATGTTTCTCCAAACTCCCCTTAAAGATATATATTGTAAACAACAATTTAAAAAATTTAAAGAGGTATTATTATATCAGTGTTCAGAGAAACAGAGAGGAGAGTGGTGGTTACCAGGGCTGAAGGTGGGGGAAATCGGGAGATATTGGTCAAAGGATACAAACTTCCAGATAAGATTAACAAATGCTAGGAATCTAATGTACAACATGGTGATTATCGCTAATACTACTGTATTATGTGCTTGAAAGTTGTTAAAAACATAGATCTTATATATTCTCACCACAAGAAAGACATGGTAATTATGTGACAGAATGGAGGTGATAGCTAATGCTGATAGTAATCATTTTGCAATTTATAAATATCCAATCAACAGCTTAAACTGAAACAATATTGTATGTCAATTATGTCTCGACAAAGCTAGAGAAAAAAGATCCCTGTTTTCCTAAGCAATTTTATCAAAGCACAGTCATTTGCCTATTTACTTGTCACCTAAGGCCGCGCTGGTGCCACCACAGCCAACTTGATTAAGTGTTCAGTCATTGCTACAGGGACTGTATGGTCAACAGAGCCCAAGAGATTTACTACCTGGTCCTTTGCAGAAAAACTTGCTGAGCCCTCGGCTAGGGAACAGGGAGGCAGCGAGGGCTGGTACAGTCACCCAGGTGAGAAGTGACAGGTGCTCAGTCTTAAGAGGCTATAAGGAGTGGCAAGAATCAGAATATACTTAGGAGAGAGAACCAACAAATATAGAGCGTGGATGAAGCAGACAGTATTTAGAGTTTCAGATCGTCTTTCTAGCAAAGGATTCCTGTCTTTAAAACACACACACACACACACACACACACACACACACACACACACACACAAAAGAGCAATTGAAAAATGGGTGAAAACCCAGATTACTTTTGTCTGATGGAAGCTGGAGTTTGCCACTGAGTACCCTAACTCCTCCCCCAGTACCATAAATACCCTCCTCAGCCCTTGGGTTGCAATGAGCAGAATTTGAAAACTACAGAAGGAATAGAAGGCTTCACACCTCTCAATCAAACCTTAACATTTCAAACAGCATGTTGGCAGTGCCTGAAGTGTTATTACACTGCCAGCATCCAGCTACTGGCTATACCAGTTATGAGGTGTTAATGCCAATGCTGTAATGAGGTAAGAAGCTTCTTGCACTAGACATGATGCTGGGAAACATTGCAGGCAACATATCCCCCATTTGCCTGTTAGGCTCACTGTACACCATGTCAGACATCTCTTGCTCAGGCAGGCACTCTTTAGAATTCAACTTGCCTATAGTAAGAGATAGAGTAGAGGTGGATTCAGGGAGGGCCTGTATTATAGGCTGAACTGTGTCCCCTAAAGTTCACATGTTGACATTTTAACCCTCAGCACCTCAGAATGTGACCTTATTTGGAGACAATCTTTACAGAGGTGATCAAATTAAAATGTGGTCATTAGGGTAGGCATAATCCAAAATGACTGGTATCCTTATAAAAATAAACAATTTGGACACAGACATACTGGGAGAAGATACAGACCAAGGATGGAGGCCTGGAACAGGTCCTTCCCTCACAGCCCTCAGAGGGAACCGACCATTCCTGCCAACACCTGGATTACAGATGTCTCACCTCCAGAATTGTGAGACAATAAGATTCTGTTGTTTAAAGTACCCAGTATGTGGTACTTTGTTACAGCATCCCTAGGAAGTGAACACACTGTCACCATGGAGGGTGAACAGAGAATCAGGCTTCCTGTCTATACCTCCCATAGTATGTTATGGGAACCTTTGGTTCATGTAGGTGTGCAAGGTAATTTCGGGTGGCATGGGCTGAATAATTTTAATTTATATAATTATATATTTACCTTACTGTGAAAATGTTCCTAAGAATAGTTATGCATTTTAAAGTTTAAATGCTACTAAAATACAGGTTTCAATCTAATGAAAATATAAGATATAGGTAACACCTAAACTTGTGAATTGCTTAGTGTTATCAGAGTCCATAAAATTTAGCATGAGATTAAAGTAGGTCTAGGGAAAAAAGGTGAGTTGAGAGAAAGAAAAATATTGAGCAACTAATAGCGCATGTTGGTGGCTAGATATGGCCAAAGGTGGGTGCAAATGAGAACTCTTGGGCTCAGCCTGACTGCCCCTTCCAGCCTACACCACATCCTGCTAAACACACATACATGCACACAACCTCAACACATTCATGTACACATGTGCTTGCACATACATGAGCATGCATGCACGCGCGCACACACACACACACACACACACACACACACACACACACACACACTGTGCTTCATGCCCACCCTAAGGAGGCACGGTGAAGAATTGTTTTATAAAAGAAATGTAAGCAATCCCAGCCCTAGTTTTCCTGGTGCTGGCCACAGGCATACACTCTCTGCGGGCCATTCTTTAGCTTTCTCTCTTAGCAGAGTCCCAGTGTGTGCAACACCACAGGTCAACAGGCTCTCTCAAGCCTGGAGGACAGTCAGCACACAGGTGCTGGGAAACCAGGGGGCTGTGGCTGTCTTATGGTGGAAACTTGAGCCAAGGGAGGCAAAGTGAGAGATGAGTGCAGAATCATCACAAGGGAAGGCACGACCAAAACCAGTGACAGAAAGGGAGGCAGCCTAGAAGGTTTTATTTCTACAGAAGGGCTCTTGGAGGCTAAGTCCAGCAAGCTCTGATGACTTTATTGCAGATGTGTTTAGGTGATGGTGACCTAGAGTGTGGACACCTGGGACAGGGTAGTGACAGCCTCCTAGTCTGCTACCTCTCTCTTCCCCCAGCTCTTCCCTCCCTCTTTCTCTTGCTTTCCCGCATTACTCCCCCCACCAATCTCTCTCACTCTCCCTCCCTCCCTCTCTCCCTCTCCCTCTCCCTCGCCTCTCCCACTCCCTCTGTTTCTCCCTTTTCCTGTCTTTCTCTGTCTTCCTCTCTCACCACTCACCCCAACCCCCTGTTCATGTGGCCGGGCCTCCATCCTGGGTGGACGTGCACGTGACCTGGAGGCTGCCCACCGGATAGCCCACGCTGGTCTGCGCGGCCATATTCGGGCCCGAGCGCCCGCACCTCCCAGCGCGCGTGGGGCCTGGGGTCCGGGGTGCGCCTGCGCTCTCCTGGGTTGGCGCCCTGCGCTCCGGAAAGCAGAAGCTGCAGGTCTCCACGGGCTCCAGCTGCCCGCCCCCCGTGCTTCCAGCTTCCATCCAGTGATCTGTGAGGGAAGGGGAGAGGGCATTGACCTTGGTCCCGATCCCTCCTCCTCCGCCCCGCACCCAGGCACAACCCGCATGGTGGTGGGTTGTCTTGAGGTTGCAATGCTTCTCTCAGACCTTAGACTGTCTTGCACCGGGCTTGCCCTCTTCCATCTAGCTGGCTGTCAGTGGCAGCTCTCCTTCTGCTTGGGGAGCCTGTGCAGGACCAGACTTTCGCACCCTGGCTGACATTCTGCCTGTGCCCCTTTACCCCCAGGAAGATCACTTCCTCCAGGGTTTAGCTCTGCATCCTGAGAAACCCCCTTGGTTCCTGCCAACCTGATGGCCATCGTTCTGTTCTATACCCACTCTTCCTCAGTGCCCCCATCTCTTCTCACCTTATGTTTGAACCTGATTTCACCAACACAGGTAAAAAAAAAAAAAAAAAAAAACAAAACAAAAAAACAAAACAAAACACTGCAGGGATTTGCCTCAGACTTCCCCAGGAAGATCTGGCCAAACGCTCCATTTAGAAGCAGCAGCAATAGCAGGACAGAGGGATGGTTGGTGGCTTGTCCCACAAGCAGTGGGAAGGCAAGGATCCCTATTTCATGCTCACCATTGAAGGACTTGGCCTGGGTCTGACATGGCCCCTGGGAGGGCTGGCAGGAGAACTGGTCTCCTCTCCTCTTGAGAAAGCAGGCCACGGCCAGGAGAAAGCAGCAAATGATGGCACCAAGGCAGAGCCCCAGTGTGCTGTAGACCAGGGCCACCTGATCAGCGCTCAGCTTCAGCCCTGGGGGTGCTGCAAGACAGTGGTGAGGCTCTGAGCTTAGGAGGGAACTATCAGAACCCTTCTCTGAAGTCCCCCACTCCTAGGCCAGGAACCCCTACCCTACAATCATTCTTTCCCCTCATTAGGCCCTAAGAAGCCACACGGCCATTCCCACACCCTCTTGGAGGGCCTTGCCCCAAGCTCCCTCCTGTTGTGAGGCTGTCTGGCTCTTAGAGAAGTTGGCTCCCTTCCTCACCCTGAAGCCTGACTGACATGCTCTCTGGACCCTGGAGAAAATCAGGCCCCTCTACCCTAGGCTGGGAGCAACTTCTTCCAGGACCTCAGAGTGGGAAACATCTCAAGATGGCTCTTTTTGCTGTCTCCACTTACTATGGGGATGTAGAATGGGACAGTGCCAAAGGTGGATGGACAAATATTTGGACAAATAAATGAATAATATTCCAGGGAGGGATGTCTCTGTCTGTCCTGACCTGGGCCTTCCTCTAAGGAGAAGCCTTCCTAGGGAAGCACACACTTTGAGAGTGAGCCAGGTATGCTTGCTAATGAGTCTGGGACAGCAGGTGTAAACCAGGAGGGTCCTGGGAAATGGGCCTTCAGTTACTTTATTTCTCAGGGCCTTGAGCCTCTGCTTTAGATGCTGGAGGAGGACTCAGCCAATGGCCAAGGCCCTCCCTTTGAAATTTCTCCCCATTCCAAGCTTTTCCTGGGCCCTGGAATTGGGGTACCCATTAATCCCTGATATGGAAGGAGAGATGAACCTGAGCTAATATAATGTGTATGTAATATACTAATGATGTGGATGACCTACTGAGTCCTCACTGCGTGCAGGCACTTCCTATAGCGTCTCCCTTAGTCCTACTTCTGGGAAGGATGATTGATTATCCTCGTTAAAAAACCGAGATATAATTCATATGCCATAAATTTATCATTTAAAAATGTACAACTCAGTGGCTTTTAATACATTCATGAGGTTGTGCAGCCATCACCACTATCTGATTGGAGGCCAATTCTATCGCTCAGGTACCCACTAGTAGTCACTCCCCATCCCCCTCACCAGGCCTTGGCAACAACTACTCTATTCTCTGTCCCTGTGGATTTGCCTGTTCTGGACATTTCGTATGAATGGAATCAGACTACAGGTGACTTCATGCGGCTGGCTTCTTTTATTCAGCATGTTTTCTATGCTCTTCCACGTATTGGGTGTCAGGATTTCATTCCTTTTTGCTGGTTGGATAATACTTCATTGCAGTCATACCACATTTTGTTTAGCCATTCATCTGTCAATAGACATTTGGGTTGTTTCTACTTTTTGTTATTATGAATAATATTGCTATGGAAATCTGTGTACAAAATTTTGTGTGGATGTAGGTTTTCAACTTCCTTGGGTATATATATACCTAGGAGTAGAATTACTGAGTCAGATATTAAACTCTACGTTTTTGAAGAACTGCCAGTTTTCCACCGGGGCTGGAAAACATTCCATTTTACAGATGACAAAACTGCCTCTTTTCTTCACCTCCACTTGTCCATCCTCTTCTCTCTGGTTTCTGCCCCCAATGTCCTATCAAGCGGTTGTCCCTGAGGGCCTGGGTCCAGGGACCTCTGCTTCAGGCCTGGGAACAAAGAGGGGCATGAGGCTGCCTCCACTGTGACAACACACACTAAAGTCAGGGTAGGGGGGCTAAGTAGAGGGGGCATGCAAGAGAGACAACACTCCATACACTGAGATAAACAAACAAAAAGCCAACAATAAGGGGCTCCCAGTTCAGCAACAGCGCCCAAATGGAAGGAAACATTGAGCAATTCCTGAGACAAAAGCAACATTATCTCAAATCTGCAACATTGATCCCTGACTTTTATGACTGCAACCCTGGCAAACACACAACAACAACAACAACAACAACAACAACAACGACAACAACAACCACCAACCAACCAATCAGCTGTTTCCCATCCTGCACAGATAACCCACAAACTGATTAACCTTGGTGGTGTTTCTTTTCCTCAAACATCTGTTGTGCTTCCTGCCCGGAGAGCCAGTCCTTCAGCTCTGATCGCCTGTGCCTTTCTCTTCCTGGTTCAGGTGCCCCGTATCTCGGTGCTCTCCTGTCCCACTGGACACTGTCGACCCCTGGCTCCTCCACACCCCCCTCCTCTGGCTTCAGGTCCCACCACTTGCAATCTTCCCATAGGGCTCTGGGCCCAGGCCATGCACCCTGAACCGGTTGGGGAACAAGTGGGACCTGAAGGGCCCCATTCTGCACATTCCTATCTGGTGGAAATTAGTTAAAATGGATCCATGTAGGTTAGGGGACTGATAGATGATGAAGCTAAATGGGGAAGGGGAGAGAAAGGTTCCCTGCCTGTAGGGGTAGGAGAGCCTGACACCCCTGCCCATTTCCTTTAGTCAAGGGCTGCCTCCACCTGTAGATGCCTAAAAGTGGCCTGTCATAGGGTGCCCTGACCTCCTTGTGGCCAGAGCTGATGGACATTTGCACCCTTTTCTGTAGTGTTACTGACTCCTTCTAGAACTTTCCTCCTTGTTTGCCTTCATGAATACACAGCTCTTCAGGCTCTGCTCTTTTCCAGCATCTCTGTGGACCCTCTACTGACCCTTTGGATGCAGATTCTCCCACATAGGGTTTCCACCTCAGTCCTTTCTCTCCTCACACCTCCTGTAATCTTTCCCATACTTGTGGCCACAACTGCCATCTTCTAGGCTAATAAATCCAAGATCTTCAAGTGAGATATTTCCCAGAGCTCTGAGCCATGTGGTGGTCCCAGCTGCTCCCATGGCTGCCATCACCCTCCTATGAGAGAACCCAACAGTTCAGAGCTGTTGGGTTCCCTCTGCCTTATCATCCTCCCTAAAGACATGTACCCTTATAATGTGCAAATACAACCTTATTTGGAGAGAGAGATTGGGAGGGAGAGAGAGAGAGAGAGTTTGCAAGTGTAGTTGAGAGTCACAAGAGAAGGCTTGTGAACACAGAGTGATGCAACCATAGGCCAAAAACCCCTGGAGCCCCCAGGAGCTGGAAGAGGCAAGGAAGGATCCTCCTCTAGAGTTTGGAGGGAGTGCAGCCCTGCTGACACCTGAGAGCAGTCTTCTAGGCTCCAAAACTGAGACAATGTGGTCGTGTTATCTTAAGGCCCCCAGTTTGTGGCAAATTACAACAGCTTCGGAAGCTAACGCAGCCTATCCAAAGAAAGGACCCAAATTCTGCTCTTCCCACCCACAGAAGCTGCTGTCCCATAAATGTCAGGTGTACTCAAAACTCATAATGATTTAGGCCTCATGAGAGCCCTGTGGGACAGTCAAGCATGAGTGGGCCAGAAACTTCCCAGGTCACTCATGGAGGTGAGGCTAGAGTCCAGGTGCAAGCAGTCTGCTGAAGGCCCTGCTGGTAACACCACCCAAAGCTTGTAACTTGGAACCCTAGGGGACCCATGGATAGAGTATGGGGGCTCTGTGGACTTGGATAAGAAAAGTTAATCTTTGTTCTCAATGGTGACCAACTGAAATTCTGCCTTTGCTTCACCTGTATGCAGAAGACACAACTCCCAGTTGTATGAGCAGTGACTATGGCTTTGTCAAGAGCAGAATCACACGTATTTTCATAGCCTACTGCATTTCAGATAACCCAAAATATTGGTGTTCATTGAAATCACTGTCTTCACCTAGCCCACCATTCCATATTGTTTTTTGGGAGAGAAGAATGTAGATTCATTCTGACATCACTGCAATTTGTGCAACATTTTGGTGATATTTATTTAATATTTAATATGCTTTAATATTTTGACAGTATCTCAACATCATTGATTTCCTTGTAACCATGTGCTGTGTTTGATGCAGTTTAGAACATTACTCCAAGAAAGCGTTCATGGGCTCTCAAGGCCAATGTGTCATAGGGCCTGGGCGACCTTGCTGTGTGTTCCCTCCACAGCTGACACAACATGAGGGCCTTTCCACCCCACCAATCCCATGCCAAGGCACCACCGCTTTACCCCTATCTTGGGTCCTTGTCATCTGTGGCCTCTGTTATTGCCAGAGACAGCCTCTCACAGGGTCCCTGCTGCCATGGCCACTATACATCCCCTGGGGGCAATGGGATCTCTAGTTTAGGCTTCTTGTCCCATGGCTGCCCCCTGCCTCCAGAAGTGTGTCAGTCTCCCCAGTCTGATAGACAGGGCCCTCTGACATCTGGCATCTTATCCGTCCCAGGGTCCTCTCCAACCGTCCTTGTAAGCTAGCCATTCCCATCTCAGTCCTCAGCAACTTGTCCACAAGGGTATCGACAGGCCCTGCCCTGTCCATGGCATTCCTCCTGCTCTGGGATGCAGCCAGCAGCCCCTCCCTATGCAGTCTCCTTAGGGAGAGGCAGAGGGTCCCTCTACCATGCCCCTGACCCCTGGCAGGGAGCTCATCTAGTAGGCTTGGAATCATCTACTTGTCTGTCTCCCTGGAGTAAACAGTCTGACTCCATATTTTGATGTTTGAGGCTTCCCACTTTGCCCCACACCTGGGAAAACTGGCAGGAAATCCTGGGTGCTCCCTCCTTTGGTGCTAACAGGAGATTCAAACCATGTAAGTCACTCCCTCTCATGGGGATACTTACCCACTGAATCCCCAACCACAATGAAACCCCAGACTGGGTTCCTTCCCGCTCTCTTAAGCCATTTTCAGACAAGCTTGGGAGGCTGCCCTGCGCCTACCTGAAAGCCTCATTATGTGAGTCACAAACCTTTCCATATCCTCTTGGCCAGTGGGTGGCATCATCAGTCTCGACATCCAAAAATTTGGGTAGGGGTCCCTTCTGCCTCTGCAGAGTGGCCACCACACTCTCCCAGTCTGGCACTCCCTGATGCAGGGGTTTAGTCTTCTTCTCTTCAGGTCCCCAGTCTCCAACACAAAGCTCCTTCCTCCCCTCCATGACAGTTGTTTTTATGTTTTTGTTTTGTTTCATTTTTGCACACACTGTTCCTTCTGCCTGGAATACCCTTTCTCTACCTTGTCTCTTAAACATGTTTTCTTTTTAATTAAATGAGCAGTTACTATATGGGCTCTCACTGATCCTGACTGACTCATCTCTTATAATCTTTATAGCAAGTCTGTGAAGTCATATGTTCTGTCTCATAGAACCAAGACTCAGAGACATTAAGTAATTTGCTCAAGATCACACAGTTGGTGAGGGATGGAACCTGAGTATGGCTCCAAAGCCTATACCACCACCGTCTGCTTTTAAAGGTCCCTCCTCAGGTAAGACCTCCTTGCCCCTCATCATACGCCATGCTGGGTTATGGTTCCATCATGCACTGAGATTAATTTATCACTTCATGAGTCTTGTACCTTCCATCAGATTGTGTTTTCCGTGGGGTCAGAGACAGGATCTGCTTTGCTCATGCTGCTTCCCCCATGCACAGCAAGCCCTCTACAGTTATGCATCAAATAAAGAAATGACAGTCTGAGTGGGACGCATGAGAGACCTGAAGTCAGATTGAGCTGGGGCCTGGAGGGGGTGGGAAGTGAGTGAGGGGACAGCAGGATTTGGGAAGCCCACAAGGGGGACAAGGGATAAACAAGTTGCACCACCATGTGTAAGTGGATGCAGTGTGGTCACATGTTATCCTGTAGTCCCTGCTCTCAAACAAGTCTACACCTGGTCCCTCCCCTGGGCATGTGGCCCCATACTTCCTGTTTACAATCTACACCAAGCCCAGCCTGTCCTGCTAGCATACCTGGGTGTCAGAGAAGAGAGCAGAACTGGCCTAAACCCCAGACCTCTGGAGAGACACAAGGCAGAGACCGGACACAGCAAGATGGTGAACCACTAAAGCCCTGGAAGGGCCTGTGGTATTCCTATTCTCTAACCATGCTATGGTACAAGTGGAACAGCTAATGTGGGGTCAGGCATGGTCATGCTGACCTGGCAAGCTCCTTGAAATACCTTTACACACCCCCATCCACTCATCCTAGGGGATCCATCCCTGGAGCCAAGATGAGGCTCTCAGCTTTGACCCAGTGCCCTCCAAAGATGGGGCTTGGCTGGTGGTCACAAATAGGAATGGTTAAGTGTGTCCTACAGGCAGCAGGTCACACTTGGGAGTGATAATCCCATAGATACAGCTCTGGGATTTTTGCTCTTGCAGAGTGGAGAAACTTTGGAATCCATAGTCTGAGCCTGAATTCCAGCTAAGCTATGCATTCACTGTGCAACTCTCTGCAAGTCACTCCAAATATTGAGACTCAGTTTCTCAATCTGTCAAGTGGGTAGGATTGATCTAAAGGGAAATCTATTGCATTAGAGGTGGGAAATATTCCGGTTTGGCTGGAAGAATCAAATATATCACAGATCACAGGGCAGATGTACAGGTCACCAGACACTGGAGGAGCAGGTGTGCCCCCCTCACATCTTTGTGGTTCGGTTTATCACCCACTCTGTATCCATGCCTTCTGCAAGTAAACCTGCAATTGTTCCTCTCATGAGAGATGTTGTGCTATATTAAAACTCCACAAACTCGCCATGGCTACAAATTCTTTGCCTCTCTTCCCACCAAGAGGTGGCATCTGTTTGTCCCTCCTTGAATCTGGTTGGCTTTGCAATTTGAGTTATAGAATACAGAAGCAATTATGTAACACAAGTTCCCAGCCTAGGCATCAAGAGGCATTGTATTTTCTACTTCTTATACCTCTGCCATTATCATTAGAAGGATATGCCTTGCCAGCCTGCTGGTTCCAGGAGAATGAGAGACACATGCAACAGAGCCACCTTTAGCTGAGCCAGTTGAACATAGCTGACTCCAGCCAAACCCCAGACTAATGAGGAATAAGCCACTGAGTTTTGGTGCTGTTTGTTAAATGGCAACAGCTCACTAACAAGAGAGTAAAAGAGTAAGAGACAACAGTCGAAGTAGAACTTGGAGCTGAGCAATCTCAATTATCAAAGCATACAAGGCCTGCCCTCTAGAATCTTGTCATTAGGATCTGGCCTCGTGAAAATGATATTATCATGAGAAAAGTCACAGTAAAAAGAAATAAACCAGGTTAGCACCCTGAGAGCTTCAAGCCTATTGACTCTCCACTGACCAACTAAGAGCACTGTAAAAACCAAATGTTTATGGATCTCGATGGTATCCTCCTCTTATCCTTTCTGACACCACAGAGTAGGGTTGGTGAGCCAAGAAATGTTTTCTAGGGGGATAACTAGGACCTCTTAAAGCTTGGTACTTAGTAGATGCCCTTTTCAAAGGACACTTCTCACCATGTCCAAAGTAGCCAAAATCTACCATAAGCTTTTTTATAATACTTTTTCCATCTCATTCTTAGGAATTCTCCATTGCTTCTGAATGGAATTAGAGATATTGCTCACAGGGTTAGCTCTGCTGGTTACTTGCTGCCTTGTGTTTTAAGAACTCAGCCAGTCTCATTATAAGGCTTTCAATAACTTCCAGTTAAGATTGAGGAGCAGGTAAATGTTGTCCTTACCCCTCCCATGATCACATCAAAATTAAGTAAATTATAGAACAATTATCACTGAAAACCACCCGAGGACTAGCTGAACAGAAGTCCTACAACTAAGGCTATAAAGAAGAAGCCACAGCAAGACTGGTAGGAGAACAGAGACGCGGAACGTGCAGGTCTCACAACCATGGCATGGCAATTTAGAATTAGGAGGGATATCTTAGCTGTAGAAGTCCCCCAAAGGAGTGAGGAGTCCCAGTCCCAGATCAGGCTCCTTAGTCTGGGTCATCAGTGCTAGTAATAGGAGTCCTTATAACATCTGGTTGTGAAAACCAGCAGAATTTCATCTGAGTGAGACAGAAGGTTGATGAATTCCCAGTTATTCCTCTTGAGGGATCCTCATACAGAATTTCTTGCTCAAAAACTTGCTCTGGTCTCCAGCACATGAGCAGTAGCTCAAAAAGCACCAGGGACATACAGGGAGGAACTGAATTGACTGCCTTCAGGGTGAGGGCTTGTGGGGCAGGAGTCAGGAAAACTATCTATGGGGATGGAAGTGCTTTCCCCAACCAGTCAGCAGGCTCAGGCAGGCACCAAATCTGTACTCTCCATTAACCTGGCTAACACCTTTCACAGCACCCTGGTGATTCCCTGCTAACTTGTTCCACCCAACTTATGCACCCAACCTAAGCCTCTTCCAGAAGCTTTTCCACACAAACAGCTTGCCTCAACTCATGTTGCAAACTTTCCTAAAACCTTTCAAAGCCCCCCCCACAAACCCCAAACAAGCAGCAGCTAGCTTTAGCATACTCTGTACCACTTGCTAAGCAGTTCCAAGCCTGGCACAAGCAGTGTCCAGTCTCAATTTACAAGTAACTCCCATCAGGTGGCCCCAAGCCTGGCATAAGCTACAGCCAGTCTTGGCCTGGGACGTAGCTTCAACTAAGTGACCACAAGCCAGTACAAGTGGAAGCTGACCTCAGCTCACATTGTGGTGCCCACCAAAGGGTCCCAAGCCAAGGACTAGTGGCAGCGGCCTCAGTTTGCAGTGTAGCCTCTCCCAAGTGCTTCCAACCTAGCACAAGCAGCAACCAACTGAAGACTACAATGTAGCCCCCACCAGGCAGCTCCAAACCTGGCATAAAAAGGCAGCAGAACTTGGCCTGCACCAGAGCCCTATCCAAGAGGCCCCAGAAAAAACACACCCAGTGGCGGGCTTCAGACCACATCAGAGCCCCACTTAATGAGCTCCACAAATGACACACCTGAAGGGTGAACTCAGCTGGCACCAGAGCCCTGCTAAGCAACTCCTGTTCTGTGGGGTCACCCTTGTACAACAGCTTGTCTGCTATAACCACAGTCAGCCCTCACAGCCAGCCAGCCTCAAGCTCAATCCAACCTCTTGATGTGCCAATAGAAATTGAGGCTCGGTTACAACAGGAGGGCCCACATGATCCATACAAGGAGCACCCTTGGAGCACCTGGCTCAGGTGACAAGGGAGTCTGTGAGTTGATCCTTATAGGACATCTACTACATAAGGCCACTCTGTCAAGACCAGGAGACATAGCAGATCTACCAAATACATAGAAACAAACACAGGGAGGTAGCCAAAATGAGGAGACAAAAAACATGTCCCAAGTGAAAGAACAGGAGAAAACTCCAGAAAAGAACTAAATTAAATGAAGGCAAGCAATCTACCAGATTCAGAGTTCAAAACACTGCTTATAAAGATGCTCAGTAAACTTAGAGGAAGAATGGATGAACTCAGTGAGAACATCACCAACGAGAAAACATAAAAAGAACTGGTTGGAACTGAAAAATACAGTAATGAAATGAAGAAGACAGTAGAAGGAATAAACAACATATCAGATAAAGCAGAAGAACAAAGCAACAATCTGAAAGATGAGGTAACATAAAACACCCAATTGGAATAGCAAAAAGAAAAAGAATTTAAAAAATGAGAATAGAGGGGGTGGCTCCATAGTGTAGTGGTTAGGACGTCTGCTTTACATGCAGAAGGTCCTGGGTTCATGTCCCAGGTGGAGCCACAGATCATACCCTGAGTGCACCAGGCACCCCGGGTGCACCAGGCCCTGGGTGCACTGGGCCCCCTGAGCACGCCTGGGATGCCAGGCCCCAGTTGCGCCAGGCCCCAGGTGCGTGCCCTGAGCACGTGGAAGAAGACGCCCCACCTTCAGAGATCCAGTTCTTAAGGGGAGACAGCAACATCCGTAGGTCAGGGGTGGAAGTGTATGTGTGGGGGGAGATTAAAGAAGGGGAGAAAAATGAGGATAGAGTACAGGATCTCTGGGAAACATTGCGCCTCCCAACATCTGCATCATACAGTTACCAGAAGGAGAAGAAAGAGAAATAAAGATCAAGGGATTGAAACACCATTTGAAGAAATAATGACTGAATACTTTCTTAATCTGATGAAGGAAACAGACATATACAAGTCGATAAAGTGCAGGGAGTTCCAAACAAAATGAATCAAAAGAGGCCCACACTAAGACACAACATAATTAAAATGCCAAAGGTTAAACACAAAGAGACAATCTTAAAAGCAGCAAGAGAAAAAGAGTTAGTAATGTACAAGGGACCTTCCATAAGGCTATCTAAGCTGATAAGTTTTATGAAGCTATATAAGTTTTCAACAGAAACCTTGCAGGTCTGAAGAAATTGACATGAAATATTCAAAGCAGTGAAATGCAAAAGACATACAACCAAGATTACTCTGCCCAATAAGCTTATCATTTAGAATCAAAGAAAAGACAAATAGTTTCCCAGAAGAAAAAAAAAAAGCTAGAAGAGTTCATGACATTAAACTAGTATTATAAGAAATGTTAAAAGAATTTCTTAGGGAAGAAAACAAAAGATCAAAAATAAGAAAACATTGGAAAGAAAAAAATTCTCACTGACAAAGACAAACAGTAAAAGCAGTGGATCAACCAACTATAAAGCTAATACAAATGTTAGAAGGCAAAAGTAGGCAGATTACATGTAATTACAACAATAAATTAGGGGTTATACACAAACACACATGAAAAATGATTTAAAAATGGTGACCAAAATATAAACATGGAGGTGGTGAGTAAATATGTAGTGATTTTTAGAATGTGTTCGAACTTACTGACCATCAACTTAAAATAGATTGGTAAAAATATAACTTGATATATATGAAGCACATGGTAAAACAAACCAAAAATCTAAAGTGCATAAAATAAATAAAGAGAAAGGAATCCAAACACAACACTATAGAAAGTCATCAACATACAAGAGAGGGAAAGAACAAGAGAATAAGAACAAGTAGAGAAGAATATAAAAACATATGGAAAACAATGAATGAAATGGCAAGACTGCATACTTATCAATAATTACTTTAAATGCAAATGGACTAAATGCTCCAAACAAAAGACATAAGGTGGCTCAATAATTTAAAAAAAAAAAAAGACAAAGCCCATACATATATTGCTTACAGGATACCAAGCTCAGATCGAAAGATACACACAGGTGGAAAGTAAAATATAGAAAAAGATATTTCATGCAAATACAAATGAAAAGATAACTGGGTAGCAATATTTATATCAGACAAATAGGCTTTAAAACAAAAAAAAGAATGGCATTTCATAATGATAAAGGTATCAATTCAACAAAAGGATATAACTCTTGTAAATATATATATACCCAGTGTAAAAGCACCTAAATATACAATGCAAATAGTGACAGACATAGATGGAGAGATTGACAGTAATACAGTAATGGTAGAAACTTTAACATCCCATTGTCATCAATGAATAGATCAGAGAGAAAATCAACAAGGAAACAGTGGCCTAAATGACACAGTAGATCAGATGGATTTAATTGATATTTTTAGAACTTCATACCCCCAAACAGCAGAATATGTATTTTTTCAAGTGCACATGAACATTTTCCAGGAAAGACCACATATTAGTCCACAAAGCAAGTCTTAATAAATTTAAGAAGATTGAAATCATATCAAGCATCTTCTCTAATCACAATGGTATGAAACAAGAAATCAATTACAAGGAGAAAACTGAAAAGCACACAAACATATGGAGGCTAAATAATATGCTACTACAATGAATAAGTTAACAACAAGATCAAAGAAGAAATAAAAAGATACCTGGAGACAAATGAAAGTAAAAAACGATGTCTCAAAATTTATGGGACATATACAAAGCAGTTCTAAGAGGGGAAGTCATAACAATTCAGGCCTACTTAAAGAAACATGAAAATCTTCAGATCAACAATAAAACCTTCACCTAAAGGAGCTAGAAAAAGAACAAACAGCCCAAAATGAATAGAAGGAAGGACTAATCAAGATAAGAGAGGAAATAAATGAAATAGAGATTTTTTTAAAAAGATCAATTTAACCAAATACTGGTTCTTTGAAAAGATAAACAAAATTGGTGAACCATTAGCCAGACTCCTCAAGAAAAAAAGAGGGTTCAAACAAATTAAAATCGAAAAATAAAAGGAGAAGGAAAATTGGCACTAAAGAAATACAGAGGATTATGAGAAAACACTATGAACAATTATATGCCAACAAAATTAGACAACCTAGAAGAAATAATTTTCTAGAAATATACAATCTTCCAAGCTGAATCAGGAAGAAACAGAACATCTGAACAGACTGATAACCACTAATGAAATAGAATTGGTAATCAAAAATCTCCCAACAGACAGAAGCCTTGGCCCAGATGACTTCACAGGTGAATTTTATGAAATACTCAAAGAAGAATTAATACCTATACTCTCAAACTATTCCAAAGAAATTGAAGTGGAGGAAAGGCTCCCAAGCTTATTTTATGAGGCCAGCATTACCCTGATACCAAAAACCATACAGAGATACTACAAAAAAAATTGTAGGCCATTTTCCTGATGAACATAGATGCAAAAATCCTCAACAAAATATTAGCAAACCAAATTTGGTAATACATTAAAAAGGTCATATGCCATGATCAAGTTGGATTTATTCCTGAATTGCAAGCTTAGTTCAATATCCACAAGTCAATTAACATGATACATAAAACAAAAGTGAAGAAAAAAAACTATATAATCATCTCAATAGATACAGAAAAAGCATTTGACAAAAATTCAACATCTATTTATGATAAACACTGTCAGTAAAGTGGGGAAAGAGGGAATATGCCTCAACATAATAAAAACCATAAATGACAAAACCACAGCCAACATCACGCTCAAAGGTGAAAAGCTGAAAACTTTTTCTTTAAGATCAGGAAGAAGACAAGAATGTACACTTCACCACTCTATTCAACATAGTATTGGAAGTCTTAGCCACAGCAATCAGACAAGAAAAATAAATAAAAGGCATCCAAATTGGAAAGAAGAAGTAAAACTGTCATTATTTGCAGATCCCATGATACTATATAGAGAGAACTGTAATTGCTTCACCAGAAAACTGTTAGAACTAATAAATGAATTCATTAAAAGTAGCAGGATACAAAATTAATATTCAGAAATTGATTGCATTTTATACACTAATAACAAACTATAAGAAAGAAATTTTTAAAAAAAATTCCCATTTACAATTTCATTCAAATGAATAAAATACCTAAGGATAAATTTAACCAAGTTGATAAAACACCTTTATTTGGAAAACTATAAGATAGAAGAAAGAATTTGAAAGAAGTACAATTAAATGGATATTTCATGCTAATGGAGAGAAAAAATTAATGTAATTGAAATGCCCATACTACTTAAAGCAATCTACAGATTCAACACAATCTCTATCAAAAGATCAATGGCATTTTTCACAGAAGTAAAACAAATAATCCTAAAATTTATATGGAACCACAAAAGACGCTAAATAGTCAAAGCAATCTTGAGAAAGAAGAACAAAGTTGGAGGTATCACACTATCTGATAACAAACTATACTACAAGCCTACAGTAATCAAAACAGCATGACATGGATGTGTAAAAACAGACATAGATCAATGGAACAGAATAGAGAGCCCAGAAATAAAGCCATACCTATATGGTCAATTAATCTATGACAAAGGAGACAAAAATATACAATGCGGTTAGACAGTCTCTTCCATAAGTAGTGTTGGGAAAATTGGATAGATACATGCAAAAAAATGAAACTGGACCACTTCTATACGTATACATGAATAAACTCAAAATGATTTAGACTTAATTGTAAGACCCAAAATCACAAAACTCCTAGATGAAACCATAAGCAATATACTCTTTGATATTGCCCTTAGTAATATTTTTTTTGATCTGACTCTTCAAGCAAGGGAACAAAACCAATACCAAACAAGTGGACTACATAAAACTAAAAAATGTTTGCAAAATAAAGGAAAGCATCAACAAAATGAAAAGGCAACCTACTAATGGGAGAAGATATTAGCCAATGATACATCTGTCAAGGGTTAATGTCCAAAATATACATGAAACATATACAATATAAACACCAAAAAATAATAATAAACAATTTTAAAATGGCCAGAGGACCTGAATAGATATTTATCCAAAGAGGACACACATATGACTAATAGACATCACTAATCATCAGGGACTACAACACTAGTCATCAGGGACTACAGATCAAAACCACAATGAATGTCACCTCACACTATCAGAATGGTATCATCAATTAATCAACAAACAAGTGTTGGTGATGATGTGGAGAAAAGGGAACTTTGTACACTGTTGGTGGAATTGTAAATTGGTGGTAGTCCCTATGAAAAACAGCATGGAGTTTCCTCAAAAAATTAAAAAATAGAACTTCATACAACTCAGCAATTCTATTCTGAGTATTTTCCAAAAGACATCCAAAAATACTGGTTTCAGAGAGATATGCATGCTGTTCATTGCAGCATTGTTTACAATAGCCAAGAAATGGAACTTCCTAGGTGTTCATTGATAGATGAATGGATAAAGAAGATGACCACATTACTTAGCCATAAAAATGAAATCTCGCCATTTTGCAACAACATGAATGGACCTAGAGGGTATTATGCTAAGTAAAATAAGTCAGACAGAAAAAAACAAATGCTGCATGGTTTCACTAACATGTGGAATCTAAAAAACAAAATTAAATGAACAAACAAAACAGGAACAAACTTACAGATACAAAGAACATATTGATAATTGCCAGATGGGAGAGGGGTTGGGGTGAAAAAGGTGAAGGGATTAAAAAGCACAAATTGCCAGTTATAAAACAGTCACAGATGTAAAGCACAACATGGGAATATTGTCAATAATATTGATTAATATGTATGATGTCAGATGGATACTTGACTTATTGGAACGATCATTCATAAGTTATTGAATGTCTAACCACTACGTTGTACACCTGAAACCAATCTAATACATATGTCAACTGTAATGAAAAAAATTTTTTAATTTAGAAAAAGGCTGTGAATGATCACATCTTTTCTTTGCCTGCTTTCTTCTTGCCCACAGACTTGTAGATATTTTGCCTAATCTTTCTTTTATACTATGATGAAACCCCTGATATTGGCTATTACCTGGACTCTGGACTTTCCTCTTTGCAGATCCTTCTTATTTAGTTTTGGTGCCTGACTTTCCACCCACTCAGAAACCATGCAGGTGGCTTACCTGGACCTGCTCCAAACCTTGTGCTCTGATCCCTGGTACTGTTCCAAGTTGTCTGACCTGGTTCTGTTTGCTGTTCTCTTGAGCTCTGTTGGAAGTTCACTTGGCTTCTGAACTTGTTCTCACAGAAGTATGTGCATTGCTTGGGTGATGTCCACAGATGGAGGCGCAGCTGATGCAGTCCCTCAGGAGCTGGTCATAGTACCTGCCTTGTTCCTTGCAGTAATTGAGTGACTCTGGAGACAAAATGAGTGATGCTACTAGGTGATAGAACCTATAGGAGCTGTGGTTTGGCCTCAAAAGGTATCAAAGTTTTTTAAAAATTACAATCTAATTTCCCCAAAACAATTCGAGATAATCCAATATGTAAATGTAAGGTTATACATTTTCCTCCAATTTGTTTTAGGTGCACCACATGCATTTTGACATGTAGTACTTTTTCTATATCTACTCTAAAATGTTTTTACTTTTTATTGTTATTTATTCTTTGACTTACAGATTATTTAAAAGTGCATTCTTCAGTTTCTTACACTGGTAAGGGTTTTCTAGTTATCTTTTAAAATTGTATCTAGCTGATTATATTGTTACTAAAGTTCTTTATTTGCATTTTTAAGCCTCATAAAGAAGAAGATATTTTATGTCAACATAAGGATTGGAAAGGGAAGCCAGAATCCACCTTGGCAATGGAGGGAGAGAAGCTATAATGAAGGTGGGAAAAGCTCAAAATATTGGTGTTCTTCTGTCTTAATAATAAATGAGATTTACAAAGTTTAAACAGGTATAACAGCCAAGAAGCAGAAGTCAAGCAAAATAAAGCCTAATCACACTTGCTTAAGATAGCAAATTTGAGTGCATAACAGAAATCATTTTCACAGGGCAACTTTCCCTTGTCTTTAAAATAAGATTCTATTTATATGAAAATGTGACTCACACATGGATTCTAAGAGCACATTGCAGAAGCAGTGTTAGACAGAGGTTAAGGCAGGCTTCCAAGCCAAATGGGTCGAAGCATCCCTAGCTCTACAACTTTCAGATTATGGAGTCTTAACCTCTCCAAACCTCAGTTTCTTCATTTCCAAGACAGGACAATATTTATTTTAAGGTTGTTATGAGAATTTGAAGTTCCCAGCACAGTGCCTGACACATAATAAATAAATGCTCAGTTAATGAAAGATTTAAGTAGGATATAATTTGTGGCCTCTCTGCGCACAAGCACACCAACTATTATGTCCTCGACATAGTAAAGTAAAAGACCAGAAAGATGGTGGAATGAGGACCTCAGATAAGACTCAAATAGCCCTTATGGGACCAGTGACCTCACCCTGCCCTGGCCCTTCCCCAGCTCAGGAGTTCCGCTGAGCCCCAAGACCATGGACCACTAAACCATCACTCATGAAGCAGAGTTAACCTGATGACAGTGGTGTTCCTGGGACTTTCTGTGAGCTCCTCTCCTCCTAAGAGACCATGGTGTGGCCATTGCAGCTGGTTCTGAGCACCTCAGACTACCAACCATCATTACTTTACCTCATGAACCTTTCCTCTGGCCTTGATCTTCTCTATTGTTTTTCCCAAATTCATTCCTTTGACCACCCTGGTTCCTCTTCCAGGAATGCCCTTCTCTCATCTGACTGCCACATCTACAAACCTTAATCATCCATCTCAGGGGGCACTTCCTCCAAGAACACTTCCCTGCTCCTCAACCAATCAGCTTGAGGTGATTTCTCCCAGCCGTGGCATTTATGGTACTTCACCTTGATATTTTGAAATTTTGTCATTTCTCCTATTAGATAACCCCTTAAGGGTCATATGAGATTCCTGTTTTCAAGGAGCTAGAGAGTTCCATAAATATTTCAGAATGACAAAATGAACGTTCTACTTCATTAATTAACAGTGGTTCAGAATCATGGTTTTGCAATCAGAGAGTTCTTCCTAAGTTTTCCACTATTATTCTGTGTGATCTTGGGCAAGTCACTCAGCTTCTCTGAGCTCGCGCTTAACCAGTATTTATAAAGCACTTACTATGTGTCAGGCACAGTGCTAAACTCAAATAAGGAAAGGAACTCAGTAAGGTGGTTGAAACAGATATGAAACAAATACACATGAAAGAACATAATACAAATTATGATGTTCCATTAGGGACAAGAAAAGTTATGAAAAAGAACAGCAAGCAAAATGTATTTTTCAAGATAATCAGAGAAAGT
The DNA here is from genome assembly GCA_003508835.1 of Eonycteris spelaea. Taxonomy (NCBI): domain Eukaryota; kingdom Metazoa; phylum Chordata; class Mammalia; order Chiroptera; family Pteropodidae; genus Eonycteris; species Eonycteris spelaea. Next base: position 1,234,679 of record PUFA01000285.1, on the reverse strand, counting down.
TGGATATGGCCTGAGTACAATAATGTTAAGAGATTATTGATGGGGGTGATAAAATATTGAGGTTATATTTTTAAAGGCCCTTATATTTTAGGGATTCATAATCAAGTATTTATAGGTAAAATAATTGAGTTCTTGTATTTGCTTTAAGCGCACAAGCAAAAAAATTGGTTGGGAATAAAAAGGCAAGATTTTAAACTAATGATGGGTAGACAAGGGTATATTATGCTATTTTCTTTATGTTTGATCATTTTATATGATAAAAAGTTTCAAAAGAAAGTAAGAACAGAGGACAAAAGAAGAGCCTAATTTCTATGGTCAATCAGAGAAAATCTCAGACATTTGGACTGAGGCCTTAAGGTTGGTAGGAGGGAGCCAAGGGAAGAAGAATGCGAAAGTGCTTTCCATGCAGAAGGTACAACATATGCAAAGGCCTGAGGCAGGAAGAACACAACATGTTCAAGAAAGTGCAAAGAGGCCTGTATGGCCAGAGCAGAAAGATCAAGGGGTAAAAGGGTGTGCACATCATACATCTCCTTCCACCACTCCCTCCTCAGGTACCAAAATGCAGTGGGGCCAGAGGGACCTCTGGGAGGAAAGAAGGGATGATTCAGCTACCCCTGGGCTCAGGCCCCAGAACTCACTGCAGAAGGCTACACAGGTACGTGGAATCTGACGGCTGCAGATAGATTTGCAGGAGAGGCAGGTGTTCAGCTCGGGATCCCAATATTGCTCTTCGGGACATGTCTCCATGATCACCCCTGTTTGCAGGCCCTGTGGAGCTGAGAGGCAGGGAACATGAGGGAAACTGGCACCCCACTGGAGGTTGAAACCCAGGTGACCTCTCCTGCTCACATTCCCACTCCCTATCTCAATGTGCAGAGGAGGAACAAAACAACACTGACTTCCAACCACAACTGTAGTCTCTGTTCACCTCCCTGAACCTAGGGAGGAAACCTAGTTTCCTCATCAGTGAAAATGCCTATTTGAGGCCTCCTCCCTTGAATTGGCTGTGCCCTGCTTGGTGCTGTTCTCTGCCTTTTTAAATGTACCACGCCTCTTCCGACTACAGGATCTTTGCACATGCTAGTCCCTTTACATAAAATGTCTTCTTTTGCCCTGCTTGGTTGGTTGTTTCCTCCTCCTCCTTTAGATCTCTGTTTCAGCTACCTTTCCTCAGAGAAATCTTTCTGACTCTCCCCCCAAGACAAGAAGACACTTTTTCTTCTGTACCCGATATGCCCTTTAATTGTCACTTTACCTTTATGATTGTGATTATTTAATATTATCTCTTCCATTAACTGTGAACATCTTGAAGGCAGGGCTCTGTCTAATTCTTTTGTTTGTTGCTGGGTCCTGAGAACCTAGATAGTGCCTAGGACACAGTAGGTGCTCTTTAGATGAATGAATGAATGATAAAAAAAAAAGCAGACCTAGCTAGTGCCTAGCATATAGCAAGTGCTCAATAAATGGTAATTTCCTTCCATTTTTCCTTTTTTACTGATGTATGAGATACAAAAAATGTCATGTGTAATGTACAGATATTAAGTGTACAGCTTGATGAATTTTTCCATATTTATATAGAGGTCCCCCTTTATCTGTGGGGGACACATTCCAAGGGATGCCTGAAACTGCAGAGAGTTCCAAACCCTATAGATACCAATACATGCATACCTATGATAAAGTTTAATTTACAAATTAGGTACAGTAAGAGAGTAACAATAATAACTAATAATAAATAGAACAATTATAATAATACACTATAATAAAAGTTATATAAATATGACCTCTCTCTCTCTCTTTCTCTCCCCACCCCAGCCTCTCTCTCTCAAAATATCTTATTGTACTTTACTCACCTTTTCACTTAAAGGATGCACTTTACAGTTTCTCTTTGGCATATACAAATCACTAGCATCAACCTTATGCTTTGCAGCCATTATAAAGTAAAATAAGGTTGCCTGATTATAAGCACTGAGATACTGAAACATTGCTCTGATAACTGAGATGGCTACTAAGTGATTAACGGGCAGAGGATTTATACAGTGTGGAGTCGATAGACAAAGGGATGATTCATGTCCCAGCAGGATGGAAAGGATGAAGTGAGATTTCATCATGCTACTCAGAACAGTGCACAATTTAAACTAATGTTTTGTTTACTTCTAGAATTTTTCTATTTAATATTTTCAGATCATGGTTGATGGGGGGTAGTTGAAACTTCAGAAAGTGAAACTGCATATAAGAAGGGACTACTGTACTCTGTGTTACTACCACCCACATCAAGGTATGGAACATTTCTTGCACCCTGAAGACTCCCTTGGGTCCCCTCTCATGCAATATCCACCCCCAGAGGTAACTTCTATTCTGAATTTTATCACCATAGGTTAATATTTCCCATTCTTGAAATTTTGTGTCTGATTTGGCTGGCTCCATGAGATTCTCCCTGTTGAGGCTCTGTCAACAGTTCCATATTGGTGAGTTTTCCATTGTATGAATGCATCACCTTTTCCATAATTTTCCATCTGATTTCATGACATTTGCTTCTCCAACCACTTCTCTCTTTAAACATTCTGTAAGGCAGGGTTTCCCAACTCCCAGACCGTGAACCAGTACCAGACTGTGGCCTGTTAGGAACCAGGCCGCACAGCAAAATTTGAGTGGCAGGCAAGGGAGCAAAGCTTCATCAGTATTTGCAATTGCTTTCGAGTGCTAGCCTCACTGCCTCAGCTCTGCCTCAGATCATCAGACACTAGTTCTCATAGGAGCACTGGTCACTGGTGCCAAAAAGGTTGGGGACTGCTGTTGTAAGGCATTCATTTATTCTTGAATGAAATTAAGCTGAGAAAAGACCAGTGGCTCCCTGTTTATCTTGGCAGCTTGAACACATGGGTTTGTCTTCCTTCCCTCTTGAAACCTTACTAAGAAGACAGGAAAAGATATTTGTCCCTAAAGATAAGAGAATGAAAGAAGTTACTACAACAGAAAACAGATGTCAGCCACATTTGGAGATAGAAGGCAGATGGACCAGAGTAAATGATTTCAGTTTAAGATCTCTCTACTTTGATGTCCATAGTAGGAAGGAAGCCGATCTGAACCACAGAACCCCAGGAAGATAGAGCATCAAATATCTCTGACAGTGGAGGGTGTGAGGACAAAGCAATGAAAAAAGAAATGGTTGGGTATTTATATAAGGGGGGCTTAACCCCAGCTATATTCTCATCCCCTAGCAGATGATGGCCCCTTGCCCACCCAGGCAGAAGATTAGGGGTCTCCTCAGACACAGTCGAGGATAGCAATAAGGTTCACTCTTCCTCCAGCCACTACCTAAAGAATGCTGTGGCCAGGTTTTAAAAAATGTCTCATTTCCTATCCTGCAACTGGCAGGAAATTAGTGGATTCTGCTCTGGGAAAACTGACCCAAGGAAAAGACCTAGAGGCAATGATTGGGAGATTCTCTCAAAAAAATGACCATGTTGCTACCTGACCACCAGAGAGCAAATCTTCTACATTAACAACCCTAAGTATTTACCCAGACCTTTCAATAAGTTGTTAGTGCCTCAATCTGAATTGTGTACCAACAACCAAGGGTCACCTGATATTGAAGCACCACTTCTAGATGAAAAACAACTCAAAGAAAGCAAAAAAACTTGCTGGCAATTAATAGAAATAATGCAGGGAACAGAAGAAAATTAAAAGGCAAAAACAGCAACAATTGATATCCTCAGAAAGATAAGAGAATTGTTGCATTCACAAGAAAATAATGGTATGCTATTTTAAAAGAAGAATATGTATAAAACAAATAAGAATTACTAGAAATTAAAAATATAATACTCAGAATAAAAACATCAATAGAAGAGTTCAAAGAAGTAATTGAAGAAATTTTCCAGAAAGTAGGGAGAGAACGGAAATGAAAATTATGGAATCATTTTAGGAAGTCCAAAGGTTAACTAATGGGAATTCTGAGAAAACAGATTTGAAGGACATTAGCTTTCCAGATTCAAAGAGCTGATCAGGTGTCAGGCACAAACCAAGACCCATCATTAAATTTGGGAGCACCAGAGATTAAGAGCAGATTCTAAAACCTTCCTGATAATAAGCAGGTCACCCACAGAGCTTTGTTAATTGGTAAGTCAGTAGATATCTCAAATCAAAACTGGAATGTAAGGAAAATGATATCAGGGAAGATGGAAGAGTAGAAAGTTCCAGTAATCTGCTCCTTCACATACTGAGTTGGTAGAAACTGTCTGAGGTAACTATTTTGGAACTCTGCAGTTATCCAGGGGAGAGCTGGTTGAAGAGGCTGGTAAATTTTGGTGCATTTCAGCCTATTTCATGGTTGTTACTACCACTCCCCAGTCCCCAGCCCATGTAGGCAGCAGTGTGACCAGTTGCTCATGTTCCTGTGCAACTTGCTGCAACCCAGATGTCAATAACAACCACCAAATATTGTGATTGTGGGTTCTGATTGCCAATTGCTACTTTTGATCACCGAAGATCCAGCCATTGTTTCAACCCCCAAGGACTTATGAGGCATCCAGGGGATTTAAAGAGGCAATAGTCTCCCCCTCACACACACACACTTTTGGGAGCCAGATATTAAGAAATTTTGTCACATCACTAGCTGACTGCAAAGATAAAGGAACAGAAACTTCAGGGTGACACAAAAGGAATATGTATTTTATAAAATAGTTCGGAAGAGTCACAAATGGACTCCAATCTTAAACAAGCAACATTTAGCAGTTCCTAAGGAGTGAGAGCACTAGATTTCCAGAGTGACTACAACATAATACTCAAAATGTCCAGTTCCCAAAAAGCTGACAAAATATACAAGAAGCTGGAAAACATGGCACATTTATAGGTAAAATAATTTGACAGAATCCATCTCTGAGGAATCTAGGCATTGGAAATATTAGTCAAAGATATTAAGTCACTGTCTTAAACATGTTCAATGAGCTAAAGGAAACCATTGGCAAAGAACTTAGGAAATCAAAAAAATAATGTATGAAAAAAATAAGAAAGTGAATACAGAAATAGAAGTTGCATAAAAAGAACCAAAATTGGAAGCAACAAAGTTTCCTTCAGTAGATGAATGTGTAAATAAACTATGGTACATCCAAACAATAAAATTTATTTAGCACAACAAAGAAATGAGTTATCAAGCCACGGAAGGACATGGAGGAAACTTTAATGCATATATCTAACTGAAAGAAGCCAAGCTGAAAAGCCTACTGTATGGTTTATGACATTTTGAAAAAGGCCAAACTATGGAAACAATAGAAAGATCCATGGTTGTCATGGGCTGAGGGGAAGAAGAGATAAAGGCAGAGCACAAGGGATTTTTATAGGGCAGTGAAACTATTCTGTATGACACTATCACAGTGGATAAAAATTATTATACATTTGCCAAATCCCATAGAATGTACAATACCAAGAACCCTAATATAAAACTATGGACTTTGGGTGATAATGATGTTCTTATGTAGGTTCTTCAGCTATAACAAATGTACCACAAAGTGAAGGATGTTGATAGTGAGTGAGACTGTGAATGTGTGGTGATAGAGGATATATAGGAGTCTCTGTAATTTCCACTCAATTTTTCTGTGAACACCAAACTGCTCTAAAAATAGTCTATTAAAAACGGAAACACACAGAAATTCTAGAATTGAAAAGTCCAATAACTTAAGTGAAAAAAATTCACCAGAAGCATTTGGTAACAGATCTGAGCAGGTAGAAGAAAGGACCATTGAATCTGAAGATAAGACAAAATTATTTTGCCCGAGAAGCAGAAATTAAAAAAAAAAAAAAAAAAAGAATGAGGAAAATGAACAGAACTTGACGGATTTGTGCAAGTCCATCAAACACACCACCATATGCTTATAAGAGTTCCAGAAGGGGAAGAGAGAGTGAAAGGGGCAAAAAACTAAGAAATAAAGGCTAAAAATTTTCCAAATCTTAGAAAAATCATGGATATACAATTTTAAGTATCTCAATGAACTTCAAGCAGGGTAAACTCAAAGAGACCCACACTGAGACATGTCATAATAAAACTGTCCAATTCAAAGAGAAAGATAGAATTGTGAAAGCAGCAAGTTGTCACATACAGGTTATCCTCAGTAATATTAATAGTTGTTTTCTCATCAGAAACCATGGGGGCCCAGAAGCAATGGAATGATATACTTAAAGTTGTAAAAGAAAAAAAAAACCTGTCAACCAAGAATTGTATATCTTGAAAAACTAGTTTTTCAAAAACTGGAGAAATTAAGACATTCTAGATAACCAAAAGCTGAGGGAGTTCATTACCAGTATACCTGCCCACAAGAAATGCTAAAGAAATGCTGAAATAAAAGTACACTAGATAATAACTTGGAGCCATAAGAAAAAATAAGAAACACTAGTAAAGTAACTATGAAGGTAAATATAAAAGCCAATATTATTGTACTTTTTGTGTTGTTTGTAACAGCTCTTTTTTCCTGTATGAATGAATGGGTAAATGTATAAAACAATGATTATAAACCTATGCTACTGGACATAAAATGTATCAAAAGGTAATTTGTGACAATAACAATATAAATGGGAAGGGGCAGAGATACAGGAAGAGAGTGTTTGTATACCATTCAAACTTAGTTTTACTTAAACCAAGTTGTCACAAATTTAAGATGTTAATTATAATACCAAAGGTAATGACTAAGAAGTTTTTAGAAAATACAGAAAAGGCAAGAAAAGGGGAATTGAAATGGTACAATACAAGTAATCAATTAAATGAAAGAAATGGTAGCAATGGGGGAATTGAGGAACATAAATACATATAAGACATACAGAAAACAAATAGATAAATGACAGAAGTAAATCCTTTATAAATAATCACATTATAAATGAACTAAACTCCCTATTAAAAGGCAGAGATTGGCAGATTGGATTAGAAAAGAAAACAGTACCCATCTATATGCTGTCTAAAAGAGACTTATTTTAGATAATAGGACACAAAGAGGTTGAAATAAAATAATGGACAAATATATTCCATGAAAATAATAAACAAAAGAGAGCTGAAGTGGCTATATATTGTAATTCAAAATATATTTTAAATCAAAAGAGATTATAAGAGACAAAGAAGGACAATATATATTGATAAAACATTTGTTATAATAAGATGTAACAATTATAAACATATGCACATAACAACAGAGCCCCACAATACAAATAACAATGACAACATTGAAGGGAAAAATAAAATAATATTTGTATATTCAATTCCCATTTGCAGTAATAAATAGCAGAATCGGCAAAAACTCAATAAGAAGGGACTTGGCCAACATTATAAACCAATTACACATATAGAACACTACACTCAACAACAGCAGAATATACATTCTTCTCAAGTGTACACAAAACATTCTCTAGGTTAGACAATATATTAGGTCACAAAACAAGTCTCAATAGGTTTTCAAAGTTGATGCCATTCAAAGTATCTTTTCAGATCAAAATGGAATGGAACTAAAAAGTCGGTAACAGATGGAAAACTGGAAAATTCACAAATATGTGGAAACACTCAAACATTTAATGGGTCAAAGAAGAAATCACAAAGAAAATTAGAAAATATCTTGAGATAAATTAAAATGAAAATACAACATACCAAAAGTTATGGGATACAGTGAAACTAATGCTAAGAGGGACATTTGTAGCTGTAAATGCATACACTAAAAAAGAAGAAATTCTCAAGTCATAACCTAAGTACTTGTGCACCATGAGGAACTAGAAAAAGAAAAGAGCAAACTAAACCTGAAACTAGCATAAGGAAAGAAATAATAGATGTTAGAGCAGACATAAATATAATAGAGAATAGAAAAACTGTAAGAGAGAAAAATCAACAAAATCAAAAGTTGGTTCTTTAAATAGTTTAACAAAATTGACAAACCTTTACCCAGGTTGACTAAGAAAAAGAGAGGAGACTCAAATTACAAAAATCAGAAATGAAAGTGTGGGACCATTTTACAGATTATAAGAGAGTACTATGAATAATTATACACCAAAAAAATTGATAATCTAGATAAATGGACAAATTCTTAGAAATCTATGATCTACAAAAACTGACACATGAAGAAAGAATATCTGCTAGAGTTATAACAAGTAAGGAGATTGAATCAGTCATCAGAAACTTCCTAATGAAAAACCTAGGATCAGATGGCTTCACTGGTGAATTCTGCCAAACATTTAAGGAAGAATTAACAAAAATCAAAGAGAAGAGAACACTTTTTAACTCATTCTATGAAGTCAAAATTATACTGTTACCAAAGCCTAGTAAAATATCATAAGAAAAAAAATCACAGACCAGTATGCCTTATGAATATAGATATAAAGATCCTCAACAAAATATCAGCAAATTAAATTCAACAGCATAATAAAATGGTTATATACTATAACCAAGTGGAGTTTATTCTCAGAATTGCAACCATGGTTCAAAACACAAATATTAATTTGTGTACAACACTACCTTAAAAGAATGAATTAAAAACTACATGATTATCTCAATTGGTGCAGAAAAAGCATTTGACAAAATTCACCACCTTTTCATGATAAAAACATTCAGTAAAGTAGAAATAAAGAGAACTTCCTCAATGTGGTAAAAAGCCATATGTGAAAAACCCACAGTTGACATGGTGAAAGACTGATAGCTTCTCCTTTAAGAGCAGCAACAAGACAAGAATGCCTGCTTTACTACTAGCTAGAACAATTAAGCAAGAAAAAAAAATAGTTATTCAAATTGGAAAGGAGAAGTTAAAATGAACAGAATATCTCTCTTCAGAGATAACATAATCTTATATGTAAAATCTCTAAAAATTACACATGTGCACACACAAACTGTTAGAACTAATAAAAGAATTCAGCAAAGTTGAAGGATACAAAATCAACCCACAAAAATCAGTTGCATTTACACATGCATTGCAATGAATAATCCTAAAAGGAAATTAAGAAAACAATTCCATTTACAAAAATATAAAAAAGAATAAAATACTTGGATATAAATTTAACCAACGTAATGGAAGAAGTATATCCTGAGAACTACAAAACTTTGCTGAAATTAGAGAAGACCTAAATAAAATACATCCCATGTTTATGGATTGAAAGACTTAATATTTTTAAGATGTCAATACTACCCAGTGATCTGCAGAACCAATACAATCCCTAATGAAATCCCAATGACTAAAAAATCATATGGATTGCAAGCCAAAAAATCTTCAAATAACAAAGTTTGTGGACTTATATTGCCTGATTTAAAAACTTACTACAAAGCTGAAGTAAATAGTGGGATATTAGAATACAGGCAGACACACAGAGCAGTAGAATAGAATAGAACCCAGAAATAAACTCCTGAATATATGGTCAACTGATTTTCAGCATAAGTGCCAAAACATTTCAACAGGGAAAGGACAGTCTTTTCAATAAATAGTACTGAGAAAAAAGATATCCATATACAAAAGAATGAAGTTGGACCTCACAACATATATAAAAATTACTTCAAAATGCATGAAAGACCTAAACTTAGGGATTAAAACTATAAAACTTTTAGATGAAAACAGGAGAAAATCTTCATGCATCGAATTTTGCAATGACAGTTTGGATATGACACCTTGACACATTGGATTTCATTAAAATAAAAATCTTATGTGCATCAAAGGATACTATCAAGAGAGTAAAAAGACAATTCACAGAAATGGGACCAAATACTTGCAAAATCATATCTCTGTTAATGGATTAATATTTAGAATATACAAAGAACTCTTAAAACTCAATGATAAAAAATACAGCTCAAGTCAAAACTGCATAAAAGACTTGAATCAACACTTCTCCAAAGAAGATATACAAATGACCAATAAACATACAAAAAAATGCTCAAAATCACTAGTCATTAGAAAAATTCAAAACAAAACCACAATGAGATATCACATCATATCCATTAGGATGAGTATTATTTTTTTAAAAAAAGGAAAATAATAAGTATTAAAGAAATTGGAACTCTCATGTACTGATCATAAGAATGTGAAATGGTACAGCTACTATAGAAAACAATTTGGCAGTTCCTCAAAATGTTAAACACAGAACTACCATATGACCCAGTAATTTCACTACTAGATATATATGCAAAAGAACTTAAAGCAGTGATTCAAACAGATACTTGTACAACAACGTTCATAGCAGCATTATTCACAATAGCTAAAAGGTGGAAAACCCAAGTGTTCATCAACAGATCAAAGGATAAATAAAATGTGATATATATGAAACATATATAACACATATATATGAATATTATTCTGTTTTTTAAGTGAGTGAAGTACCAATACATGCTGCAACATGGATGAACCTTGAAGACATTATGCTAAGTGAAATAAGCCAGACACAAAGGGACAAATATTATATAATTCTGCGTATATGAGGTAACTAGAATAGTCAAATTCATAGAGTTGGAAAGTAAATTAGAGGTTATAGGAGATAGGGGGAGAAGGATATTGAGAATTATTGTTAAATGGGTATAGAATTTCTGTTTGGAATGATGAAAAAGTCTTGGGTATAGATAGTAGTGATGGTAGCACAACATAGTCCATGTACTTAATATCACTAAATTGTACACTTAAAAATTACTAAAATGGTAATTTTTTATATATTATCACACAAAATAGAAAAACAAAAAGAAGTTGAAGAATGCTTCAAACTTATGATAGAAAATTCTTTTCAGTCTAGAACAGCGCATATTATCAATCAAGTGTGGGGTTAAATAAAGACATTGAGACATACAAGATCTCAAAATTGTTATCTTTCATCCATGCATCATGTTTTGTTAAGCTACAGAAGGATGTGCTCCATTGAATCTAGAGAATAAACCAAAAAATTAGAAGAGGGGAGAAAAATAAGATCCATCTTGGCAAAGAGGTAAAGGTAGAAAATTTCAGAATGATATGCAGGAAGTCTCTGGGGACGGATGCTTGTAGGCTAGAAGGAATCCCATCCCAGGTAAAATGGAGGAAAAGAGGAGGAATCTCTGCAACGAAAACATGAGAACAATTGATAAGTGACTATGTTCAATGAGTGACAGGATGGATCTGTCAAATTGCTGAGAATAAACTACTGATTTATGCAGTTGATAACTGAGGAGTTATCAACTCCTGGGAAATCATGTCACATGTATGGCTCAGCTTTGAAGAAAATTTACATTGTCATATATATGTGAACAACTCTCAATGAATAACTCAGGGACTTTGAATTATGTCTGCTGTAGAATAATTTTATTCGCTCATGTGAGGGTAGACCATGTGAGCACTAGACTATTGTCAATGAACAAAGTCAACATCAGGACTTCTAAGAGAGAGGAGGGAGGGAGGACATACTGCAGAAGGTTTTACATTTGGGGACAAACTGATTAACTAGCAACGAAGAAAGCAGTCTATGAGCACCTGGGTTGGCTAGTGAGATCCATGACACTTTTGGTTATTTACGAAGTCTCTGGAAAACCTTGAGGGCATCAGTGTGAGCAGATATGCCATACTGCCTGGGTGTTTGGTGGTCCTCCCACCTCCACCTGGGGTCACCACAACCACCATGGGGTCAGCCCCATTCACTGCATCAAAGCTGCTCACAGACTACATGGATGTAACTCAAACTGTGCAATGACGCTGGGTGAAGGGGATGTTGTGTGTATGTAAATAGTGATGTAAGAGTTAAGTTATCATCCGAGAAAGCAGGAAATCAATATATAATGTCTAAAACAGAAAAGTCAAGAACTAGCAGTGTAAGCATATTATATTCTGAAACTGAGGGTGAGCCTTGTGAGACCACCAGGCATTAATGGTTGGGAACCAGGACTATGTATCCCAGGTCTGGTAATTCCTACCTGTATGACCTTTGGCAAGTACTTTCCTAGCACAGTACTGAGCACATTAGTAAAGGCATAACCCCCTAAGCTACGGCACTTATTGATATTGTCCTCCTTCAAAGTGATGTACTATGTGAGCTAAGGTCTGAGCCTGGGTCAGAGAAAAAATAAAAGGACCAGCTCTTTCCAGAAGGGGCTAAGCCAGCTCAGTCTCTTTCTCCATGGTGGAGAGAGAGGTCTTGTCCCCATGAGAAGGAGCAGGATGGATGAAAGCATTTGCCCCTCATTCTTGCTGTTTACAGTTTTGCCAGGAAAGACTGTTGGCATGAAAAGATAATAACATTTTCCAGACAGGAAGAATTTCTTATCCAAACTTTGAGCAAACACAATGTGAACATGCTGTCACTGGTGGAATAGGGGCAGGAAGAGATTTCAATGTGAAGAGATGCGGTGTGTTCCCTAGAGGAGGCCAGAGCCTGAAAGCTGAGAGACACAGGAGAATTGACAATGACCATTTACAACCTTGCTTTTATTAATCATGAAGAAGAAAACAAAGAAGGAGAAAGAGAAAGGGCTAGGGGAAAGAATGAGGAAGAGGAAGGAGATGGAAGAAGAAAGAAAAAAAGGTAGCTTCTCATTTCAGTTAGTTATATATGATTTGTCACCAGGCTTTTTTGAAATATTGAAAATAGCTCTGAGGCCTATCTCTGCCAGCCCCCACCCCACACCCAAAACTGACTTTCAGAGATTCCCAGGGTGGTGAGGCATCCCTATGCTAATCTCAGAACTAAATTGGGCCCTGGGAGAACCAGTCAAGTCTCTTTCTTAGTTTTCTGTTTATAAGTTGAGAAAGGTGATTGCTACACATTGTAATGTTTGCATCCTGTTAGCTCATTTTGCCACAGACTTCTGATCAAGATGGCAGAGTAGGTAAACACTGTGCTTGCCTCCTCCCATGACCGTACCAGAATTAAAACTAAACTACAGAACATTGAAAACCACCTGAAGTCTAGCTGAACAAAAGTCCTATAACTAAGGATATGCAGAAGAATCCACATCAAGACTGGTAGAAAGGGCAGAGACATGGAACAGGCTAGTTCCACACCCATGTGTGGCAGTTAAAAACCAGGAGGAATATCTCTCTGTGGCGATTGCCCTTGAGGAGTGAAGGTTCCCAACCCCCAAAAAGTAGCATCTGGCCTTGGCCTGTAACTCTTACTAAGAGGCCACAAGCCAGCACTCGTAGCAGCCAGCTGCAGTTTGCAGCTTAGCCTCTCCCAAGAACCACCAAGCACAGTACAAGTGGCAACCATCTGCAGATCACTTGGAGCTCGTACCAGGTGGCTTTGGGCAGGGCACAGACAGTGGCTGAATTTGGCCTGTACAGGAGCCTCTCCCAAGAGCCTCCATAACCAACACACCCTGTGGCCAGCTTCAGACCACTAGAGGACCACTCAACCACCTCCACAAATGACACACCCAAAGGGAAAACTCAACAGGCACCAGATCCCTGCTAAAGCAAATCCTGCTCTGCGGAGTCAGCTCTTGCACAATAGCTCTTCCTCTGTAGTCACTGCTAATTCTCACAGCCAATCAGACTGGGAGTCAATCCTTCCCACTGATGTACCAACAGCAATCAAGGCTCAACTATAACAGGAGGGCATACACAAACCCACACAAGGATACACCTGGAGCACTCAGCTCAGGTAAGCAGGGAGACTGTGCCATTAGACCCCACAGGACACGTACTATATAAGGCCAATCTACTAAGACTAGAAGACCTAGAAGCTCTACTTAATACATAGGAACAAACATGGGGAGGCAGCCGAAATAAGGAAACAAAAAGATATGTCTCAAATTAATGAACAGAATGAAACAGAAGAAGAGCTAAACAAAAAGGAGACAATCTATCAGATGCAGAGTTCAAACACTGTTTATAAGGATGCCCATTGAACGTAGGAGGAGTAGATGAACTCAGTGAGAACATTAATAAAGAGAAAAAAAACATAAAAATGGAGACAGAAAACAGTTTTGAAAAGCCATAAATGAAGAATATAACTGAAATGAAGAATATATTAGAGGAAATCAACAGTAAAGTAGATGAAGCAGAGAATCATATCAGCAATTTGAAAAAAAGGTAGCAGAAAACACAATCAGAACAATAACGAAAAAGAAATTTATTTTTCTTTCTTTCTTTCATTGTTTTTAAATTTTTTATTAAGTTTATTGGGGTAACACTTGTTAATACCGTTATATAATTTTCAGGTGCAAATTATAATCGGACATCTATATACTCTATTGTGTGATTACCATCCAAAGTCAGTTTCCTTCAGCTACCATATATTTGGTCCCCTTTAACGACTTCACCCTACCACAATCCCCTATATTTGATCCCTTTACCCCGTCTACCTCCCCCCTCCTCCCCTACCCCATACCCTCTGGTAGCCACTAGTCCATTGTCCATGTTCCTGAGTCTCTGTTTGTCCTGTTCATTTGTTCCTTTTAGGTTTATATCCCACATATAAATGATATCATGTAACTTTCTACTTTTTCAGTCTGGCTTATTTCACTTAACATGATTATCTCGAGGTCCATCCATGTTGTCGCAAATGGCAGTATTTCATCTCTTCTGATGGCTGAGTAATATTCCATTGTATATATGTGCCACAGCTTCTTTAGCCAATCATCTATTGTAGAACACTTCGGTTGCTTCCATGTCCTGGCCACTGTGAATAATGCTGCTATGAACATTGGTGTGCAAATATCTTTTAGGATATGAGTTTTCAAATCTTTCGTGTAAATACCCAGTAGTGGGATTGCTGGGTCATATGGTAGATCAATTCTTATATTTTTGATGGACCTCCATACTGTTTTCCATAGTGGCTGTACCAATTTGCAGTCCCACCAGTGGTGTATGAGGGTTCTTATTTCTCCACATCCTCTCCAACATTTGTTATTACTTGTCCTGTTGATTATAGCTATTCTAACAGATGTGAGATGGTATCTCATTGTGGTTTTGATTTGCATTTCCCTAATAGCTGGAGATGTTGAGCATCTTTTCATATGTTTGTAGGCCATTTGTAAGTTCAGATCCTCTTCCCATTTTTTGATTGGATCGTTTGGTTTTCTCTTTTTTGTTATTATTGATTTGTATGAGTTCTTTGCATATATGCAAAATATTAGGCCCTTATCAGAGTCATTGCTTGCAAATATAATTTTCCACTGAGGTGGTTGTCTCTTTACCTTGTTGACGATGTCTTTTGCTGAGCAGAAGCTTTTTAGTTTGATGTAGTCACATTCATTTATTTTTGCTTTTTATTTCCCTTGCCTTTAGATCAACTTCATAAAGTCCTCTTTAAGTCCAAGATCCTTGAGTTTTGTTCTTATGTTTTCTTCTCTGCATTTTATTGTTTCAGGTCTTATATTCAGGTCCTTAATCAATATTGACTTAATTTTGGTGTGTGGTGATAGAGAACAGTCTAATTTCATTCTTTTGTAGGTGGCCTTCCAATTTTCCCAGCACCATTTATTGAAGAGACTTTCCTTTCTCCTATAGGTTTTTGGCTTTTTGGTCAAAACTTTTTTGCCCATATCAATATGGGTTTACTTCTAGACTCTCAATTCTGTTCCACTGGTCAGTGTGTCTATTTTTCTGCCAATACCATGCTGTTTTGATTTGAAGTTTGGGAGAGTGATGCCTCCAGCCTCGTTCTTTTCTCTAAGGATGGCTTTGACAATTTGAGGTCTTTTGTGCTTCCATACAAATCTGATGATTTTTTGTTCTATTCCTTTTAAAAATGCCAATGAGATTTTGATGGGGATTACATTAAATTTGTATAATGCTTTAGGTAACATGGTCATTTTAACTATGTTGATCCTTCCAATCCAAGGACACAGAATATCTTTTCATTTCTTTGTATCTTCTTTGATTCCTTTTAATAGGGTCTTGTAGTTTTCATTATATAGGTCCTTCACATGTTTTGGAAAATTTATCCCTACGTATTTCATTCTTTTTGTTGCAATTACAAAAGGAATTATTTTTTCCATTTCTTTTTCTGACATGTCATTCATTATTAGAGTATAGGAATGCTATGGATTTTTGACCGTTGATTTGTATCCAGAGACTTTACTGTGTTTGCTTATTGTTTCTAGTAGTGTTCTTGTGGAGTCTTTAGGGTTTTCTATATAGAGAATCATGTCATCCACAAATAGTGACAGTTTGACTTGTTTGTTTTCTATTTGGATGCCTTTTATATTTTTCTCGTGCCCAATTGCACTTGCTAGGACTTCCAATGTTATATTGAATGACAGTGGCAATAGTGGGCAGCCTTGTCTTGTTCCTGATCTTAGAGGAAAAGTTTTTAGTTTTCACCATTAAGAATAATGTTTGCTGAGGGTTTGTCATAGATGGCCTTTATTATGTTAAGGTACTTTCCTTCTATATCAATTTTCTTAGTGTTTTGATCATAAATGGGTGCTGTATCTTGTCAAAGGCTTTTTTGCATCTATTGTTATGATCAAATGATTCTTTTTTTTTTTAAATTTGTTTATGTTCTGTATCACATTAATTGATTTGCGTATTTTGAACCATCCCTGTGCCTCTGGGATGATGCCCATTTAATTGTGGTGTATGATCTTTTTAATATCTTTTTAATATGTATTCGGTTTGCTAGAATCTTATTTAGGTTTTTTGCATCTGTGTTCACGAGAGATATTGGTCTGTAGTTCTTCTTTTTTGTGTTATCTTTACCAGGTTTTGGTATCAAGGTAATATTGGCCTCATAAAACGAGTTGGGAAGCATTGGCTCCTCTTTGATTTTTTGGAAGAGTTTGAGGACAATGCATATTAAATCTTCTTTGAATGTTTGGTAGAATTGACTGGTGAAGCTATCTGGTCCTGGACTTTTACTTTTGAGTAGGTTTTTGATGATTGTTTCAATTTCCATACTGCTGATTGATCTATTTAGATTTTCCAGATCTTGAGTCAGTCAAAAAAGGTTATATTTTTCTAAGTACTGGTCCATTTCTTCCACGTTATTAAATTCAATGTTATATACTTTTTCATAGTATTTTTGCATGATCCTTTGTATTTCTGTGATGTCAGCCGTAATTTCCCCTCTTTCATCCCTGATTTTGTTTTTTATATCCTTTCTCTTTTTTCTTTAGTAGTCTAGCCAGGGGTTTTTCAATTTTATTAACCTTCTCAAAGAACCAGCTCTTTGTTGTATTTATTTATTCTATTGTTTTTGTTGTTGTTTTCAATTTCATTTATTTCTGCTCTAATTTTGATTATTTCTTTCCCTCTGCTGACTTTAGGCCTCATTTGTTCTTCCTTTTCTAGTTTTTGAAGATGAAGCATTAGATTTTTATTTGGGCTTGTTCTTGTTTTTGGAGATAGGCCTGGTATGAACTTTCCTTTTATGACTGCTTTTGTCGTGTCCCAAAAGTTTTGATATGTTGTGCTATGATTATCTTTCACTTCTATTTATCTCTTGATCTGTGTTTTTATTTCTTCTCTGACCCAGTTATTCTTCAGTAGCACGTTGTTTAATCTCCACGTGTTTATGGTTCTTCCTGATTTCTTTTTGCAGTTGATCCCTAGTTTCGAAGCATTATGATCAGAGAATATGGATGGTATGATTTCAACTCTCTTATTCTGTTGAGACTATCTCTGTGTCCCAATATGTGGTAGATTCTTGTTAATGTTCCATGTGCACTACAGAAGAATGTGTAAGCAGCTGTTTTGGGATGGAAGGCTCCGTAGATGTCAATTATGTCCAGTTGGACTAATGTGTCATTTCAGGATGTTATTTCTTCATTGAATTTCTGTTTGGATGATCTGTTTATATCTAACAGTAGGGTATTTAGGTCCCCTGCTACGATAGCGTTTAAGTCTGTTTCTCCCTTTAGTTCTGTTACTAATTGCTTTACATATTTCGGGCCTCCCTGATTGGGAGCATAGAAATTAATAAGTGTTATGTCTTCTTGGTGCATGATTCCTTTTATTATTATGAAGTGTCCCTCAGTAACTTTCTTTACCTTTTTTATTTTGAAGTCTATTCCATCCAATATTAGTACTGCTACTCCTGTTTTTCTCTGAATGCCATTTGCTTGCAATAGCATTTTCTACCCTTTCACTTTGAGTCTATATTTGTCTTTGGAGCTGAGAGATGTCTCCTAGAGGCAGCATATGGTTGGGTTTTGTTTTGTTTTGTTTTTTGATCTATTCTTCAACTCTGTACCTTTTTATTGGTGAGTTCAGTCAATTTACATTTAGGGTATTATTGAAATATAAGGTTTTCTTATAATCATTTTGCTTTCTGGTAGTTCAGTGTTTCCATTGTTTCTTCATTATTGTGTTTCTATTTTCTTTGTTTTGGTTGGTTTTTGTCTGTTTTGCCTCTGATTCTTCTTTTTTATGTTATATACTTCAATTTTGACTCTATGGTGTGTGGTTACCATTACAAATATGAAAAAGATAGTTATATATATATATGTTATACACACACACACACACACATGCACACACACATACACGCAGTGGCCATTTTCTTCTGTGTGTGCCTTATCTCCATTTCCCTTTGTGAAACTGGATCTTTGAATTCTCCCTTTTTTAGTCATTGTTATCTCAATTTGTTTCTATGTATGCTGACCATTTATTACTATCTTGCTATAGCAATTCTCTTCTTATTATTTAAGCTGTTCTCAGGAAAGTTTGCAC
Source organism: Eonycteris spelaea (assembly GCA_003508835.1). Lineage (NCBI taxonomy): Eukaryota > Metazoa > Chordata > Mammalia > Chiroptera > Pteropodidae > Eonycteris > Eonycteris spelaea. The sequence continues at coordinate 1,216,101 of PUFA01000285.1, read as the reverse complement.
TCCTCTGCATCTATTTGCCTGATTGTCACCTTACTCCTAATTATGTATTTTTTTTTGTTGTTATTTTGTTAACTTTAATATAATGTGTCTTGGTGAAGGCTTTCTGGGTTGAGATAAGTGCGTGCTTTGTTGACTTTTTGAATTCCAAGTTCTAGCTCATTCCTTAGATTTGGGAAATTCTTGTCCACTATTTGTCTGAAAATGCTTTCTAGTCCCTGTTCCTTTTCTTCACCTTCAGTAATGCCCATTACTCTTATGTTTCCTCTCCTGATGGTATCAGCTATTTCTTGTATTTCTCTTTCATTATTTTTCGTTCTTCGGTTTCTTTCTTCTTCCTTCTGATTTATTTCTAGATTTCTGTCTTCTGTATCACTGATCCTTTTCTCCATTTGGTCGACTCTATTTCCCAAGCTAATTATATCATTTTTCAACTCCCGCAGTGTGTTTTTTATCTCCAGAAGTTCTATTTTTTTTTTTTTAGGGTTTCAATCTCCTTGCTCTGCTCATCTGTTTTTGCAATTTCTGAAATCGTTAATATGACTTATTTTGGATCTCACTGAGTTTTTTCAGAAGTACCATCTTCAATTCCCTGTCACTTAAGTCACATATTTCTATGTCTGTAAGCTCATTTTCAGGAGATTTTTCTCTTTCTTTCTGAGATGCCTTGTCACCTTAGTTGTTCATGGTGTTTAACAGACTATTTTTCTGCCTGGGCATTAATGGAAGTGTATTCTGTTGTTTTTCCTAAAAGAAAATTTATTATGTAAAGGTCTCTCTTTAGCCTGCTGCAAAGAAGATGCTTTTCTTTTGGTTTCAAGTAGGTGGCATTGAAGCTTCTTGGATCCTTTCTTTATATAAAGCCTAACATATTTATTTTTCTTATAGATTTTAATCACACTTCTTACTCTCAGTTTCAGTCCTTGTCAGTGTTAGCAACAGTTTTGGTATTGTTTGCTCAGATTCCCCTGGGGCTCCGCGGTGATTGGTCTTGGAGGGTATGAAGGGAGGGGCCCTCTGGGTTGGAGGTTGGGGGCTGTAGCTCAGCCTTGGTTTTGCAACTGGGGCTGGTAAAATTAACTGTTGTTCCTCTGCTGTCCAGTCCTGCTTCTCTTCTTTCTTCCCTGATGACTGAGCCCTGCTGCTGACTGTGTAGAAAAGTCCTGGCACTTCCAGGCTGATCAGGGAACTCGTTGCACATTCACTTCTCCCTCTCCTCCTGCAGGAGGCTCCTGCGGCTCCCAGTCCACAACCTGACACCTGGGGTTCTGACCTGTGATAGCTCTTATGCTCAAATCCCATGCTCAGACATACTGGTGTGCAGTTTGGGTGTTTTTTGTTGAGTTTTAGATATTCATCTTATTGTTGTTTCATGGGGAGGGATCTGGAGACATCTCTCACTCTGCCATGTTTTCCCAGAATTCAAAAGAAGAATTTTAAAAAATAAGGATAATTTAAGGAGCCTCTGGGACACCACCAAGTATACTAACATTTACATCACAGGGATACCAGAAGGAAAGAGAGAGAACAAGGAATAGAAACCCTGTTTGAAGAAATAATGACAGAAAACTTCCCTAACCTGTCAAAGGACATAGACGTACAAGCCCAGGAAGAGCAGGGTCCCAAACAAGATGAATTTAAAGCGGCCCACACAAAAGCAGATCATAATTAAAATGTCAAAGTTTAAAGACAAAAAGATAATCTTAAAAGCAGCAAGAGAAAAGAGTTAGTTACCTACAAGGGATCTTCCATAAGACTGTCAGCTGATTTCTCAACAAAAACTTTGCAGAATAGAAGAGATTGGCATGAAATATTCAAAGTAATGAAAAGCAAGGACCTACAATCAATATTATACCTCAAGTCTATCATTTAGAATCAAAGACAGATATATAGCTTCCCAGACCAAAAAAAAAAAAGTTAAAGGATTTCATCAACACCAACCAGTATTACAAGAAATAATAAAGGAAGTTCTTTAAGAAGGAAAAGGAAAAAAGATGAAAAAATATGAACAATAAAGTGGCAATAACTACATATCTATCAATGATTACTTTAGATGTAAATGAATTAAGTGCTCAAACCAAAAGATATAGGATAGCTGAATGGATAAGAAAAGAAGATCCTTACATATGCTGCCTACACAGGACACTTCAGATCAAGAGACACACACAGACTGAAAATAAAGAGATAGAAAAAGAAATTTCATGAAAATGGAAACAAACAAAAAAAGCCAGGGTAACAATACTTATACCAGACAAAACAGACTTTAAAACAAAGGCTATAACAAGAGACAAAGGAGGACCAGTAATCCTCCATCTGGGTATTTATCTGAAGAAACCCAAAATACTACTTTGAAGAGATGTGTCAATCCACATGTTCATTGCAGCATTATTTACAATAGCCAAGATATGGAGGCAACCTCGGTATTCATCAGTGGATGAATGGATAAAGAAGAGGTGGGATATATACAATGAAATATTTCCCATTCATAAAAAAGAATGAAGTCTTGCCATCCGCAACAATATGAATAGACCTACAGAGTATTGTGCTGAGTGGAGCAAAGAAGACAGGGAAAGACAAATGCCAAATGATTTCACTTATATGTGGAATCTAAAGAACAAAATAAATGAATAGACAAAACAGAAACAGACTCATAGATACAGAGAACAAACTGGTGGTTGTCAGATGGGAGGGGGTTAGGGGTTGAGTGAAAAAGGGAAGAAATTAAGATATGCGAGTTGCCAGTTATAAAAACAGCCAAGGTGGTATAAAGTACAGCGTAGAGAATATAGTCAATATTATTATAATAACTATGTATGGTGTCAGATGGGCACTAGACTTACTTATTGGGGTAACTACTTCATAAATATATAAATGTCTAATAACTCTATATACATACGTGAAACTAATATAATATTGTATGTCAGCTATTATTGAAAATTAAAAATATATATTTAAAAAAGAAAAAAGAAAATGGATTTGCCACAATTCAGTGATAGAATATGTGTGAGAGCAAGAGTGCCTGTGGTGGGGAAAGTACAGCTGAGTCACCTCTGAATTACCTTAGAAAAGAGCCTGTAAAATGTACATGACAAGCATGCAACTGGCCCAAGACGTAATTGCCAAATAGTAGTTATTATTCTGATATAACTGGTATAACATATAATAGATTATTTGTAATCATTTATATTATATCAAATTAGTACTCAAGGCCTGGGAATTGCTCTTAGATCTTCAACTTGTAACTCAAGCATTATAATTTTCCAAAGACATTTATCCCATCACTGCCTTGTCACTTTGCCTCTCCTCAGAGCTGTCTCATGTGTGCCTTCCTGGATGATCATGTGGCCTGAGTACCCTCTACTGGGTGATATTTCTTCTTCTTTAGTAATTTGACATTTGAGGCTATAGTCATTCTGCTTCCATACGCTGTCTCATTCATCTCTGAATCCCGTGCCTTCCACAGTACCAGGCACGCAATAGGTCCTTGGTAAGGGCTCATAAATGACCAAATACTTTATACATAGCTGTCCTCAGTGAAAACTTGTGGAACAAAAAGAAGCTGATACCATCTTCCCCCTAATAAATTGTTAAAAATCCAGAAGCTTACTAACACCTAATGGCAAGGTCACCAGGAAAATGGTGCTCTCATTTATTATAGAAGGAGAGGAAATAGGAGTAACCTTCATGGAAAGCAGTTTGGCAACATTTGTCAAAATTACTAATGTAATTTAATACAGTGACTAAACTCTGGGATATATCCCAGAGTGTAAAATCATAAATTCATTGCAGCAATGTTTATAATAGCAGAAGATTGGAAATAACACAAATGCCATCAATAGAAGATTGACTTAGTAAATTATAGTACACTTATATGATGGACTATTATGCAGCTATAAAAAAGGAACAAAGAGGCTCTTCATATATTCCTATGAAAAAAACTCCAAGATATAGCAAGTGGAAAATAAAAAATAAAAAACAACGTACATAACAGCTCATAAACTCCCTTTCTTTCTTTCTCTTTCTTTCTTTCTTTCTTTCTTTCTTTCTTTCTTTCTTTCTTTCTCTCTCTCTTCTCTTCTCTTTTTCTCTCTCTCTCTCTCTCTCTCTCTCTCTCTCTCTCTCTCTCTCTCTTGCAAAGGGGGACATTCTTTTTGTGATAAAGAGAAGTTCTAATCTGTAAATTTATAAGTGTTGGTATATACATAAAGAAACACTGTGGGAAATATAGTGTTTTGAATTAAATACGTTGGAATAAATTTAGCAGAAGAATGCAAAACTCGTACATTAAAAACTATAAAACATTGTTGAAAGAAATTAAAGACCTAAATAAATGGAGAAACATTCCATGTTCATGGATTCAAAGACTTAATAGTTATGATTGCAATACTCTCCAAATTGTTCTACAGATTTAATGCAATATCAACTGAAATCCCGGCTAACTTTTTTGTAGAATTTGACAAGCTGATCCTAAAATCATAGAGAAATGCAACAGACCCAGAAGAGCCAAAACAATCTTGAAAAAGAAAAAACAAAGCTGGAGGACTCACATTTGCCAATTTTAAAACTAATTACAAAGCAATAAGACATTGTGGTACTGTCATAATGATGACACAGATCAATAGAACAGAACTGAGAATCTAAAAATAAAGCCTAGCATTTATGGTCAATTGATTTTCACCAAGAGTACCAAGACAATTCAGTGGGAGAAAATAAAGTCTTTTCAACAAATACTTCTGAGACAACTCATAGCCATGTGCAAAAGAATGAATCTGGAATCCTACTTCACACCAAATACAAAAATTAACTCACAGTGGATATAGACCTAAATGTCAGAGCTAAAACTAGACAACTTTTAGAAAATAGAGGAGAAAATTTAATGGTTAGGCAATGACACCAAATGCACAAATGATTAAAGAAAAGGTTGAGAGATTAGATTTTATCAAAAGTAAAACTTTTATGTTTTACAAAACACCATCAAGAAAATAAAAAGACAATCCACGGACATTGAGGAAATATTTACAAATCATATATTTGATAAAGAATTTGTATCCAGAAAATATAAAGAACTTTTATAACTGAATGATGAAAGAACAAATAATACAATTTAAAAATGGATTAAGGAATTAAATAGGTATTTTTCCAAAAAGATGTATGAATGGCTATTAAGCACCTGAACAGATGCTCAATATCATTTGTCATTAGGGAAATGAAAATAAAAACCAACAAAAATACCTACTAGGATATCTGTAATGAAAAAGATGGACAATGACAAGAATTGGCGAAAATATTGAGAAACTGGAACCCTCTTGCATTAAATGGGATTATAAAACAATGCAGCCACTTTGGAAAACAGTTTGACAGTTCCTCAAAATGTTAAACACAGACTTACCTGATGACCTAACAATTCCACTCCCAAGAGAAATGGAAACATGTATGCCCAAATTCTTGTACATGAATGTTCAGACCAGAATTATTCATAAAAGCAAAAAAGTAAAAACAACCCAAATGTGGTATAGCCATTAAAATGGAATACTATTCGGCCATAAAAAGGAATAAAGTACTGCTATACCCTACAACATGGATGAATCTCAAAAATATTATGCTAACTAGAAGAAGCCTGTCACAAAACATTTTATTCCATTTTTATGAAATGTCCAAAATCTATAGAGATAGAAAGTAGATTAGTGGTAACCTAGGTCGGGGAGTGGGGAGAAATGAGAAGTAACCATTTTCTTTTGGAAATGATAAAAATGTTCTACAATTAGATTATAGTGATGGTTGCACAACTCTGTAAATATTCTTTAAAAATTGAATTGTACACTTTCAATAGGTGAACTTTATGAAATGTAAATTATATCCAAATAAAGCCGTTTATTCCAGGGGAGGCAGGAACTGGGCAAGTGGAAAACAAGGAGGGAAAGAAGACTTTTTATTATATATCTATTTATATTTTCTGGTTATCCAACATATAACTCTTATCTATTCAGAAGCAAACTTAAAAAATCATAGGATCAAACAAAATTAAAAAGAAACCTCTGACCCTTCCCTCATTTGAGCACAGAAGAGGGAGAGAGCTGCCACCCACTTCAACCCACTGTGAAGTGATGGCTGAGTATACAGTGGGTTAAATCAAACAAGGGTAACCATAAAGAGCTTTCAAAACCTATTCATTGTCTGGAAGCCACTGGACCTAACAGGGATATATTGCACCAGTTGGCCAGATGGCAGACACACAACTGACCCAAGGATGCATCCCTGCTTCCTACTCTTCCACCTCCGCCACGTAGACCTACATAAAATTCCAGAACTATCATCCCACCTCAAAGAAGGATGGGAACACCCCAAAGTTGACACCTGCCAGGAATAACAAAAGCTTGATAAAGAAGCTCCATTAACACATGGGGAAAAGGGGAAGAACACCTCTTGCAAGTCTTGGTCTATGGACTGGGCTCACAGCCTGGGCTCTCCTGCACTCTGAGATTAGAGAACAGCCAGGAGAACAGCCAACAATTCTTGGAGCCTCCTGCCTGTACTTTCTCACATATTTGTCTTGTTAATAGATGCTATATCAAGAAAGATTTTTGTGATCAAATTAATTTGAAAAACATCGGGTTAAAGAAAGTCAAACCATTTAGTTTTAACTGTAGCCCTTCTCTGAGCCTTTGCTTGTGACTCTTCAAGAGGGCCTCTGGCAGGTTCAAAGCCCTTTTAGGTTTTTGGGGAACATCTGGTGGGATAGAGGCCCTTCTTCATTTTACTACTGAGGAAAGGTAAAAGGGATCATCCCAGGTCACCTGGCAAGTCTGTGAACAGTGGGAGCTAGAACTCCTGACTCCTGGCCAGGGCTGATTCTATTGCACCAGATCAAAGTTTCCTGACTATTGGTCCCAGGTGACCGCTGGAAACTGTCTGGTCCAACTCTCCCAGAAATTTTATATATTTGAGCCCTTAGCAGGGGACCTCTCTGGAGTCATGTGATGGCTGGTCACAAAAGGGAATTAGAAACAAGATACTCTCCCTGACTAAAGAATGGAAGGCAGCACTTGCAGGGAGCAGTGTGCAGATCCAGGCTATGCCACTGTGGGCCTTGACACCCCCTCAAATCCAGCCTTGGGTCTCCTCTGCATGGTGATGGACTTGGATTTACTCATCTGCTTTAGCAACCTATGTGTTGAACAAACCTTTAAAATCTTCTCTGATGAAAATTCTACTGGATAAATGATCTAGTTTCTTCAAGAAATAAAGGGCAAAGAAACATATAGTGGGACAGAGCAGGAAGTGTTCTAGATTAAAACATACAACAAAAGGTATAATGTGGGCTGTGTTCAGGTCCTAATTTGAACGAATCAACTGGAAAAGACTTTGATTAAAAAAATGATAAAGTCTGAACACTGGCTATTTGTGGTGACACTAAAGAATCATTCTTTTCAGAAGTGGTCATGGTATAATGGACAGTTAGTATTTTGGGTTTTGATTTTTAAAGAGTTTTCGTTTTTAAGAGATTAATCCTAATGTATCTACAAATCAAACAATATAATGTTTGTCATTTGCTTTAAAATGATCCAGTAGGGCTGGAAGGGAAAAATGAGGGCCATGGATGTTATGAGTTTGGCTATATATTGATAATTGTTGAAGCTGGGTGATGTATACAGAAGAGTATGTTAAACTCTCCTTTCTACTTTTGCGTAAGTGTCAAATTCAAAATAAAATATTTTTAAAATGTCCTGATCAATCTGGCTTTAGGTCCTGGGGTCAGCTTGGAGTTGGGGGCAGGGGTCACAAAGGAATTCCTGCCTGTGCAGCAGACTGTCCAGCCTCACAGCTCCTCTCCTGGAATGAAAAGCGCAGATGTGCAAAGTCCCCAGACTCAGAGTACTGCATGTATGGGGATTTGGGGAGGCCCTGGGACTGCCCGAGCTTGCTCACCTGCTGTGGGGATCGTGCCCACCAAACCCTACCCATTCCACACAGGGCGCCAAGCCCTCCTCACACCCACTTCCCTGCTTCCCCAGCTACTCACACTGCTCCTCTTGGCCAGCCCGGCTCCAGCCACCTCGCCTGCTCTGGCCCAGGCCACTCATTACTCAGGATGTTTATTATTAGCCTTAGATTTGATTAGTGCCTGGCCTGCACTTCCTGGGTTTTCCCCTAATCTGTAAAATGTAAATTAGCAGCACCCACTCCTGCCCCTACGCCTGAGCAGACTGTCTCAGGGGCTGAGGTGGATGGACTTGGCCTGACTCTCCAGGAGTTCCATCAGGTGCTGTCTGCTGAGCCTCCACTGCATTCACTCTGCCTACATGGACACAAAGAGGAGGGGAAGGCCTGGCTTGGCCTTGGGATGAGGTCTAAATTCTGGTATGGCCCAGTTGTGCCTAGTCTCTTGCTGCAGTACAGCGAGGGTGACCAGCTCTCCAGTCTCTAAGCATTGCTCAGGCCATTCCTGCTTCCTTGACAATGTTTTCGTGTTTATTTCCCGATAATCTCCTGTTCCTTCTTCAGGCTCAGCTGAGGTGTCATCTGCTCTGGGAAGTTATTCTTGCCTGCCTCAGGGCAGGTTAGATGCCTGTTCTGTGCTTACGAAGGCCTGTCCTTACCCCTATCAAAGCACTCAAGAGGCTGACACTAGAGCCAGATAGCCTGGGTTTGAATCTTGGCTCTGCTACTTACCAGCAGGAAGCCTCGGTGGCAAGTTAATTAACTTCTCTGTGCCTCCATTTCTCTTTTTTAAAGTGTGTATAATAACAGTTTGTTATGAGGATGAAATGAGTTAACATTTAAATTGTTAAAGCAAGTTCTTTTTGGCACATAGTAAATTCTCCACAAATAAATCAAGGATTAGCACTGTAAGGCTTATTACACTATTGTAACTTTATTTCTGTTTTCCCAACTCCTCTGAAGGCTTTGTGGGGATAGGAAGCCCAGCAGCTTAAGGCTGGAGTGAGACAAATTTAAAAGTCATGGAAAGCCTGAGGAATTTAGGAAGAAAATGTTGAGGGATGGGAAAGAACCAAGCAGGTGGAGAAAGAGAGAGAAGGCATAAAAGAAGTTTTGACGGCAGGAGAGAAGAAAGGAAAAGGCCAGTTTGGGTGATAGTGAGCAGCAGAAGAAAGAAAATACAAATGGTTGGTAAATTTGAAAAATGCTCAATTTCATCAATAATCCGGATAAAAAAATACAACTTTAACAACAATGAAAAACTAATTTTCATCCATTGGGTTGGCAAAGTCTCACACTTTGATAATATTGAGTGCTGGAGGTGTTCTAGGGATATGTGAACTCATACCCTGCTGGGGGCGGGGAGTGAGTTGGTACCACTATTTTGGAGGGCAACCTGCCAAGGTCAATTAAAACATAGAACATACTCCTCACCCACGACCCAGAAATTCTTCTTTATGTGCCACAGGGTGTATGAAAATGTTCACTGAAGTGAAGTTAATAATAGCGAGTAACTTGAACAATGTAAAGCTCATCCAACAGAAGATGGCTGAATAAACGAGGTACATATATCACAGGCAAGAATCCTATGCAACAGTTAAAAAGAATGAGATAGATCTGTAAGATTGTCAAGATTGGAAAGACTGTCGACAATTTTTGAATTGAAGAAAAGTGGTTTATAGCATGATACTTACAGTAAGATGTCTTTTAGTAAAACAAAATACAAACAAATTGGACACACACAAAAGCTCTGTATTGTCTATGATCACATACATGTGAATGTGATGCAGAAGTCTGAAAGGATATGAGTGATGACAATAACTGCCTCCAGGTAGGGTGAAAGGGGACCAAAATTAGGGGTAATAGTCAGAGAAGACCTTAGCCCTATTCATACTGTTTTAATTTTTTACATGGAGAAGATAATCATAGATTGCTTATGTCAATGAAAAGTAACAAAACCACAGATGGGCTGGTGAGTGGATTTGTGAGCCAGAGGTAATCAGAGATTCTGTTGCCTGTTGAAATAGAGCAATCCCAAAGTCATTGTTGGATGCCCTATTTTCATCTCCTCCTTACCTTCTGTTTGCACGACCCTCGTCCCAAGGCAGGGGGTCTCGCCACCTTACAAAGCAGCTGGCTCCCAAGGGATTAGCTCTGAGTGTTAGAAAGCTCTTCTCTGTCTATTGAGCAGACTGCTTTCCATAAACGGACTCACTGGACCAAATGCTGTTCTCTGAAGCTACATGCATTGTCTTGCCCAATGAGATGGCACTTTTTCAGTTTTAAGCCAGCATAGGTTGGACATGACATGAAAACAAACAAAATTCAACCTGACTTTTGGGGGGCTGACAATTGAATGGTAAGTTTCCCTAACATCTTATTGCTGATCACAGCTTGTTAATGCTTTTGCTCAAACTCCATTTACAGAAAATGGTTTTTATTTTCTTTCTATTTTTTTAATTAAAAAGTATAATTTACATGCAGTGAAATACACTTATTTTAAGTGGGCAGGTCAATAAATGTTTACATACATATATACCCAGGCAACACTACCTATACTAAGACTTAGAACATTTGCAGCCCCCCAGATGTCTGCCTCATTCTGACCTCCAAGCAGTACATCCCACCCCAGATTAGCCGCTATTCTGACTTCTATCACCATAGATTCATTTTGCCTGAACTTTGTATAAGTGAGAACATGCAAATGGGATCATTCACTACTTTCTTCTGGCTTCTTCTGCTTGATATTAGATTTTATTAAACCGGACAGAACAAAATTGTAGGACATTTTGGGAGGAAGTTGTTTGACCTTTGTCAGCCTCATTTTCTCCTGGTCAAATGGATCAACATGAAGCTCAAACAAGATAGCACAGGCAAAAGCACCTGAGACCCTCTCCCTGTGTCACACAACTGCAAGGAATTATTATTACTGTTGTTATTGGGTATGCTTGGATTTCATGACCCATGAAAATAGATTCCCCTTCTCACTCACTGGGCTCTCTGAGAACAGGTGCTGGATGTTTCTGAACCTCATTCTGAACCTTCTAAACCTCATTCTGAAGCCAGCACTTTCTGAATTGTCTCCAGGGGGATGCAGGATTCTCATTTTAAGTTCCACAATCTTAGTGACAGAAGAGTTTTAGAACCCAGAGTAAAAATACCTTGTATATCTTAAGGCTTTGGAGCTGGTTCATTTATATCTATATGCGCTTAAACAATTAAAATGAGCTCATAGTAAAGATAAATTCAAATAGCGTGAAAGGAAATAGAGCAAAAAGTACGTTTCTTTCCCATCTAGATACCCTAGACTGCTGTTTCTCTCCTCAAAGGCAGCATTGGTGAGCTGGTCTTTGTTCACACAGGCTTCCAGCAAAGCCCAGGCATTTATATGCATACATTTGTCACTAGATGACAGATATTGTTTCATTTCCCTCCACATTTTTTTATACAATTGCTAATTTATATGGATTAAACAGAAAATTGACAGGCTACTTTTTTTACTTAGCATCTCTCCTATTGGGTAGTCTTTATTTTTTAAAATGAGCTCTTAAAATGCTCATTAAAAATAAAATCAATAGGCAAGCATTTATGTGGCACTTATCATGCTCCAGGCACTATTCTAAACACTTCACATATGTCATTTAATATGTATTCTAACTTCTTCATGTCTCATCAGATGGCTGAAGTTCCTTAAGCGGAATTACTTGGTCAAAGAGAACATTGTCATGTTGATCAGTATTTTCCAATGAGACCATTCCACTCTACACAAGTGTTTCTGCAATATTTTGGCCTTACGTATCCTTGTCCACTCTAGGTATTGTGGTCTCTTTGAGGCAGGGAATCTTGACTTCTTCATGCCCTGTGTCTGCCACCCTACTCTGGCCCTATTGAGGCCGTGTTGTTGAACCTTCTCTGAGAATCTAAGAGATAAGACAAAGGAAGTGCATCCAAAACGGACATTTCTTAGAACTGCAGCGAAAGCCCTAATTTTCATGTTTGCAATTTACATACACTACCAGCTGTGCTGAATTTCCTACTTTGCTAACATATCTATTCTCTCAATTTTTACTGATTTCTCAGAAATGCTAGATACCATTATTTTAGCAAATTCTGTTTGGAAGAAGCAAGTAGTTTCTTTACAGTAAGAGCTCCCAACCTTTTTGTAGGAAGACTTTGCTTCTTTTTCTGTTAATTTTTTTTACTTCAAAACTTATTATAAAAATTTTAAAACTCAGAGAAAGGTTAAAAGTAAAGTAAAATGAATACCCATAGGCCCTCCACCAAGATATAACAACTGTTCATATCGGTTTCACTGTCTCCACATCCATCTCTCTTCACTCTCACCTTTCTGTTGAGACATCTGAAGGTGCTTGCAGACATTAGGCCTCTTCACTCCTAAATGCATTTGCAGACATCTCCTAAGAAGATGAATGTTCTCTTACAAGGGATTCACATATAAGAAAATCAATAATAACTCAAAAACATGATACAATTGTAGTATATGTGCTGCCGAAGCAAGCACAAAAAGCATCATCCGATATCTGATCCATATTTAAATTTCCCTGTTTGTCCTAAGAAGTTTTTCATGACTGCAGCTTTTGAATAAGAATCCAGCCGAGGGTCACATTATTGAATTTGATATTTATCTGTCTCATTAGTAATTTTTCCTTTAGAATAGTCCCCTCCTTTTTCCTCTTTTTTCTTTTCTTTTATCTTCTTTTTTTCCCCCTTTTGTTTGACATGGACTCAGCCCCTGTCTTATAGAATGCCCCACATTTGCATCTCTTACTGTTTCCTTCTAGTGTGGTTTATAACATGTCCCTCTACCCTCTGCGATTCCTGGAAACTGAACATTATGCACCCAGATTCAGGTTACACATTTTGGGGAAGACCTTGCAGGTGGTGGGGTATACTTCCTACTGAATCTCATCAAGTGGTGCATGATGTCAGCTTAGCCCACAGGCAGTGATGCTAAACTGGATCACCTGTGAAGATGGTGACACCAGATGTCCCCCATGAAAAGCACCCTGCCCCTCTGCAATTAGTGTCACCTGCAGGTGATTCTTTGGTATCTTTTGCATCCTGATCTCCAACCGCCTTTAGGTAGGTAGCTTTAGCACTATGATGAAACAATTATAACACTTACAAGATTATGACTTCTTAAACCTATCATTCCTTTTACATTTTTTAGCCAGTGTTTTCTGTGAAAGAGAATTTTTAAAATTTTCTTTTTTGAAAAAATATACATAAAAGAACCATGAATAATATAACAAAACTCATATTTTCAGCACTGAGAATTATGTGTTAAAAGGTTTGCGTATTTACTTTCAATTTCTTTTAAGAAAGAAAACATTACAGTGAAATCTCTGAAATCCCCTTTCCTCTCCTTCCCTTACCAGAAGGAACCACCATCATGAATGTGGATCTGGCTTCTGGGCTTATTTTGTACATTTATAAATATGTGTTTATTTATGAACAATACAGTAATTAACACTATTTTGCATGAGTTATTTTAATTTTTATATAAATAATGTTAGGTATATCTCACCACGCATCTTCCTGTTTTCGTCCAACATTATTGAGATCTACTCATGTTAATTCATATATAGCTGGTTTATCCCTTTTAACTGCTGCATTGTATTCCACATCCACTTTTCCATCCCTGCTCTGCTGAGGAATGTTGTTTTCGATCCTTTGCTATTATGAGCAATACTGCTCTGGGCAAAACTGTGCATTCCTCTTTGTGTAAATAAATGAGTATCTCTTGGGTAAATGTTCTTAAATAGGACCTCCGAATTGTGGGGTCTGTACTTTGCCAGTATCAGTAGGTATCGCCAAACTGGCCACACTAATATTCACTCCCACTAGCAACATGTAACGATTTCCATTCCTCCACATCTTTATCAACATAAGATAACATCAGACTGTTTCATTTAGTATCAGATTTTTAGCAGTCTAATAGATGAGAAATGGTATCTTGTTGCTTTAATTTGCACTTCACTATTGCTAGCGAAGCTGTGCACAGATGGTTCTTGTCCATTGGGAGAAGGGGGTGCTCCCTAAGGCTTACTCACCAGGAAGAAATGTATATGACAACAAGAGACATGGGAGGATTCACTGCTCTGAGCATCTTCTCTAGAGATATCTGATGGTTCTGAAGCTCACCCTAAGCTAGTAAATGTTCTACATTAGCTAACCTGAGGTGGCTATCATGAAGAATGTAATTATTCTCAATTCATAATGTTCTTATTAATAATAATACTTGCCACTTATTGCTGGCTTACTGTGTGCCAGGCATTTTACAAACTTTATTTAATCCTCTCAGAAATTTGTTTATTATTATTTCAACTTTGCTAAAGAGGAGACTGAGGGTCAGAGAGGTATGTTGACTTGCTTAAAGTCATAGAGCTGGTAAGTAATCTGCCTTCAGTGCTCAACCCATTTTCTCTGTACAGCACTGCCTCTCCAAACTCCTCGCATATGCCCATATGGTTCCTAGAGAGAATAAAAGATGACTTCTTATTAAAAGAACAAGTCAGATTCTAGTTTTCCTGCCCCACCCCTTGGCTATGAGCAGAGAAATTGTTTGTTAACCAACAGTGCAGCCTTGTAAATATCTCCCAGCGCACTGGCTCAGATTTCTGCATGGTGAGATAGAAAAGGCCATTGACAGTACTTCTCTCACAGTGCAGCTCAGGAAGGAGAGGTGGGTTGGTTATCTCGTAATATCTTATAGTTTTAGGATTGGTTGTACCCAGGGTGGGTAGGGAATCAAACTATAAGACTGGATAAATGGTAGTATCTTAAATTTGTGTGCAAAAGGAATCCTCCTCCTCCCCTTTTCCTTCCCTGCCCCACCCCTCCCCTTCTCCCTCTCCTTCAGGTCTCCAGGCCTTCTGTTGTACATGAAAATGTTAGGCAGGCATATTCACAGACTTCTTCATCGCCGTAAGACTCTAGAAAAGATGTATCTTATAGGCTTCAGGTGCAGCCTGCCCATTTTTACAGATGGGGAAGCTTAGGCATTGAAATCTCTGCTTGAGGGCATCAAAGGTCTGATTTGTCCTCAAAAGCCCAGCAAAGTATTCAGTGTACAATATACATCTTATAAATATTTAGTGAATTAAGAAATGAATGGATGAGAATGTTGGAAATTAAAAAAACAAACAAAACCTTCAAGCTTTTGGTTCCTTTGGATTCTGCTGGGCTGAGGTGACCAATTCAAGAAATGAGACTCAATGAACCGTGTCCTTCATGAGAAGACAGGGCCAGGCCTTGTGGTGAAGTGGTCGATGACTCAGTGAACATTGACATCCACAGTCCACTGACTCACAGACATCTGTGTAGAGAGAAGTACAAGCAAGAACAAAATCTGGACGAAGTCCCATGTGGCCTGAGCCCACTGTCTCCCAGCTCGCCTTTCCCACCTCTTTCCTTCACTCACTCTGGGAGACATGCCAAACATATTCTTATCTTAGGGCCCCTGCATCTAATGTTTCCCTTGCCAGGAATGCTCAGCCGCTGGCTTTTTGCATAACTAAATTTCAGCTACAACAGCACCTTCTCAGAGAGACCTTCCTGACCAACATGGCCAGAGGTCTCACCTCAACCACTCCCTACCACTTTGATCTGGTTGATTTTCCTCTGAGCACTTACTTCTTCTTAGCATGAGCAAGCTTGTCCATGTGCTTACCGGTAGGTAGGACAACTGCTTCGCACTAGAATGTAAGCTGCGGAAACAACGGGCTTCATCTTGATGTCACCATGTCCTTGGGAGCTGGAGCTGTGCCCAGCACATGAAAGGCACCACTCCAACAATTGCTGCATAAGTTGAGAGAAAGAAGAAGGTGAGGGGCAGGGACGGTGATGATGATTGATGATGATGATGATGATGTGTGTGTGTGTGTGTGTGTGAGAGAGAGTGTGTGTGTGTGTGTGTGTGTATTGGGTGAACATTAGGTAAATAATAAGTGACTACAGTTAGTTGAACATCTACTATGTGCCAAGCACAGACTTTATTTTAAAGCACTTTAACCTCAGAATAAGGTAAATGCTGTCATAACCCCCTTGTTACAGATAAGGAAGTCAAGGCTTAGAGAGATTGAGTGTTTTGCCTGTTGTTTAGGATGTGTTAAAGCTGAGATTTTCTCCCACAATATCTGGGCC